>JADLZN010000426.1:207873-244722 GCA_018155175.1 Sinocyclocheilus anophthalmus
CATGTTAGCTACACAGTTGCAACTTTCGATTTAAACAACGTGTTATTAAATACTGGAATACCTAAGATTAATTCATGTTCAGAATAATTTTTCATTGGCAGTTTATATTGACTAATGAATTAAACTAATGAAGCCCTAATGTAAAGTGACCGAACAATAAAGAATCAAAACACTTTCAAACAATATCTAGGGCATGTTGTAGTCCAGATTAAAATGTAAAAAAAGATTAAAAATAAATAGCCTATTAAGTCTAAATATTTAAGTATTTGGCGCTGTGATGAACATCATAGCAAATACACAAATCTGAATGGCTGTTTAAATTATTTAAACACGATTCAGAAACAGAAAGTTGTGCAGCTGCTTTGTTTACAGGGTTTATGGCGTAACGGCTGCATTTAAATGATTTATTATTATTATTATTTCTGCAGTTTCAGAGAGTGAAAGTGCGCTTTCATCCTGAGCGTCTCTCACATGTTCCGCCGTGTGCTTCTCATCCGCGCTTGTTTACATCAGAGTGCGCACGTGTCTTTCACGCAGCATACAGCGGTGTTGTGCATTTTGACCAGTTGATGGGAAAAGTATTCTTAAAATGCATTCAAAATTCTGAATAATTTGTAATATATAATTATTCACGGTATTTAGAAGTGCCCACGATATTCGTGCATATTCATTACCGTGATGTATTGCATTACCGAATACCGGCACAAGTCTATTTCACACTTAAAACAATAATTTGGTAATCCTCTTTTACCATTGTCCTCTTTTATGCTAAGAAAATAAAATAAATCTAGACAGTTCTTCTCAAGTGGTTTCATTGTTGCAGCATTAAGTATGAGATGGAGTCAAGTGGGCAATTTAACACTTAATTAATCAAGAAATACTTACTTTAACAGGTTTGGTTTTTAACAACCTGTTGATCAATACCGGCCTCATCTGACACCAGAATTTTTTTTGTTTTGTTTGTTTTATTTAGTAACTTTCAGGAGGGTTTACTCATTTTTGCAACTCAACATTTTATTAATTTGATAAGATAATCTTATTTTCCTGAATAATTTTGAGATGCTTCTTTGGTAGTTAATCAAGCAGACTTGCTGGAACTTTACATCTCTAAAGAACCCTAACGTGTCTTCTAAGTAAAGAGTAATTGCTTAATTTAAGTTTCAGAGGGGGGTGTACTCATTTATGCTGTGCACAGTATATTATATATTATATCTAAAAGAAATAATAAACAACACACACACACAATTAATTTACATGATTACTGATTGCTCTTTTTATTTGACATAGGGAAATAGTAGAGAGTCATAAAGAAATTATTAAATTAAATATGATTACATAATATATTATAGATACTCATAAAAATATAATATACACTACTATTCAAAGCTACAATTTCTTTATTTTTAATTGCATTTATTGCATACACTATTATTCAAAATAGAAATATTCAAAATAATCTTCAAAACCAGTTCAGTACTTTTCCCTTTAATTTCGTTCTTTTTATTCTTTGGTTCTAATAATTAAAAAAAATATACCTTTTTTCAGCGGGATTGTTCCATTTTTTAAAAGTGACAGTAAAGACATTTATATGTTATAAAAGATTTATATTTGAAATAAATGCTGTTTTTTTTTTAAATTTTATTCATCAAAGAATCTTGAAAGAAGTATCACAGATTCCAAAACACCAACAGCAGCAACAACAAAAACATTAAGCAGCACAACGTTTCCAGCACTGAAGATATCTTAGCATACTATAATGATTTCTGAAGGATCACTTGACACTAAAGACTGAAGTAATGGCTGCTGAAAATTCAGCTTTGCCACCACAAGAATACATTATATATATATATATAAAAAGAAATACTAGTTATTTTAAAGTGTCGGAATTACATTTCACATAGTACGTTTTTTAGTAGTTTTTTTATTAGAAATAAATGAGGCTTTGATGACATAAGATAAAACTAACATTATAAGCAATAGTTAAAACAACCTATATAGATTATTTTATGTTCAATTATAGAAAAAGAAAAAAGAAAGGTAAGAGTCAGAGAGAAATATGAAAATAAAAAAAACAAATAATCTTATTAAAACTCGCAGCGAGAAATTATTATTCTCTCTCTCTCACAAACATACTTCGGGGACATCCATAGTGTAATGCGGTTTTTATACCCGTCAAAATTATATCTATACCCGAACCCACTCTACCTTTCACGAAACTAGGCGATAGTTGACTAAAAAAAAAAAAAGACTAGTTAGTATGTTTTTTTAAGCCATTTGTTTATGAGGACACAGGAGTGATGACCATGTAATACCCATATCATTTATACACATGTGTCCTCTTAAAACCATGTGTTAAGACACACAGGCAATATTGGTGCTTCTTAATTTCTTAAAGGGGTCATATGATGCTTTTTTAAAGATCATTATTTTGTGTATTTGGTGTAACAGAATATGTTGACATGCTTTAATGTTCAAAAAACACATTATTTTTCAAATACTGTAAATTATTGTAGGTCCTCTATGCCCCGCCTCTCTCAAACGCTTCGTTTTTCTACAAAGTCCCTCCTTCCGACAAGCACAGTCTGCTCTGATTGGCAGCTGACCCAGTGCATTGTGATTGGCGAACACCACAAGCACTCGTCGGAAAAATGTAACTCCCCTTACCATAATCGCAAGCTTCATCTTTCAAAATAAATGTAAAGACAGTAAATAATAATATTAGTTTTACCATCAGTTAAAGCCCGAAAGGGGAACAGAGTCGCGTGACAGACACAGTGATGAAGCTGGTATGTGTTTGCAGTACACAAGCCACGGTTAAGACAGCTGACTCTGTTATGTGACCCTGTCTCTTCTCTCTCTCTCTTCTCTTCTCTCTCTCTCTCTCTCTTATACACACACACACGCTCGTGCACACACCTACACAATGCGCAAAAACTCAGCTCATTTTGAACAGTCAATAGCAAATACTTAAACTAATAACAAAACAGTAGCGGATTCAGAAGCGCCGATTGTCATAAAGTCAGAATTACCTCCTCTCCTAGGTTCACGAAACGGTCGTCCATAAAATGCATTGCTGTTCTGTTGTAAGTAATCTTAAAGATTCCTCAATGCATCTACTTTCGGAAGGCCAAATAAAGTGCTTTTGCTTTTCGTGGCAGAGTCTTAACTTTGATAAAGAATATCTCTTTGGGTTTGAGACTTTAATGTTTGCAACTTCAGGGATCTTATCTATGCACAATCAGCTTGTAACACTCCAAAGAGAAAGGAAAACTTGAAATCGCATCATATGACCCCTTTAACATAAGATTCTCATCTGTGTGACAAGTAATGTTACATAAATCAATTTTGCAGCTCAAACCATGTGTCAAAATCCTTCTTTGGCATCACTGATATATTTTTTGTGGGACAGGTAGGGTTGATTTGAAATATGATGCCCACATCACAGTCATAATGGACTATGTTTGTCCCCTCAGTCTTAGTGTCAAAGCATGATAAATGTCCAATATTATCAACTGAGGGGAAAGTAAGGTCTCTCTATACCACCAACAGCTCCTCAGCACAACCGCAGGACTGGGGTCAACACTGAATGAAAAAAAACACCTTGTTCTGTCTCACTATGAACTCACTGCAAACCTTTCCTTTTGTAATGATAATAAAACCATAATGTTTGTACAAAAAAAGCCATATGATCCTGTGCATTATATGAAATATGACTGTAATAATTATTTCTCTGTGAGAGTTTTTAACAGCCGACAGTTAGATTAAACTAAATGATACAGGATCTAAAGAGGCTCGTGCAAATTAATCTCTCATTTTCATGACAGTACTCTGCAGGATGTCTCCAGGCGAAAATGAATTCTTACTAATCCAAAACATGGTATTTGTTCATTTTACAGGCGCATTTCAATACAACCACTGTCACCTGGAAATATGAATCACACATACAACAGCGTCATGTTGAAGAGAGCCCAACTTTGGCATGCAGCCTGTTTTTTTGGCTTAGTACCTAAAGACAATATTATAATAAAAGAATGAGGCCAGAATCATATCCTAACCAGGCTTAATATCCTGTTGCATAGCTGTGATGTGTCATTCAGAAGATTCGAGACAATGGACAAGCTAATAGAAATGTCTCTTTCTACAGATAGGAGACTGGGTTTGTGTCAGATCTGGACTGAGGGTTGGATTTGACTAGTCAGAGACAGATGCACTATGCATACTAATCAGGATAATCACCTTGCACAAACTCATTCTGAAATTCTCTTTTTCCTGGTAAGATTATCCGATGGATGCTTATGAACTAGCCCGCTCTGTGATACCCTGATTGAGTAAAAGCACAAAAACTCCCGTCTATATCGGGCTCCATTATGAATTTGTGAGTGATGACAGATGCACGGGTCAAATGCTCAGGCCAAATACTGCAATTTTGTCATAATGGACATAATCATTTCAGCTTTTTAAAAATAGATTAGTTTGCATATGATGTCTGACCTGTACATTTATGACAGTTATTACCCAGTTATTATCTAGGAAATGATAACGTGGATATTTCATACTCTCATACTGATGTTTACATATATATGTATATATATATATATATACACACACACACACACACACACACACAGTAAATATAAAAAATACATGTTTTTATGCTTCTATTTGGTTGAAAATACAGTAAAACCATAATTACTAGAATATTATTTACAAACTCAAAATAACGTTTTTTATTTTAATATTATATTTAATAAATTATAGGTTTATAGTTTGATTTAATATAATTAATATAAAAATTATAATTTGTTCCTGTGTGATGCAAAGGGAATTTTCCGCAGCTGTTTCTACAGAATCATATGTTGAAATATGCTGTTTGGTGCAAGAAACTTATATGTTGAAAACATTGTGATGCTTATCTTTTGTGGGTGGAACTATTTTTTTACAGAATCTATTATCTATTGTCTATTACAGTGGGTATGGAAATTATTCAGACCCCTTTAAATTTTTCACTATTTGTTATATTGTAGCCATTTGCTAAAATCATTTGTTAAATTTTTTTCCTCATTAATGTACACACAGCACACCATATTGACAGAAAACCACAGAATTGTTGACATTTTTGCAGATTATTAAAAAAGAAAATATCTGAAATATCACATGGTCCTAAGTATCAGACCCTTTGCTCAGTATTAGGAGAGCACCCTTTTGATCTAATACAGTCAGGAGTCTTTTTGGGAAAGATTGCAACAAGTTTTCACACATGGTGGAGGGCTGCAGTGATGGTTGACTTTCTACAACTTTCTCCCATCGCCCGACTGCATCTCTGGAGCTCAGCCACAATTATCTTTGGGTTCTTCTTTACCTCTCAAACCAAGGCTCTTCTCCCCCGATAGCTAAATTTGGCCGGAACGGCCAGCTCTAGGAAGGGTTCTGGTCGTCACAAACGTCTTCCATTTAAGGATTATGGAGGGCACGGCTCCTTGGGAGCCTTAAGTGCAGCAGAAATTTTTTTGTACCTTGGCCAGATCTGTGCCTTGCCAAAATTCTGTCTCTGAGCTCTTCAGGCAATTCCTTTGACCTCATAATTCTCATTTACGCTGACATGCACTGTGAGCTGTAAGGTATTATATAGACAGGTGTGTGGCTTTCCTAATCAAGTCCCATCAGCATAATCAAACACAGCTGGACTCAAATAAATGTGTAGAACCATCTCAAGGATGATCAAAAGAAATGAACAGCACCTGAGTTAAATACATGAGTATCACAGCAAAGGGTCTGAATACTTAGAACCACGTGATATTTCAGTTTTTCTTTAATAAATCTGCAAAAATATAAACAATTCTGTGTTTTTCTGTCAATAAAGGGTGCTGTGTGTACATTAATGAGGAAAAAAAAATTAACTTAAATGATTTTAGCAAATGGTCTCTGTCACTATAACAAAGAGCGTGAAAATTTAAGGAGGGTTGAATAAATGTCCGTTAACCACTGTATCTATCTATCTATCTATCTATCTATCTATCTATCTATCTATCTATCTATCTATCTATTGCAACAATGTAAACACTCAATGGCAAATATTCGTATGATAAATTACTGTCAATTTTGATTAATTGAATGCATCTTTTCTAAATAAAAAATAAAAATAAATTGAGATTCTCCCCAATTTTAGATATTCTATTCTATTCTATTCTATTCTTTCATAAAAATCTATAAATGCATATGAAGCTCATTTCATTCAGTCCTCTCTAAATCATTTAACATTTGACATATCTTACAAAATAACAGCAGAAGAACCAGTTGTAATGACATAAGAGAGTATAAAAGAAAGTGAAAAAGATGAAGGAAACAAACACCCACATGCTCATTACCTGATATTGATCAAAATCACCCACATGAGAGAAATAATCACAACACATCCAGTATACTTGTCTTTACATAACGTGGTCCTAAATGGAAAATAGCTTTATAAGAGTTTTTTTTTTTTTTTTTTTTTTTTTTTTTAAAGACTGTTTAAGAGTATATTCTTTAGAAGAGCTGGTTATCAGAGTAAAAATGAAGGTAACCTCATATGCATTTTGGCATTCTGAGTTAGTGCATGGAAAAGTAATCTGCCAAGAATTGTGGAGAGTCAAACATTTCTATATCTCAGTCGGATTATAATAAGCCAGGGGGGGGGGGGGGGGGGGGGGGGGGGGGGGGGGGGGGAGGGCAGGCACGGGGGGAAGGGGGGGGGGGGGGGCATAATGGGGGCCAGGGGGGGGGGGGGGCGGGGGGGGGCATAATATAGTATATTATATATATACATATATTATGTAGATAAACTAACATAATAAATAAATTAGTTTTATGTAATATTACATTATTCTGCAGGGTATGTTTTGGCAAACCAAGGTGGTGAAATCTACAAATCTACAAACATTGCATGACTCTTGAAACAAGTTTTCATTCATACACTAATTAAATTGAAAATTGAAAAGAAAACAAAAAGATTTTATAAAATTAAGAAATGGTCTGTCAAAGTTAACATTAACCTATGCTAATAATTATATTCTGAACTGAACATTCTCATCTCTACTTAAGATTTTTTAAAGAACTACACTTGAAAGACACTATTTAATTGAGTTAATAATGTTTCTTTTCAGATTTATATATCTAATATCGTATTACTCCCATAGTGAATAAGAAAGAAAAAAAAAAACATTGCCAGTTTACTTCAGACAATTTTTGCACATTGGTCTTATTAAAATGACTATATATAAAATAATTTTGGTAACGTGTTTATAATGTTTATTTTTATTTAATTTTTATCTCACATACAGTATAAATAGGTCCTTGTACATTAATATACATGAACATGTTTGTGTGTATTCGGCAAACATGTTGCCATATTTCATTTCAGTTCTCAGTTATCAATTTTCTGCAACAATCCTTTCTGTCAAACACCCAGCTGCTCATCACCTGCAAAAGTGTCACAAAGCAGCTCGACGGCATCTAGATTTTCAAAATGAGTTTTGAACATTTCCTATTCAGATGGCAATTAAGGTTTGTGACTATCACCTGTAAATCTAAAACAATTATTGTCTGAATAGGAATAGTTTCTGAATAATCTCAGAGTTCTTTCTTAAATAAATCAGGAGTAAAAATGTCAAAAAAAAATTTTTTTTTTCTAAAATTCACATACATGCACCTGGACAAATCCCCACCTGCTCCCTCTGATCTGTACTGCATGAATAAGCATGTGCTGGAACCCTACCAAGAGCACATGCACCGTTTCAAATCACAATACCATCCTCCAGAGATGTCTGGATGGCCCATTTCTACCTCAAAGTTAGCCAAGGGGAGTGCACTAGCAGCTTGTAATTACCGTGCATATGGCTCACCCCCTTAATTAGCATCAGCACTCCAAGTTTCTAATGAGTTTCGATTTTATTTCATTCTGTTTAAGAGACAACTAAAGGGGGGAAAAAAGTGGCATGCAATAGGCCTGGCATGAGTGTGGATGCTTTCACATATATTATAAGTGATGTTGTGACAAATAAAATCCTGATTTGGCAGGCTGATGCAAGGCGCGGGCAACGTTTTCTTTTATAACACTGATATAATTTTATCACTTGTTTCCTGTATAAACTGCAGTATAGCAGACTGAACGAAAACAATTTTCAAGTAGGAAGGTATCATTGCATGTACAGTGCCTAATTTGATTTGTGATCATGCTTATGAATGACAAATTACAGAACTGGCATTATTACAATCAGCAGTTTCTCTCGCTTAATTTAATAGGTAACAACCATGTGAGCTTTTGATCCATGTTTAAGAAAAAAATATATCACACTGTCTGTAATGCTTTTAGAATTGGTAGTCTGTGTTTTATGTACTTCTATATGAAAAAATTTGATTTTCTATTTTTGTTAAATGTTTGGAAACCTCCATTGGCTTATGTAACAAAGTTCATAACAAAATGAATATTTAGGGCATCCAAGATGAGTGTGTTTCTTCATTAATTTAAAGTTAAAACGCTTTAATCACTTCAAAAGACAGTAACTGATGGGCTGGAGTTGTGTTGATTACTTGTGGATCATTGTGCTGTTTTTTTACCAGCTGTTTGGACTCATTCTGACGGCACCCATTCACTGCAGAGGACCCATTGGTGAGCAAGTGATGTAATGCAAAATTTCTCCAAATCTGTTCTGATGAAAAAATAAACTTATCAACACTTTGGATGGCCTGAGGGTCAGTAAATTTTCAGCATTTTTTTTTTTTTTTTTGCGTGAACTATTCCTTTAAAGAATGAATAGACGGCCTTTTCCACTTTAAACAATTGTGAAAAAAAGACAAAAATAATGCCTGTTATTTTGATTGACTGGCTGACTGACTGACTTATTGCGTCAATATACAAATTAAAGTTATATTGTTTTTTTTTCTTCTAAAAACAATAAAACAATATAACACATTGTTGTCTGTATATGGAAAGCTATTCACAGAACTACACAGAACAATATTTGCATTAATAAACTTCTTATTCCGTTATTGAGACTATAATTACGTTTCTAATAAACTCACCAACCCTAGTTTTGGTATATTATAAGGCATTTCCCCTCAGGATATTTCCACTAACATTCGATAGACACTATCTCTCAGCAATTATATAGCAATTCTCAAATCTCTTTTCAGCATGAGACAGTTATTATGACTATGCTGCATGTGAAAGGAAAAGAAAATACAGAAAAAGAATTATCACTGTCCTCTGGGAAAGAAGGAGAAAGTAAATAGAGCCATTAATACCAGATAGAAAGTTGTTGTCTGTTTGTATGTTTTACATTTTGCAACATTATTTGGATCACTGTGTATTATTTGCCTTATAAAAGGTTGTTATAGGTATTTGTGTTACATATTGAATGTAATATTTACAACATCAAATTGAATACACTTATATACAAGTTAACTATTATAAAAACATATTATTTTCTGATTATTGCTTACTACATTTGAATACATTTTAGAAGACAGTCTGGTCTGTGGATTGTGTTAAGCCAAAATGTTTGTGGAAAAAAAAAAAAAACATGAAATTAATATTTTCATTCAGCATGAATGCATTAAATTGTTTACAATTGACAGTAAATATATTTATAATGGTACAAAAAATATTATTTCAAGTAATATTGTTCTTTTGAACTTTTTATTCATCAAATAATCATTGAAAAAAAAAATCAGCTTTTAGAATACAGACTAGATTACTGTCACTCCATATCTCATGCTTTCATAGTTTAATCTCAATAATCCACACACATTAATACTTAACCTTTTGCCTTTTCTACAACATGAAATGCATGCATTAATGATAAGGCAGCTGCTATGTGCACTGTTATGAATTACAGGAAGCATGTTTCTATTTATACAGTAACAGTAAAGTGCTCGTGGATTCTGTGTGTCTGCACAACAAAGCAAATTGACTGATCAATAAAATGAAGGCCGCTATGAAGTGACGTCATTAAGAAAAATGTATCTGACAGAACGTCCCCTAAGCCTTTAGCCTGTGTCCAGTTTCAACTGGTTTTGCTTTTTCTGGACCATTAGAGTTGTAGCTGAAACTAAAGTTAATGCACGGGCTCAGAGAGGTTGATTTTGTGTTTACACACTGTGTCAACAGTGACAAGGAGCTGCAGTAGTTTGTTTGTTTGACTATTATGGAGCCAGATCGGCCTCAGAAATAATACATTTATAAAACAAAATTCATAAATTCACAGCACAATTTACATTTACAAAATCCGATTCGTAAATTCAAAACACAATTCATAAATACACACGTAAAAGCGTAAATATTTCCCCAAATGCTCACACAAATGCATCTTACCTAAATACATTTAAAATGTTTACACAAATATGTATATATCAAGTTCTTGAATTAATTATCATCACACATTTATGAGTGATGTTACATGTATTTATGGATCGTTGAATCTGTATTTGCAAATCATCACACATGCGTGGACTGCTTTGAATTTGTGTGTGGTATTTTTGAGACCTTCCTGTCAGGTTAAGATTCATAAATATCTTTTTTTGGAGGATGTTCCATTCAGCCAATCACGGTGAGCTTTTAATCCACCAATCAAAATGCTCTTGACTGAACAGACTCAAGAAGCTCAACGCTGCGCTTGTACTGTGCATAGTTCCATGATCGGGTCTTTTATATAAAGACATTTTAATGGGTACTCTTTCTTTTTTAGCACCTGATTACAATTTCTACAAAATCACATTATGATTTACATCGTTCGCACAAAATACAGCTACCCGGTTAGCCTGCTGTCTTATACACCAAAGTTGCACATAACTTACCCTGTTTATTCAGCCTGGTCTCATGTTTATACGTAGGTATTAATACGTAACATTTACAAGCACAAAACGTACACTTTTGTAAGTTTTTATTCATGCTAAAACGTACAATTTAGACGTATTTCAACGTTTAAAACGTACAAATCGCTACGTATTTTTTAGCTAAAAAACGTAAAAATATTTGCGTATCTTTTATATCATTAAGATATTCGCATTTTTATCCTTTTATTAATATGCAATTTAGATTTTTAGACCCCTTAACCTGCCCCCAAACCTAAACCTACCCATTTTAACGGAATTGTTGTATCATTGATTAATACGCAAGAGCGGATATTGATTAGTGGATTAAAAGCTCACCACGATTGGCTGAACGGAACATCCTCCAAAAAAAGATATTTATGAATCTTAACCTGCCAGGAAGGTCTCAAAAATACCACACACAAATTCAAAGCAGTCCACACACGTGTGACGATTTGCAAATGCAGATTCAACGATCCATAAATACATGTAACATCACTCATAAATGTGTGATGAAAATTAATTCAAGAACTTGATATATACATATTTGTGTAAACATTTTAAATTTATTTAGGTAAGATGCTTTTGTGTGAGCATTTGGGGAAATATTTACACTTTTACTTCTGTATTTATGAATTGTGTTTTGAATTTACGAATCGGATTTTGTAAATGTAAATTGTGCTGTGAATTTATGAATTTTGTTTTGTAAATGTATTATTTTTGAGGCCGATCTGGCTCCATAGACTATAACCTGTGGCTGTAAAAATCACGTCATCATATACTTCTATAAACCTGTGGCCAACAGGTTTATGAGACTGAATAGACAGGACAGTAAAACAGACACCTATTAAACAACACTCCAGTCTGTGCAGACTTGTATGTTGGTTATCTTGGTTGATTTTTACATTTTTTATTTTTTATTTTCTTTGGACATTTGCAACCCAACCCAAGCTCTATAAGCCAAGCGCCAACTTTACAGTCTTTAGACAATTTTTTTAATATATATATAGTATATACGTATGATATGTAAATCTATAATATAATAAAAGTGAAATATAATGACAGTACTTGTCATATTTTGTTGATGTACCCATACTGATCCTAATGCAAATCACTTGTGCAGCCTACTGTTGTTATGGTAACCTCCACAGGTGAACGTGACTTCTATTTGTGACAGTATATTTGGTATCAGATGAATATATGTTACTTGATTCTAACTTCTAACAAAACCCCACCAAACCTTTTGCTCTGAATTTGACACACAGAAAGTAAAAACACTCACGCAGACACACAACAGCAAGACACAGGACACAAAGAGCTCTCAGTCTACACCTTCAGAACAGAATACATTTAAACTAGATTGAACTCCATGTCTGACTTATGAAAATAACTATTTCTGTAATATAAAAAATGGAGTACGCTACCTAATCGATGTGGGGTTTTGATGACCTTTAAGCTCATTCTGAGAATAGGTGGATAAAATTATGTCCATTACAAAACCAGCACTTTTAATAATTCCTAGTCATGTTTTGGGCCTTTAAAATGACCATCCAATTTAATTTACATTTCTCACCTTCAAACTTCAACTTAGACCTTGCAATGCCCTCATATATTTAGGTGGCAGCTTTTTCCCTTTTTTTCTAGAACATTCCAGAAATAATGACAAACTAGATGATCTGACAATACCTAATGGCAGCCTTGCGGCCCAGACATATGGTTAATGCATGACTTTTGACCCTTTTTCATAGCTTCAAACGTTTATTAATCAAACCTGTCCCATTAAATGCATTTTATGCTATTAAATTCAGTGCAGGAAAACAACATGTTTTAATACCATCATTGATTGGTATTTTACCCATTGCCTGTGCATGAGCGATAGCTGCAGAGCTCCCTTCATGTGAAGGCTGAACTATATATAGTTTCTCTGAAAGACCATTATTGTGATGCTGCCAACAAAAATGCCTGTTTCCATATTAAAAAGCTGAAAAAGACTTACCTGCATTGTTGTCACATCAGGAACGAAGGGGGCATAGAAAAGAAGGAAGAAAAACAGTTAGAATAACTTGAGCATCTGATAAAAATAAAGACTTTTTTTCTGTTTTCCCAATCAGGTGTTTTTTGAGGAACACATACTTGTTTGCCTTGAATCAATGCACTGACAGACACTGTGAAAGACACCTTGAAAATCAAACAATAATGCTGGTGTTAAAATTACTCATAAATAAACACACAGAACCATTCTTCAAATTTACCTCCTTCCTTATCTTCACCCCAAACTTACAATAGGCTCAACAAATGAAAGTTCAGCACTGGAATATGTTAACGCATAAAGCAAACACTACATGGAGATAAAAAAAACGAGGACGCCCTGAAAACAGAAGGGGTGCTGTATTGATAAAGCTGAGCTGTCAACATTGTTAAAGGTTAACATCGCTTCTTCCAGTCAGCTAGTGTAATGGAGTGCTTTCATCACAGGTAGAGTGATCTGCAGAAGGGGAAAGACTCCATGCTGAGAGTGACAAATGCTGAACCCATGTACTGCTTAAACTCTTCGGAACACCTGTGCAAACCTAAGATGGCTCGACTAGATCTATGAACTAGGCCTGCTAATCATAAGGATTTTAATAATCATTATATTCAGTGGGTTCCAAAAGCCTGCAACCACTTGTGAAGATGCTTTTATTTTGCATTTGCTCATTTATTTTCACTACAAAATTATATTATCAGCATAACAATTTACTATACTAAGATTTAGTATAGTAAAGATATTTTTTAATACTAAGACTTAAGTCATAGTATACCTTGCTTTAAAAGCAGCACTCAAGATTGAAGGTCTCCACAAGAACAAATGGATGGTCTGTGTTATACAACATGCTTTCAATATGTTTCAAAGAGCATTTTTTTTTTTTTGCTTCAATGGAAATAAGATCATCTGACATTTTGAGGATTTCACATGGTCAATGTCACACATTTGTTTACATTCGGTTTGTGACCTAAAAACAGTGTAGAATCTTAAATATTTACATTTCACATCATAACCTAAAACTTTTTGGTCCCCACTGTGCATACTAGGGGTTGAACGACTTCTGATTTTTTGAAGTCGACTTTTATGTGATGAAAGTCGAGTCGAAGTCGACTAGTCGCTGATGACGTCATTAATGAACAAATAAGTCTGGAGCTGTGATAAACAGCTTGTGCACAGCTATGGCATATGACACAGCGCTGCCCACATGGCTATTGCTCCTATAACAGCTTATTTATCAGTTCTTTTGTCTTTGGGTCGTTATATTTCTCACAGATTTCTGCTCATTCTAAATCAGATACAGATAAAGTAGCACAGTAAAGATTACATTAATATGAATGCATTGGTGAGAGCGATTGCGTGTGTGAATTAATTCTACCTGGCAGCGTCTCTCTACTAGTAGTGAAGCTGTGGAATTTAGTTAAGAAATATATGCTTGAACTTTTCAGTTTCTAAGCTATTTTATTGAGAAATCACAGAACAGTGTTGACAATACAGTTCCGCGCTGAATGATTCTGTGCAAGTGATGTACGCGCTACTGTCTGTAGCCTATGCGTTACAGTGCAGCAGCGCATTAGATTAGAACTGCGATTAACTTACCTGTACAATAAGCTATTTGAAACGTGCATTCTCCCGTTCAATTTCGAGTATCCAGTAATATAATCACACATGTCTTGTTGAGCGCTTTGAGTATGCATTTATTTGTCATTTGAACTGCTTGGAAACGGAGCGTAAATGTGGAAGTCCTTCAAAGATTTCTTATCCTGTTGCGCCCTCTATAGGACCAGCGACTAATCGACATCAAGCTTAAAGTGTCATGGCAGAGCATTGAAGTCGACTAGTCGATTAGTCAGTGCAACCCCTCGGTGCATACACTATTTTTCAATGTGTTTACAAATTAATACTTATTGATAAAGGGATTAAATTGAGCAAAAAGGACAGGAAACCATTTATAATGTTACACATAATATTATAAATTTGAATGATTTCTGAATGATCACATGAAGACTGGACTACTTAAAATAAAATAAATCACATTTTAGCATATGTTCATGTAGAAAACAGTTATTTTAAATTGTACGGATATTTCACGATATTAGAGTGTTTACTGTTTGTTAATAAAACAAAGCATAAAAAACTTTTTTCAAAAGCAGCCAGAAATCTTACTGACCTTGAACTTTTGAATGGTAATGTACATGCACACAAATACAACAAAGTATAATAATAGTAATAAATACAATTTAATACAATCTAAAAATAAATAAATCATTGCATTTAAGCATAGTAAACATATTTTGAAAAAATAAAATAATAGGACAGAAGACTTTATTCTTCAAATAATTGGCAGAGAACATTTGTTTGCAGCAGTTTTGATAATAGGTAGTTAATTATTTATTTTAAACACATTACCCATGAGGCCAATCATGTGTATCAGCAGCATCAAAGGTGTTAGAGTCTAGAGTATAGGTGGGCAAGGACAAACTACAGAAACTGTTCTCTTAGATGTTTCCAGTGCAAAGCAAATGGAGCACACACAATTTTGCACCTTTGCTGTAGAGTTTTAACAAATAATGACATTGCCTTGAGGGAGAAGCCAGCATGTAGTGATTTACATTAAGTTACTGTGCTCTGCCAGCCAGGGCTGTAAACACATTTATGAAAATGCGACGCCTGCAAAATGAACATTTTTTATTCTATTTTTGTTGTCACACATCTATTCTCTTTGTTCACAATAAAGTAATGAGACATAGCGGTTCAGGCCTAGCTTAGTCCATTTGCACAATAAAGAAACGGAGAAAAGGAAACTGTTATTTCTCACGATACCTCTCTGCAGAAGGATGTTTGTGTAACGAATCAGCTCATGAGGAAATATGAATAATTAATCATAACTAGTTATAATTAATTATGAATATTTAGATCCGCTGTAGATATTTAGCTGACCTCTCAGGGTCAACTGTCTTGTCAATTCTAAGAACGTTAATTTCCTGGTTAAGGGAAATAACTTTCTTACTGTACAATTCTACAAAAGCTTGTAGCATAAATCTGCATGATTAAGTGACTCCAGTTATAAGCAAACAATTAACCACGTCAAGTGTGATACAAGTAAGGTTTTATTAATACATAAACCTTAAAACTAGTTACCAACACATAAACACATAAATGGTCTACAGCCTACATAAACCATAAACGTCTTACTACACTACACACACACACACACACACCACACACATGCATACAGTTGGTATAGGAAAGGGTTAAAGCTTAACTCAGTACAGAAAAGAGACATAAGGAATGAAATTTATGGAACCATTTGCATATTCAGCAGATCTACACCTGAGGGAAACGTCAGATTCTTAGTTCAAACACACCTTGGAAAAAGGTGTAACTGATACTTAATGCAACAATTAAATCGACTAAGTTTGATACTTGCAAGTCTCGTCTGTCTGAAAAAGATTCCTGATGCAATCTTTAGGCCCAAGATCTTGCTGAAGTTGGTAGATGAGAAAGAACCAGTTTGAGTCAGAATCACTTGATGAAAGAAAAGGACTAGGCCGGAGCCTGGCACGAGCTTAGGGTTTTCCGGGTGCGTTTTTCTCACATCCTCTTAGAATTAAAACAAACCACCGACTGGGCGGGTCACATGGAGTGTGGTCTTTTAAAGTCTGCAGAGATTCACGCCTCTCAAGATGGGCTTGTCCAATGAGGAAGTCCGGAACCTCAAGTGGGAGTTCTGAGATACTGGGGCGTTTTTATGGCCCTTTGTTTGAAAGCATGGTAATTTGCATATGAAACTTGGATAAAAATTACTAAAGACTCTTAGAACACTAATATGTTGCGTAGGTGTAAACATACAATATACACTCTCAATTAGATCATCCGAATAATAATTCATAGATACTAAACATGGTAGAATAACATATAGGCAAGATGACAGGACTGAGTGTTTCCATCATAAGCCTGAATAAAACAGTATAAAATCTCAAAGACAAAATACACCATGACAATAA
Source organism: Sinocyclocheilus anophthalmus (assembly GCA_018155175.1). NCBI lineage: Eukaryota > Metazoa > Chordata > Actinopteri > Cypriniformes > Cyprinidae > Sinocyclocheilus > Sinocyclocheilus anophthalmus. The sequence goes on from JADLZN010000426.1 coordinate 224,749, forward strand.
TATACACCATGACCTGAAAGATCATGTTGTGTTCATTCAAAGAAAGGTTTTCCTATTAATTAATTAGCAAAGAAAAGTCCTTCCCTTGTGGATTTTCCTTATGGGCAAGAAAGCGATTTTCTTCACCTAAATTCCAGGAGGTCGTAAATGTATCGGGTGTCAGGGTTGCCATGGAACCAGGGGCCTGTTCGGCTTCCTGGGGTGTTACAGAGTATTTGTTAAATCTAGCTAACAAAATATATATTGTGTTTGAGTGGTCCAGACGCTACATTTGCTAACACCTCTAGCAGTGTTAATCTGATCAGCGAAAACGTTCCTTGATGAACTGTTAACGAAGACAAGCCAGAAAGACGTCATGATAATAAAGGATTTTGTTTAAAACCTATTAGCGAAAATATGAGAAAAAAAAAATATATATACATATATATACAGTGGGGAAAAAAGTATTTAGTCAGCCACCAATTGTGCAAGTTCACCCACTTAAAAAGATGAGAGAGGCCTGAATTTTCATCATAGGTATACCTCAACTATGAGAGACAAAATGAGAAAAAAAATCCAGAAACTCACATTGTATGATTTTTAAATAATTTATTTGCAAATTATAGTGGAAAATAAGTATTTGGTCAATAACAAAATTCCATCTCAATACTTTGTTATATACCCTTTGTTGCAATGACAGAGGTCAAACGTTTTCTGTAAGTCTTCACAAGGTTTTCACACACTGTTGCTGGTATTTTGGCCCATTCCTCCAGGCAGATCTCCTCTAGAGCAGTAATGTTTTGGGGCTGTCGCTGGGCAACACAGATTTTCAACTCCCTCCAAAGATTTTCTATGGGGTTGAGATCTGGAGACTGGCTAGGCCACTCCAGGACCTTGAAATGCTTCTTACGAAGCAACTCCTTCGTTGCCCGGGCGGTGTGTATGGGATCATTGTCATGCTGAAAGACCCAGCAATGTTTCATCTTCAATGCCCTTGCTGATGGAATGAGGTTTTCACTCAAAATCTCACGATCCATGGCCCCATTCATTCTTTCGTTTACACGGATCAGTCGTCTGGTCCCTTTGCAGAAAAACAGCCCAAAGCATGATGTTTCCACCCCCATGCTTCACAGTAGGTATGGTGTTCTTTGGATGCAACTCAGCATTCTTTCTCCTACAAACACGACAAGTTGAGTTTTTACCAAAAAATTCTATTTTGGTTTCATCTGACCATAAGACATTCTCCCAATCCTCTTCTGGATCACCAAATGCTCTCTAGCAAACTTCAGACGGGCCTGGAAATGTACTGGCTTAAGCAGGGGGACACATATGGCACTGCAGGATTTGAGTCCCTGGCGGCGCAGTGTGTTACTGATGGTAGCCTTGTTACTTTGGTCCCAGCTCTCTGCAGGACATTCACTAGGTCCCCCCGTGTGGTTCAGGGATTTTTGCTCACAGTTCTTGTGATCATTGTGACCCCACGGGGTGAGATCTTGCGTAAAGCCCAGATCGAGGGAGATTATCAGTGGACTTGTATGTCATCCATTTTCTAATAATTGCTCCCACAATTGATTTCTTCACACCAAGCTGCTTACCTATTGCAGATTCAGTCTTCCCAGCCTGGTGCAGGTCTACAATTTTGTTTCTGGTGCCCTTTGACAGCTCTTTGGTCTTGGCCATAGTGGAGTTTGAAGTGTGACTGTTTGAGGTTGTGGACGGTTGTCTTTTAGACGTATATACGAGTTCAAACAGATGCCATTAATACAGGTAAGGAGTGGAGGACAGAGGAGCCTCTTAAAAAAAGAAGTTACAGGTCTGTGAGAGCCAAAAATCTAGCTTGTTTGTAGGTGACCAAATACTTATTTTAAAGAGGAATTTACCAATTAATTCTTTAAAATCCTACAATGTGATTTTCTGGATTTTTTTTTCTCATTTTGTCTCTCATAGTTGAGGTATACCTATGATGAAAATTACAGGCCTCTCTCATCTTTAAGTGGGAGAACTTGCACAATTGATGGCTGACCAAATACTTTTTTGCCCCACTGTAAATCATAATATAGCTACAGTACGTGTACCGTTACACCCCTAATATACAGTGGGTACGGAAAGTATTCAGAACCCCCTTAAAATTTTTCACTCTTTGTTATATATTGCAGCCATTTGCTAAAATCATGTAAGTTACTTTTTTTTTCCTCATTAATGTACACACACAGCACCCCATATTGACAGAAAAACACAGAAGTGTTGACATTTTTGCAAATTTATTAAAAAAAAAAAACTGGAAATATCACTTGGTCCTAAGTATTCAGACCCTTTGCTGTGACACTCTATATTTAACTCAGGTGCTGTCCATTCTTCTGATCATCTTGAGATGGTTCTACTCCTTCATTTGAGTACAGCTGTGTTTGATTATACTGATTGGACTTGATTAGGAAAGCCACACACATGTCTATATAAGACCTTACAGCTCACAGTGCAGGTCAGAGCAAATGAGAATCATGAGGTAAAAAGGAACTGCCTGAAGAGCTCAGAAAAAGAATTGTGGCAAGGCACAGATCTGGACAAGGCTACAAAAAAATTTCTGCTGCACTTAAGGTCCTAAGAGCACAGTGGCCTCCATAATCCTTTAATGGAAGACGTTTGGGACGACCAGAGTCCTTCCTAGAGCTGGCCGTCCGGCCATACTGAGCTATCGGGGGAGAAGAGCCTCGGTGAGAGAGGTAAAGAAGAACCCAAGATCACTGTGGCTGAGCTCCAGAGATGAAGTCGGGAGATGGGAGAAAGTTGTAGAAAGTTAACCATCACTGCAGCCCTCCACCAGTCGGGGCTTTATGGCAGAGTGGCCCGACGGAAGCCTCTCCTCAGTGCAAGACACATGCAAGGACTCCAAGGACTCCAAGATGGTGAGAAATAAGTTCTATCTTGGTCGATGAGACCAAGATAGAACTTTTGGTCTTAATTCTAAGCGGTATGTGTGGAGAAAACCAGGCACTGCTCTTCACCTTTCCAATACAGTCCCAACAGTGAAGCATGGTGGTGGCAGCATCATGCTGTGGGTGTTTTTCAGCTGCAGGGACAGGACGACTGGTTGCAATCGAGGGAAAGATGAATGCGGCCAAGTACAGGGATATCCTGGACGAAAACCTTCTCCAGAGTGCTCAGGACCTCAGACTGGGCCGAAGGTTTACCTTCCAACAAGACAATGACCCTAAGCACACAGCTAAAATAACGAAGGAGTGGCTTCACAACAACGCTGTTACTGTTCTTGAATGGCCCAGCTAGAGCCCTGGCTTAAACCCAATTGAGCATCGCTGGAGAGACCTAAACTGGCTGTCCACCAACGTTTACCATCCAACCTGACAGAAATGGAGAGGATCTGCAAGGAGGAATGGCAGAGGATCCCCAAATCTAGGTGTGAAAAACTTGTTGCATCTTTCTCAAAAAGATTCATGGCTGTATTAGATCAAAATGGTGTTTCTACTAAATACTGAGCAAAGGGTCTGAATTTTTTTTATTTCAGTTTTTCTTTTTTAATAATCTGCAAAAATGTCAAAAATTCTGTATTTTTCTGTCAATATGGAGTGCTGTGTGTACATTAATGAGGAAAAAAATTAACAAATTATTTTAGCAAATGGCTGCAATATAACAAAAAGAGTGAAAAATTTAAGGGGGTCTGAATACTTTCGTAACCCACTGTATATATATTCAAAGCCTTCTTGCACTGGATGTGCTGGTTCCAGCCTCATTGCGATCTGAAGTCATGTCGTCATCTCATATATGAAACACCTGTGATTCACAACTACTTGCTAAGGAACTCGCATTCACGTAAAGTAGCCTTGTTGGGTGAGTAAGGGCAAAATGCACAAAATGCAGTACTTTCAGTGACCTGTAACAGGCAATATCACGTCTTTTGTAGCAGAAATAAAGCAGGTGCCGTGCAAAATGTAATGTGTAATTGCAACACTCATTACAAATGTAGAGGAGTAAAGATACTTACTCAAAAATGTAGTGAAGTAGATAGTAAAAGTTGCTAATATCTTTGATACTCAGTAAAACTACAAGTATCCAAAAATATACTCAAGAACAGGAAGTAATTACATTTATTCAAATTCTTTACACCTCTGTCAAAGAATCATCGCTGATCTGTTGAAAAAAACTGCTCCATATTTTCGTATTTTCATTTCATTTATGACAGTTATTTTTGACTGCGAAGATCACAAGTGTGACTATTTTTAAGCCATTTTAGCCTTTATGTCTCCAAATAGTGTGTGTATGTGTGTGTGTTCATATAGCACGTGTCACAAAAGTCAAGTTACGTACCATTCTGATGAAGTTTTTATGACTGTACAACTCTTATCCCATTAATCGGAAAGACTAATATCTAAATAAATGTTTGTTCAAAAATGACATTACTAACATACTGATTTCAAGCAGAAATACAACTCGACAAGGCACATAATATTTGTCTTGTAGCGTCTCGATCAATCTGACACACTAATTTTTATTTGTTTTAACAAATCAATTATTCATTAGGTTTACAAATCGTCACAGTCCCCTCACTCAATTAACTGGATGCCAGGATGTCTGCTGAACACCAGGCGCTATGGTCACCATGACAACTAATCATGATATCACTGGTTTTATGACCCCCCAGGAATGTGAGAAGGATAGCCCACTCTTTGTCCCAAGGAAAAGCAGAGTAGAAATGGACTGTGTTCTAGTTAATTCATAGAAAAACCGTTATTTGAATGAACACATATTTCTTCAGGCCATTGAGTATATTATTGTCATTGTGTATTTTGTCTTTGATATTCTTAGACTATTTTAGTATGCTTGTGAGGGGACCCATTCCTGATCCTCCCTTTTCACTATATGTAATCTTACCTTGTTTAGTATCTATGAATTTGCCTTCTTATGATCGAAACAAGCGTGTATATTATATGGTGGTACATAGGCAATATATATTAGGGCCCTGAGAATCGTTAATAATTTCGATTTAAGTCCATTTGCAAATTACCATGCTTAGAGAACAAAGGGTCGTAAACCCTCCAGCAATTGCCACCTCCCGCTCGGAAATTCCATTTTGCTCATTGGACAAGCCCATCTTGAAAGGCGGAGATCTTCTCCGACCTTAAAGGCCCGGCTCCAGGGACCCGCCCCAGTCGGTGGTTCGGTCAGAAGCAAAGATGAAGATGTGAGAAAAACGCTTCAGGATACCAAAGCATCTGTGCCAGGCCTTTTCTTCGGCCTAGTCCTTTCCATTCATCAAGTGACACTGACTCAAACTGGTTCTTTTCATCGACCCGAATTCAGCAAAGATCTACGGGAAGCTTTAAGATTTGCATCAGGAATCTCTTTCAGACCGCCGAGACTCGCTAAGTATCAAACTTAGTCTTATTAATTGATACATTAAGTATCAGTTACACCTTTTTACAAAGGTGTGTTTGAACTCAGAATCTGACGTATCCCTGAAGGCTTTGATCTGTTGAATATACATGCAAAGTGTTCCATAAAATCCATTCTTTATGCCTCTTTCTATGCTGAGTTAAACTTTAACCCTTTCCTATACCAACTGTATGTGTGTGTGTGTGTGTGTGTATGTGTATGGTAGACCAGTTTAAGTGTTTATGTAGTACGTTAGACTAGTTTAAGTGTTTATGTAGTTAATAAAACCTTACTTGTATCACACTTGACGTGTTCATTGTTTACTCATAACCGGAGTCAATAATCATGCAGATTTACGTTACAAACTTATAGAATTGTACAGTAAGAAAGTTATTTCCTTTAACCAGGAAATTAACGTTCTTAGAATTGACAAGACGGTTGACCCTGAGTGGTCAGCTAAATATCTACAGTGGATCTAAATAGTCATAATTAATTATAACTAGTTATGAACAATTATTCATATTTCCTCATGAGCTGATTAGTTACATGATTGGTGGAGAATATGCAGGCATGATAAAATGAAAGTTATGAGTTTAAACACTGGCAACTTAAAAGTGTGTGCTTGATAGCCCAGGTTAAAATAGGACGTGACTTCAGATGCCCGGTGGTGTCCCTATTTGCTGGCTTGTTGAGATGCAGATAAAGTGGGGGTTTGAATTGGTACCGCTATTATAATTGTGAGAGTCTTTATGTATTTCATGCTTAATGGCATCGGTGTAAGGTTAATCTGATTTTAGCAAAGAAACCCTAATTTCAGTATTAAAGCATAAATCTATCTTGACAAAGCGTAAGTCTGAATCTAAGCTCAGCGGCATTTCCAAACTGTACCATAATGTAATATGCTTTAGTGAAGAAATCACAAAAGCATATTGTTTAAATGGTTTCGGCGGTTACAAAAATCAGATGCTGTGCGTACAGTACACACATACTATTCTGGTGACGAAATTTGCGTCATGCGCACTGTATGCTTACCATCACGTATGTGTAAAAACCGAAGTATACTTTGGGCTTTACTTTCATTTTAAATGCTGAATGAAAAGATGAATCTCGTGAAAACATGTCCAGGGTGCATTTCCCCTTAAAATTAAAAAATCATTTGTATTTTGCTCAATGAAAATGAAGCCTTCACGACTTTTTCAAAGGTGACATTTTCATGACAATTAATCACAGTTGACAAAAACCAATACGTGACCCTGGACCACAAAACCAGTCCTAAGGGTCAATTTCTCGAAATTTCGAAATGAATCGATCATAAGCTGTCCATTGATGTATAGTTGGTTAGGATAGGGAAAATATTTGGTTGAGATACAACTATTTGAAAATCTGGAATCTGAGGGTGCAAAAAAATCTAAATATTGAGAAAATCATCTTTAAAGTTGTTCAAATGAAGTTCTTAGCAATGCATATTACTAATCAAAAATTAAGTTTTGATATATTTACGGTAGAAAATTTACAAAATATCTTCATTGAACATGATTTTTACTTAATATTCTAATGAAAAACCCTTATAATTGACCATACAATGTATTGTTTGCTATTGCTAGAAATATACCCCAGCGATTTAAGACTGTTTTGTGCTGCAGGGTCACATATGATACTTTGCAAAGTCTTATTTTTACAGTAATAAGAATTTAGAGGGGGGACAAAAATGCTAAATAGTCCTGAAAACGGTCTATATTTTCTTGAAGTAAAATACAATATCTTTTGATTGTAAGTATAGATATGACCTCTTTAGGTTTTGTGCGATTCACCCGACTGGACTGCAATGTCTCACCTGGTTGTCAAGAAGAGGCTGCAGCATTGCACTCGCAGAGCCGCCTGCTTTATAAGTGTCTCTCTGGTAAGAACCAACTGGATCAAAGCTATAAACGGCACCTCGACCTTGAATGAAAAACAAATTGGCTATTTAAATGGACAATTCAGTATTTAAAAAAGTGTATAATAAACTGTTTATATATTTCTGAGCTAGAGAATTTAAATAATATTTCTATAAATTTTAACATGTGAAAGCATCTTTGACGATCTCCATTCCCTCTGACAAACTCACCCTCCTCATCGAGACCACCGATAATGTTGTAGACATAGTAAGGGAAGAAACGCTTCCCGTACAGGATGGTGGACAGCATGGCGGCGATAGCTCCACTGGTCATGCTCTTATTATTTGAGTGCTTGTACATCTACAAGGGAAAGAAGGTCGTTATTGAGGAAGCATACAGCTCATAAAACATGTCCCGTCACATTATCAGCACTGACTGAACATGACCTGGCCGGAAATATGACGCGGTTTTATCGTCAAACCCACCTTCAGCCTTGCCTCAATGATTTTGGTTAGCGTCAAGCAGTCGCCATGGAAACCACTGCAGCCAATCACTGTAGTGTCTGTCCTGTAGGGCAATGAGCCAGAGAGATCAGGTTCATCTTCTCCATACACTTGCAGCTAAATCAAAGCAGCACAGAAAGCACTGGAAGCCATAAATCAGATATTCACTATATATTTGCTTATTGTTTGGCCAATGAACCCTTCAGACCCGAATTTTTTTTCCACTGAGCAAAAAAATAAAATAAAATCAATCAATAAATAAATTATCCAGTTGAATTGTGCTCTTCTCCAGTGCAGAAATTAGTCTAAAGCCAAGATTTGTGCCAACACATTTTTTTTCCATGTTCACTACAATAGACGCCAGGACAAAAACAGCGCTGAAGTGCTCATATTTTAACCGTTTCCTAACGACAGATTATTATTAGTTTAATAATCTCGTTAAAAAAAATCTCTGATTTAAAACTTGCAAATTTGTATCAGTTCCAACATTTCAAAGAACGGATCCATAACATTCAAAAATACTACGTTCACAAACATATCCACATGACATTTATCATCATGCCTTGATTATTTTAACTAGACAACTGTATTGTATTTTTCATTGCAACAATGGTTGATTAACAAGTATGTCTTATTACATGTACATAAAATATAAAAAAGCTAAAAATAAATAAAAACACAGATTTCATGTTTTTGACTGTTTGAGGCACGGAATGATTAATGGGATCTCACACACTCACTCTGACACACTCACTCACTCACACACACAAACAAACACACCCTCACACTACGCACTCCACTCACCACAACCCACTACTCCTCTCACACACTCCTCACTCTCCCCCCTCCCTCCCCTCTCCCCTCTCCCCCTCCCTCCCCTTCACCCACCCCTAACTCTCCCCACTCACTCAATCACACACATTCCACAACACACTCTCACTCACTCACACACTCTCACACACTCACTCTCACACACACTCCCTCTCACACACACTCACTCACTCTCACACACAAACACACACACACACACACTCACCTCACACACACTCACGCTCTCACACACACACTCTCACACTCACTCACTCTCACACCCACTTCACTCCCACTCACTTCACACACACACTCTCACATCACTCACACTCACTCACCACTCCAGCACTCTCACCACACACTCACCCTCACTCACTAACTCTCTCACTCACCACACTCAATCACTCACTCACAACACACACTCTCACTCACTCCTCACTCACTCACACACACACACACAAAAACACACTCTCACACACACACACACTCTCACACACACACTCTCACACACTCTCACACAAACACACTCACTCACTCACTCTCACACTAACTCACTCACTCTCACACTAACTCACTCACTCTCACACTAACTCACTCACTCTCACACTAACTCACTCACTCTCACACTAACTCACTCACTCACTCTCACACTAACTCACTCACTCTCACACTAACTCACTCACTCTCACACTAACTCACTCACTCTCACACTAACTCACTCACTCTCACACTAACTCACTCACTCTCACACTAACTCACTCACTCTCACACTAACTCACTCACACTCTAACTCACTCACACACTCACTCACTCACTCTCACCCACACTCACTCACTCTCCCCCACTCCCTCCCTCTCCCACCCACACTCACTCCCCCCCCCCCCCCCCCCCCCCCCCCCCCCCCCCCCCCCCCCCCCCCCCCCCCCCCCCCCCCCCCCCCCCCCCCCCCCCCCCCCCCCACACACACTCTCTCTCTCACTCACTCTCACACACACACTCACTCTCACACACTCTCACACACACACACTCACACACTCACACACACACCCCACACACTCCCACACACAAACACACACTCACACACCACACACACACACACCACTCTCACACACACACAAACACTCACTCACTCACAAACACACACACACAAACAAACACACACTCACACACACACACACACCTCTCACACTCACACACACACTCACCCACACACTCACTCTCTCACACACAAACACACACACACTCTCCCACACACACACACACACATCACTCACACACAAACACAAACACACTCACACACACACACTCACACTCACTCTCACACTCACTCACTCACTCTCACAACTCACTCACTCGCACACTCACTCACTCTCACACCTCACCACTCGACACACATCATCACACACCACTCACTCACTCTCTCTCACTCTCACACACACTCACTCTCAAACACACACACACACTCACTCTCACACACCCACACACACACACACTTTCACACCACACACACAAAACACACAATCCTCTACACCCACTCACGCACTCTCTCTCTCACTCACTCACTCACCCACTCACACACCCACACACACTCACTCTCACACCCACACACCCACACACACAAACACACAAACACAAAAACACACACACACACACACACAATCACTCTCACACACACACACACCTCACTCTCACACACACACACACACTCACTCTCACTCCCACACACACACACACACTCACATCTCTCACACACAACAAAACACACACACACCCACACATCTATCACATCACTCACTATCACACACACACACACACCACACACACACCACACACACACACTCACACAATCACAATCACACACACAATCACACACACACAATCACACACACAATCACACACACACACAAACACACACACACACTCTCACACAGACACACTCTCACACACACACTCACAGTTTGTAGCATTTGGGTGAGTCTCGGCTGTGGATGCTGTATCCTTCACTTAAACGCGTGTCTGAAGCCACGAGAGCAAAGTCTTCACCAGCCACCGCCAGCACAGTCCTGAGAAGATGAGATGAAGCAAAACACACATTATATAACGCAACAGTACAGCTCAGCGCTTTCCTCACAACTTACAGTGAGGACAGACAGGACTATTTCCACACCTGACTTAAGATTATGTACTCAAATTGTTTAAAATTAAGTCATTTAGTGTTTATGTACAAATTATAGGTTCTTTGTCATCCAACTAAATGATGAAAACTAAGAATAGTATGATCTGCCTTCTCAGAGTGCAGTGCAGTGGCATTGAAACAAGTCTGCAGAAATCAATAATAGGCCATACAAATCTACATAGCATATTAATAGTGCAGATATCATCTGTTTTGACTTTGAGACTAAGCATGGCTTCCCGTCGAATGCTGCACTGGTGATAGTAAAATCAGCACAGCTTCTATCAGTTACACCGTGCTGCTAGACTCCTGCGACTGAGTTTAACTCCGGGAAGTTAGCAGAGAGAAACTAGCAGAAGCAGGAGTCGCGAAACAGACTTTCTGAAGAGTTAGCATCTGAACTTCTGCTGCCCTGTTCTCTGGCTCCTGTGCTCGAGGAAGCGCCGCTTCTTACCCTCCGTTGAAGGCATAAGGAGAGAACTTATGCTCCACTGGACCTGTGTAGTGATGCTCCTTCATCTTTCCATTATCTCCATAAGCCCGAGCAGAAATCATCATGAGCCCCTTCACCAAAACTCGCTGTATCACCGCAAAATGGCCGCCGGAAGTTGACAGGTCCTCTGTTTCCTGTGCGCTTACGTCACAACGTTCGCAGGCACATGGCAGCTCGTACCGCCGTCTGCTGGAAGCCTCATTTATTCACAAGGTGAATAAAACAAGCACCTCCACAGAGGTTACTTTAGTCAACTGTAAGCTCCCAGTGACTCGCATTGAGTGAGCAGGGTTAGCATTCATCTGAAGACTCTCTGTGAAGTAACACAAGCCACTGCTATCCGTGTTCATGCAGTAAAGCAGCTAATATATCAGTATGTAGTCTATACAGAGAAATCCCAATGAAGCCCTAAATGGATAACCACTTACACAAAATCTAGAATCTAAAAAATACATTGTGCATTTCTGTATGTTTTAATAAATAAATGTATCTGTAATTGTTCATCTTTTGTGATCAGTGTGTTCTTCCTGTATATTCCAAATATTTCAAAATGATTTCTTTATTTATATGATATAGAATGAATAGATCTCCATCTGTAACCTCTTCCACTTCCCCATCCCTATATTTATTACTAGTCTATCTATCTATTCGGGACAGTCACAGAGCAACGACTCTTCACAGACACTTACATTCAAAACTATTTCCAAAATCAATACAAGCAGAAGCAATTAGGCGCGAAAGTGCTACCCCTAAAGTTTTCTTCAAACACTTACAAGACTGACACATGTACATACTGCGTCTGTAACAACACTTGCAATGTACCAAAAAAAACCATATAACATGAAAAGTGTGATAGCACAAACCAGCATTAGGTTAATACAGTACGTACTTTGGAAGCTGGATTTAATAATCCATTGCAAACAATAAAAACCGCAGTTGTAAGGGGTTAATATAATGCACATTAACATATTTTTGAATACTTGATCCTCTATTATATTGTTAATATCCCTACATTCAATAAATAATAATAAAAACGACTCCAGATTTTCTTAAATTTAGCTTCTTTACCCTTTAGAATATAGGTTATCTTTTCCATTGCAATGCATGAAGATATTTCTCTTAAAACCAACAAGTGGGCCATTCTGTCTTTTTACAATAAATGGCAATGAGCTTTTTGGCATGTAAAATGCACATGCATCAATACTTGCTTATCCTTTTTAATACTCCGGTTCTCTGGATAAATGCCAAGAATGAAAAACCCTGGATCTAATGGTAACCTCATTGAAACCACATGCCCTGTCATATTACTACCACCCCTAGTTTCACTGCAAAGACAAATGCACAGAACACTGAAGTGCTCTCACTATAGTCAACACTTCCTACGCAACCTACAGCTTGTATTCAATGCTGAAACATGCATTTTTAGCTACTGATGAATATAACCATATTTTGGTAAATGAACACTATGAACATGCAGTGAGGTTCAGCTTTGGGTGTGACAGACGTCCGCAGGCACCTGTGTTTTCAGAACCTGTTCATCCAAGGCGGCGGTTTCTCCACCCTCTTTGCTGAAATGGTAATGTTTCCTGAGTCATGGGAACATTCAGTCTGTAAACTAATTGATGTCTCTAGAGCTGTGTCTCATCTGCTGCCACTATATGCCTCTTGAATGGTTGACAGAAAAGCCACACCCACCAATGCAGCCCATAAACGGGTCAGCTCTGATTCACGTGAAATGGTGAGCACAGGAATCAGACAGCACTATAGTTTCTTCATGGGCGTATTAAAAGGGTGGACATATGATTTCCCTTGAATTATTCTGATTAGGCCGTTTCAGGGCTTGAAAATGAATACGCCCTTTGATTCATGCAAATTCAGCAAAAATGACCAGATTATTAGTCAATATAGTAGATGTGTCAGAAAAGAAAGCATGCACACGATTTTATCAACTAAGTTTGCAAGACCACAGTCCCGTTTGTATGTCTGTTCATTCTGTACATTTGTTTTTACACATGCTATATATATTTTAGGGAGCGCTTGTAGGATTGCAATCAACACCAGGTTTCAAACAGTCTGTACATAACATGACAGTTTGTAATATAGAGGTTTACTGAATATTGATGACAGAGTAATTGCAGAAACAGACACTTCCATGACAGGGTTTGCTTAAATTAACTTTTCTTTCAAAATATCATAATTGTTCTGTGTTCTGTGTTTATGTATTGTATGCAGTAAATATAATCTAAAGTATTAAAGTGTTGATAACTGTATTTAAAAAAATATATATAGCATTTGTTTCAAATGAATAAAATACTCTTAATCTCAAAGTCCACAAGTTTTAGGCCTATGTTAAATTCAAATGTTTCGAAGGACACTACAAACTCACTTTCTGTGTCTCACACAAACATGCATACACATGGACTTCTCACTGCCATCAGATAGAGCAAAACCAGCCACACAGTTTACATAAACAAATATTTAGGGTTGTGCCAATAGTAGCCTATTGTGTATCGACGATATAGTCAGAGAAATCACCTTGCCTTGCTATTGCTTTTGACATTATTATTATTATTATTATCAGATAGTACTAAAATTATCAATATTAGGCTATTTGCTGCATCAGATTCTTTCCCCGCCATTTACGTGTGGCGGTTTAAACAATTCACACACGAGTCTGGTTGAGTTTATGATACAGCGGCCATCCGAAGGGGCCGTTGTCAGAGAGTCATCGCTGAAAACCCTGGTTTGTTGTTCAGTGCGTGCGCTCGCACTGATTCTGCTCTCTCGCGAAATTTTATCAAAACAACAAAGTGCAGATGTACGTGAGATGTATGTATAAGAGATTTATTCATCATACAGTGTAAATAGCTTCACTGATTATAACGGGAGTGTTTTTTAAAGTGCATAAACTCATGCTAGACTGAAGTCAATGATGATGTTCTCTGATTATGTAAATGTTCTTTGCTCGTTTCCTGTAGCTGCTGTTTGAATAACTGAGGAAATGAAAGCATTATAATTAGTAAAGGTTTCTATAAAATTGTTATCAGGTTAAATATTATAAATATAAATATTAAAAATATTTTATGATAAGACATCCACTTACTTGACTAAAAAAAGATATAATGTGTCGTTTATACATTTATATATTACATTAGGCTGCTTTTAGCCTTACCCTGGAGTTGGTTCAATCTCCGGCTATAATTATAAGTAAATAATTAAATAAATGAGCATGATAATATCGTGTATTGGCGATAGGATAGCCCCAACGATTCTTTTTTTTTTTTTTCCCTCCCCCCCAGTGAAGTTATATCGTTATTAATAATTGATTGTTAAGCGCAGAGAAGTGCAGGAGAGCGAAGTGAAGGAGACGTGCTGAATGAAAGCGCACATTCACTCTCTGACAGCAGGTGGCGCTGATGGAGCAGCAGAAATGCAGTCGTAGCTGCACTACTTTCTGAAACGTATTTAAATGATTTAAACAGCCATTCAGAATTGTGTATTTGCTATGATGTTCACCACAGAGCCAAATACTTAAATATTTAGACTTACATTTTAATCTGGACTACAACATGCCGTAGATATTGTTTGAAAAGGTTTTGATTGTTTATTGTTCGGTCACACTTTACATTAAGGCTCCATTAGTTAACATTAGTTAATTCATTAGTTAACATAAACTGCCAATGAAAAATTATTCTAAAGCATTTATTAATCTTAGTTATATCTTATCAAATGCACATTATTATTCTTTAGTTTGGGTTAAACAAATAAATTTTGCTTGGTTGGAACAGCAGCTACGCTAATTATGTCTCTATTTGTTTCTCTGTTTTGTAACTAGGATTTACACAAGCTTCAGTCTGGATCCAGAAACACCTGAGAAGAGATGATGCAACCCTTCAGAGGACCTCAGATGATGCCAACCATGAAACAACATACAGAACTACCACATTTTGCTATAAGTTTGATTGCATCATATAATAATTGCTGTTAATAATCTGTTTGATTACATCTTTAATTGATTTTTCCGTACATTTCTGCCATATGTACATTAACTGACAGTCACCACTGATAAGCTACCACTAAATATTGTAGAAACTTAATTTGCTGTAAAGTTGCTTTGCAATGATTTGTATCGTGAAAAGCGCTGTACAAATAAACGTGAATTGAATTAGTTGATTTCAACATTTAATAACAAGTTGTATTTTTTTAACAAAGAACTTAACTTCTGTTACAGATGTTGCTCATTGTTAATGCATTAAGGTTAACTAATGAGATCTTATTGTAAAGTGTTACCTATTAATTCTTTTGAACTTTAATCCATTTGAAACAATAGTTTACTTTGTAAATTTGTTGTCCAGTGGTTTATTGTACTTCAATGTTCAGTTTTTTATTATAAAAAAGTTATTAACCCTGTTATACTGAATTATGACATTTTTGCAATTTATTTCAAAACCGTGATAATACCGTATACCGTGCAATTATCGCAACATGGAAACTTGATACCGTCACATGCCTATGGCATTCTACAGCTCATTCACAAACTTCCCAGTATGCAGATGTCATTTAACAATAGCTGTGTAACTTTTAAGGTACTGTAAAAGTTTATTGTCAATTCAAATAAAATTCAGCAAGTGTAAAATGATGAAGTACTGCGTGTGTAATTGTAGTTGCCCAGCCCTGAAGCGCTCCATTCAAACAGGTTGAGCCTCTCCAGATCGGGTTTCACTGCGGGGTGGAGCTCAGGGAAAGTTTCAGATAAAGAGTGGCCTGAAAACATTCCGAGAGCTTCTTCACACTCGCCCAGGAGACACCGAGCAGCGTTATTATCCAAAATGTTTCGTTGTGGGATCGAGTATCCGAGGTGCAGGTGGATCCTGCCTCTGCTTCTGCTGTTTGCGATTATTTTCGATATTATCGCCATCGCAGCGGAGTCCGGATGGGTGGAGGACGAGGGCGCAAAGACGCACTACGCCAGCATGTGGACACAGTGCCGGGGCCGCAACGATCAGTGGGACTGTAGATCCCTCATGGAGCATCGTGAGTATTCACTTCAAGTCCTGAGACATTCAAATACAGCTCAGGTGAAAGCGGTCACCAGAAACCAAATGAAACAGGTGGAAAAGTGTCACTTTATTTAGCCTTTTCTGTATTCATTTTGGATTTTGAAAAATTATTATTCTTTTTAAAATGATACATAATAATAGGAACAAAATGTCTGTGTTTGTCAGGTTTATAAACTTCTTTTGTGTCAAGTGTTTTTCATTCTGAAAGCTTATGAGCTTTGTTAGTTTATTTTTTTTTTGTCAAGCTCATTAAATTTGATTGAAATAGATAGAGATCAGCTAAATTATGATAAACAGACTGGCACGTACATTAAATACCACTCTAACAAAATTGCCACGTTCTAATTTACTAATTCAGTTTATCTAAAAAAAATAATGCTGTGGCATCAGACCGTAAAATATGTTTTAATGTCGTTTTTATTTTCTATAACATTTATATATTTTATTTTCTATATCTATACTCTGGGCGAAATGGAAATAATTGATGTCACTTTCACAGTTTTCAAAGTCTGCTTCGCATTTAACCAGTTGAACAAGTTATAACCTGCAGTCTTCCCCTTTTCTCAGCTGTTATTTTCATTAGTTTGCCAATTGAATATGTTTAAACTGAGGCCTATTAGTAGAGATCTGTCCATTACTGGAAACATTTATTTTTGTAGAAATAACAGTAGTGCTTCTAAATGATTCATAGCTTGATAATAGTCTACGGTTTAAATGGTGATGCACTATTCCACTGTTTAGGATTATTTGGTTAGCATTTAATCCTTCTTTAATTCTCTTGTGCTATACGTTAAGTAACTGGCATGGGAAATATAGTTATGTATAGCCTATCTGAGGACTGTGGCCACAGTGTCGATCAAGCAGTATTTTTATAACAATTTCTAAACACCAAAGATCATTCATGTCTGAGTGATAAAATGACTTGAAATAGAGTTAGACCAAATAATACTAGTTGCATAAATCATATCCCCCTCAAACTCAAGCACACCCTCCTCCCCCCAGCGCTCTCTGGGTGTGACTGTATTCACAGACTTGGAGCAAAATCACATTCCTCTATCGAGTGTTAGGAAGCCAAGCACTGTCTCTACAAGTCCTCACAGCCGCACTGAGTCATGACTGATACTAGTGAAACATTGCTGTTAATGTGTAACCATGCACGTTAGAACTTCTCATGGAAACTCATCTGTTGTATGTGTTCCGCATGCTCACGTTGATTAATAAAGAGAAAGTGAAGAGATACACAATCATTGCATTAACTGTACCTTGTTTACACTTAACACAGTGTCTTTGTATCCCTACACTGTAAAAAAAATTCTGTAGAATTTACGGTAAAAAACCGGCAGCTGTGGTTGCCGGAATTTTACCGTAAAAAATACGGTAGCAACGTTTTAGGTTTTACGGTTTTAACTTAAATTGACAGTTAAATACCATAATTTCATTAACTGATATAATGTTAATATACAACCTATTGAAGTACTGAAATCTGTACCTTTGTAATACACTGATAACCAAAAGCAGGTGGTGATGAGAAAGTCACACGATGAACCAAAGCCCATCACGAGTAGCTTCTAAATAATAACATATATAGAAGGTGCACAGCGTCATTCACACAAACACTAAACACCATCACGGTAACACACATGAAACTGAAATAATGCAATAAACATTAATTTAACAACATTAGGTGTAACACACAACCCTAATATACAAAACTGATAAGAAAAAACTAAGAAGAAACAGTTATTTCAACAAAAAACATCAAATTTGAAATGTAAAGCAGAGAATTCCGGGAATGTCAATTTACAGTTATTCACAGTAAATTATACGGTCTTTTTCACTTCAAAAACGGTATACTACCGTAAAATTTATGTCCAATACACGTAATGTCCAATACCGTTTGTCACCGTATATAGCAGGGGAATTTACCGTTAACCATTTAACAGGTTTTTACTGTAGCATTTTTACAGTCTTTTACCGTTAAATTCACAGTCATTTTTTACAGTGTACCAATGTTAACACAATGTAGGTTTTGATTTTAGCTGCTGACCCAAAAGGGGGTCAATTTTGTTTTTTTGAATATGTTAGTATGACCGTGATGAAACAAATAAGCAGCATGTGACTGAAAGTCCTCTCGGTTCTTCCTCCAGCATGGGCCCAGGCAGTCGCCGCTCTGATGATCATAGGCCTCATCATCCTCATCATCGCCTTCATCGTCTCATTTGTGGCTCTCTGCTGTAGCCTCAACATCCCTCTGCTGCCTTTAATCGGAGGCCTCCTTATTTTGGCTGGTAAGACACTTTCTTACCGTATCAATCTGTTGGATATCAAGGACACCCCTTCTGAGGAAGTTCCACAGCGAGAGCGTTTCCTTTGAATTGAATAGTTTCTAAATAATACATGGATGTTGGGCTGGGCTGTGTGATGGTATAAAGCCGTAGGAAACCTGTAGAGATTTGGCTGGACTGTGGTTGATGGTTCTGCACACAGCTATCAGTGAGCAGGACGGCTTTAGGTGATTTCGGTCTTCTGCCCTCATGTATGTGAGTTTTGTTTTGCTGTTGGTATGGGATTGAGTGTCGCTCTCACCCCTCCACCATCCTCTTCACTTGTATTCAGGTGAAAGTTAAAGGAACACTCCACTATTTTTGAAAATAGGCTTATTTTCCAACTCGCCTAGAGTTAAACAGTTGAGTTTTACCGTTTTCGAATCCATTCAGCCGATCTCCAAGTCTGGTGGCAGCACTTTTAGCTTAGCTTAGCACAGATCATTGAATCTGATTAGACCGTTAGCATCTCCCTCAAAAATGACCAAAGAGTTTCTATATTTTTCCTATTTAAAACTTGACTCTTCTGTAGTTACATCGTGTACTAAGACCGACGGAAAATGAAAAGCTGCGATTTTCTAGGCCGATATGGCTAGGAACTATACTCTCATTCCGGCGTAATAATCAAGGAACTTTGGTCTAATCAGATTCAATGATCTATGCTAAGCTACAGCTAAAAGTGCTACCGCCAGACCCGGAGATCGGCTGAATGGATTCGAAAACAGTAAAACTCCACTGTTTAACTCTAGGGGAGTCGGAAAATGAGCCTATTTTCAAAAATAGTGGAGTGATCCTTTAAGAACGGCTGTCGGGACGGGAGACTTTTGTTATTCACTTATTCATCGTCAGACTGAATCATAACCTCTTCTTTCTAATTTGATATCATCATAAATGTTTCAAATGTTCCTTAAATCCTCCCTCTTTGATTTGAGTTTCGTTATGAAATGTAAGCTAGCCTGATCTGATCTGAAAACTCTGCCTCTGTGAACTATGCCTGTTTCCGCAATAGCTCATTCTGTTTGAGATTGACAGCCTTGTTGCTGGAAGCACAGACATACACAGACATACACAGTGTGAAAGTTCCCTACACGCCCAAACAGGGCTTGGCCTTCACTCACATGTCTCTGCAACACTCGCAGATACGCCCTGCTCTCCCACAGAGTGTGATGGCTTTATTGAGCTGAGCTTTAAGCTGCTGATTACACATTTTTATGGACTAAAACAAACTGGTGCCAAGTTTGTATAAGGTGCTATTTATAAAGAACTTGTTGGACACCCAGGAATACATAGCCATTTTTGTTCGTGTGTGATTAAAAACGGAATAATTGGGACACTAACCCCCGGTTTCACAAACAAGGCTTAAGCTAGTC
>JADLZN010000427.1:0-31016 GCA_018155175.1 Sinocyclocheilus anophthalmus
TTCAGGGTTAGTTATCAGCGCATGCGTGACCTATTGATGAGACTCCAGTGGGAATGACAGATTGCACACAATATTATATATGATTACAATAAAGTTTAGTAATATACAACATTATAGTAATAGATGAGATATACTATATATAATATATATACTGCATATATATTCTATTATTGTGACGAGTTTGCGGGAAAGCACATGGCCGAGAGCCGTGTGGCGAACGAGCGAGGCCGGTGGGATAGATGGAGATAGCTACGACAACACCTGCACCACTCAGCTTCCCCGGTCCCAGAGTCCCATTGTAGGAGCTCTGGGAATGATTACACGGATCAGGCTACTACAGTGAAGGACGAGAGTGGACCAGGCCTGGATTTTATTTTGTATTTTGGTTCTGTTTGTGCGCGGCCCGGGGTCGTTGTACCGCGAAGGAGGGGCGGTCGCGCTATTTTGTGTTTATTTTATTATTAAAGTTTTCTTTTTCGCTGGTTCCCGCCTCCTTCTTCCCCAACTACGAACTATATTTCGATATAATGTTTGTATATATATATATATATTATAATACAGTCGTGGTCAAATTATTGGCACCCTTGGTAAATATGAACAAAATTGGCTGTGAAAGTAAATCTGCATTGTTAATCATTTTTAAAAATTTTAATTTTTAAAAAATTCACACTCAAGTATACTTCAACCTTTCCTTCTCTGCCGATAAAATAAGTAACTCATATCATACTTTGCGGTGCTGGGAGCAATATATCATGTATTACATAAATGGTTTTTCCCTCACGATTACACGTTGGAATCCCCCATTATTATTTTTCGGTTGACCCCTTTCCAGAAAATTCTATATAGCTGATCTTAAACACTATGGTCTTATGTCATAAATATAATCTAGTTCCTTTCATACTTCTTTACCCAAATTTTTTTGAGGCTCATGACCGCGGTGGATTATCTGAACCCCCTTGTGTTATAATTCTTCTTCCTCCAGGCAGGTTTAGTAGAGTTGGATTTGAGCAGTGGCGTAAACGAGCTCGCTCCCACAATGGAACCACTACGCCGCTGGTCCTGGCGAATGATCTTTGCCATCGCTATGAGATTAGTGATTTGTTGGGCGTCTCAGTTCAAAAAAACCATTAAAACTAAAAAAAAAAAAATTCAAACAGCACAAAAAGGGTTCCAACAAAAAAAAATCAAGCTTCTTATGTTGCTAATCAATGGCCATTCCAGTTCCCTGACCTGAACCCTATAGAAAATTAGTGTAGTGAACTGAAAAGGAGAAGCACCATCATGGAGCGGAAATCTGAAAGGGGTCTTGAGAGATTCTGTATGAAGGAATTGATCTCTGGTCTCTTGTCAGGTGCTCTCTAACCTCATCAGGCATTAATTAAAGGAGAAAACTCAGAGCTGTTATTATGCCAAATGGATGTTTCAAAAAGCACGGAATACAAGGGTGCCGTTAATTGTGTCCAATGTGTATTAGAGAAAAACTTTTGTCATAATGATATTTCCCCCCATTTTTAATTATTATTCTCCAAGGAAAGGTTGTAGACTGTTTATAACAATGCAGATTGTATTTTCCCAGGCTTCTTTGCCTCATATTTACCAGTGGTGCCAATAAATCTGAACCACGACTATATATATATATGATATTGTTCAGTGGCGGTCCCGTGCATTTTGTAACAACCTAGCCTTCAATTTGGATGTTCCTACATGAATTAATTCCCCATCTCTTTTTCATCGGCTAATAAGGAAATGCATTATAAATATACGACAGTAATGCATGTATTAATAGCATGCCACCTATAACTAACGACAGGGGACTATATGATCGGCGAAAACCCAATTACGACAAATTGCGTGACATTCACCATTCACATTCGTGTAAGCTGTGAACAATTTAACCTAACAAATATGAGCACAACTAACCAGTTCGACATCCGGGGTTACCTTACCGGCCACATTTATATTCATCCAACCCAACCAATTTTGTATACCTTACAGATTGCATTGGTATAAAACAAATAAGGTGTTTACATGTGTTTTAAAGTTGACCTAATAATTTAATGTTCTCTTACTGCTTTATTTCGTCTTCACGAGTCTCCCAGCCGGTCTGCCAGCGCACTGTGGGAGGAAAATACTGGTTAGCACAGCTTTACTAGGAAAGAGAGCAAGTAACATTAAAATAATTCACACAAGACAATGAAGAAAAGTGTATACATGTGTTTTAACATACCTCTGTGACTCTCATCTCCCCGCAGCCGCTGGTCTGCCTCTGCCAGCGGCGCTGCGGCCGGAGGAAAAGACTGGTTAATACAGCTCCACTCGGGAAACTGAGATATTCTTACACAAACTTTAACCTGGCTTTATATCTTGCAAATAACATCAGAATACAACACATCAAGCGATAAAAGAGTCAAAAATGAAAATAAACCTACCATACTCTAGCGGTTTTTCATCTTCACGAGTCTTTCACAAAGCCGGTGCCGAGGAGGTGTGTGGTTGTTTTTCACGGTCATTTAGTACTATCAAACGTTTTTGTTTTTAGATTTACTAAATATAGTAGGCAAATATTTTTTTCTAAATGCACTGAAAATCTAAACATGAGAAACAGTAATTAAAGTTTTACTAAGTTTTAATAAAATTATTTAAAGTGATGCTGTTTGCTAGCTAGTATGTTGACTATCCAATCAAAGGAGGAGAAAATGCTGACGCTATCGTTAGCCAGCTCGATGGCCCTGGTGCTGCCAACTCGAAATCAGATTGGTTAAAGCAACGGTTTCAGGGTTGGACCATATTTGATTTAAGCTAACAGAGACTCTCGAGTTGGTCAATAACCGAATTCAGTCCATGTTTTTTTGGTACTTCCGTTTATATTCACCGACCAGAGGGCCACCCTTTCCAGTTTTACATTGACTCTCCCCCGGCGACTAGCACACTGTGTTTGCACATCAAGCACGCGGCCGGACTACATAGCCCTCGATTCATGCATGGCACTGATAGCATCTTGCACTCAGCACGGATTTGCAACACAAGCTTTAACTACTGTGTGCACCAGCTGTTTCCGACCTGGAACTCCCTCACTAGGTCTTTATGCTTCGCTCACTCTCCTCTTTTTGGTCTTCTTGATTCTCCGGCTGCCCTCTGCCGAGTATCCTTCGATAGGATTGTGTTCATACTGTAATATTCAGCGCAGTATTCTCTCAGATAGCTACACTACAGAAGCCCTCAATTCGTTTACCCTGCCTTAGGCCTTAGCCTTGAGCCTTAGCCTTTAGCTCATGTTTTTCCCCAGTTCCTGATCTTTCGCCCTGGTTTCCCTCCTGGATTTCTTTCTCCCCTTTAGTCTTGTCCCCTTCCTGATGCTGTCAGGAAACTGGGGATAACCTAACGTAGGAGCACGCGATGTTACATCGACCGATGCTACCCGAGACTACTCTTGTTTGTGTCTTGCCCGCCATATACATGTTTGCCACTGTTTGACCCTGCCTGTTTAATGACCACGTCTCTGTCTTCTCCAAAATAAAAGCTTGCATATGGATCCGCAAGCCTCTCGTCTCGTCAGCCCCGTTACAAAATACCGTCAACAACTCTGGCCCACACAAGTATCCAGCAGCTTTTTTTCAAGTGGGGACATTGGCCACACTTGCGTTACTGGACACTGGCTTTGCAAGGCCTGTGTTAAGCCCTCGCCGGGGCAACACGCTCGCGTCGAAGCTTTTACTGACAAGTAGGATCACAACATTAGCTTGTATGTTACTCTAATTTCCCCAGGAGTGTGTGGTTGCTGATAGACTTTATTTTCTGTTTCCTACACTGAGCGATGTGTAATTTCGCGTGTTGTTTAAGTCCAAGCCTTCAGGGCGAGAGTGGTCTGCGTTCGTCACTCATTTCAAGTGTTTATGGACTAATTGACATGTTTCTTTTGACTAGCATGGTTTGGTTTCAATCTTCCTGTGGGTATCAGCTGATGAACCCCCCACCGTCACGTGGTTCTGTATATCCCCGCACTAATTGCTTCACGAAAATGGCGGCGACAGAGGATGCCTGATCACAAATGGCTGGAACAACAACGCCCCGTCAAGGTCACCAATTATCTTCACGAGCGGTCCACCGTCTGATCTTCAATGAGTCAAGTCAAGTCACAGTTCATTTTCATGAGTCTAGTCAAGTCACAGCTGATAGTTATGAGTCTAGTCAAGTCACAGTTGATCGTCATGGGGAAGAATCAAGTCACATTTTATGATCATGAGTCTAGAGAGTTCAAGTCACAGCTTGGATAGTTGAGTGTGAGTCAAGTCACAGTTGATCGGTCAGGGGCCAATTATCAAGTCTCCAAGTGTTTATGATCATATTCTAAAGTCAAGTCACAGTGTCCTGAGTTGGAGTCCATGATCAAGTTCAAGTTGACAATTCATTTATCATGAGGTGCAAGTCCTAATCCCAGTGGATCCTTCTCTGAACGAGTCAAGTCCCCCTAGTCACAGTTTGTCTCATTTCCGGAGTTCACGTCAAGCTCACAACTGATATTCATGATCCTAGTCAAGTCACAACGAGTCGTCCTTAAGCAAGTCAGGCAGCAGGTTGATCTTCCTGCAGGCTCCAAGTCCTCCTAAGTCACCGCTGATCTTCCTGAGTCGAGTTTAGTCATAGTTGATCATAATGTGTCAAGTCAAGTTACAGTTCATTATCATGAGTCAAGTCAGGTCACTGCTAATCTTCAGGAGCCAAGTTAAGTCGCAGCTGATATTCATGAATCTAGTCAAGTCACAACTGATCTTCATGAGTCAAGTAAAGTCACAACTGTGTACGTCCTGGACCACTCAAACAGCACAATATATATATTTTGTTAGCTAGATTTAAACAAATACTCTGTAACACCCCAGGAAGCTGAACAGGCCCCTGGTTCCTTAGCAATGCTGACACCCGATACATTTTACGACCTCCTGGAATTTAGGTGAAAAAACCGCGTCCTTGCCCATAGGCAAAAATCGCACAGGGAAATACTTTTCTTTGGGGCTAATGTAATGAATAGGAAAAACCTTTCTCCCTTTAATGAACACACAATGGCTCCCTTCAGGTCATTGGGTATATTTTTACTGTCCATCGTGTCACTTTTGGTCTTTGAAGAATTTTTTATAACTGTTTGCAGGCTTTAATAATCGAACACACTCCTGTCCCAGATTCTATATATATATAGCAGTTGGAACGGAAAGTAGTCGGACCCCCTTTAAATTTTTCACATCTTTGTTGTATAAATGTCGTTAGGTTTGGGCCGCCCATTTGCAAAATCATTTAATAATTTTTTTTTCCTCATTAATGTACAAAAAGCACCCCATATTGACAGAAAAACAAAGAATTGTTGACATTTTTTGCAGATTTTATTAAAAAAGAAAAGAAAAACTGATATATCACATGGTCCTAAGTATTCAGATTCTTTGCTGTGACACTCATATATTTAATTCTGGTGCTGTCCATTTCTTCTGATCATCCTTTATATGGTTGCCGGTGTGTGCTTCGTGCGCCTTGAGATGGTTCTACACCTTCATTTGAGTCCAGGCTGTGTTTGATTATACTGATTGGACTTGATTAAGATAAGCCACAACCCTTGTTCCCTATATAAGACCCTTTACAGCTCACAGTGCATGTCAGGAGCAAATGAGAATCAGTGATGTTCCAAAGGAAGCTGTGCCTGAAGAATTGCTATCCAAGAGACAGAAGTTTGGTTGGCGTCTTGAGGAGTGCACAGACTCAGGCCTCTGCCAACGCAGGTTTACAGAAAAAAATTTACGCACGTATTTTTTTTCTGCTGCACGTTTGAAGTTCCCCAAGAACAGTGGCCTCCCATTCCCTTAAATGGAAGACGTTTTTGATGACCAGAACCCTTCCTAGAGCTGTCCATCCGGCCAAACTGAGCTATCGGGTTTTGGTGAGAGAGGTAAAGAAGAACCCAAGATCACTGTGGCTGCGCTCGCCAGAGATGCAGTCGGGGAGATGGGAGAAAGTATTCTAAGTCTATCCAAATTCCGAAGTAGTGGCCCCCATCACGTGACTGCAGCCCTCCACCAGTCGTGGCTTTATGGCAGAGTGGCCCGACGTAAGCCTCTCCTCAGTGCAAGACACATGAAAACCCGCATGGAGTTTGGTGAGAAATAAGATTCTCTGGTCGGTTGAGGCCAAGATAGAACTTTTTTGGCCTTAATTCTAAGCGATATGTCTGGAGAAAACCAGGCACTGCTCATCAACTGTCCAATACAGTCAACCGACGGACAGAATGAAGCATGGTGGTGCAGCATCATGCGGATGGGGTTGTTTTTTCAGCTTGCAGGGACAGGAACTAGCGACTGTGTTTTCAATCGGGGAATAGATTGAATGCGCCGAACGTACAGGGATATCCTGGACGAAGAACCTTCCCCAGATTGCGTAATGCACCTATCCGACTGGGCCGAAAAGGTTTTTACCTTCAACGGAAAAAAGAAAATACAATACCCTAAGCACACAGCTTAAAATACCGAAGGGAATAGCTTCACAACAACTCTGTTGACTGTTTCTTGAATGGCCCAGCCATAGCCCCTGACGTTAACCCCAGCTTGAGCAGCTCTGGAGAGGACCTAAAGCGAAAATTGGCGCCCCCTGTTCTACCAACGGTTTTTAAACCATCCCAAGCCTGACAGAACTGGAGAGGTCTGCACGGAGGAATGGCAGAAGGATTCCCCAAATCTAGGTGGGTTAAAACCGTGTTTGCAATCTTTCCGCCAAAAGGACCCAATGGCTGTAACATGTTAGATCAAAAGATTGGTGGCTTCTTTCTACTACAACGTTCAAGGAAGCAAAGTGTACTGAAGTACTTAGGCCAAATGGAGATTTTCAGTGTTTATCCTTTTTTAATTAAATCTGCAAAAATGTCAACAATTTCTGTGTTTTTCTGTCAATATGGTGAGCTGTGTGTACATTAATGAGGAAAAAAATGAACAAATGATTTTAGCAAATGGATGCAATATAAAAAAGAGTGAAAAATTTAAAGGGGTCTAAATACTTTCCGTACCCACTGTATAGATATCTCTACCATGTTTAGTACCCATGACTCTTATCGGGACATGTGCGTGTAAGGTGGGAGTATACGCCTCCCAAGAGTAGTACGCAACTATTATGTTCTAAGGTCCCTTTAATAAAAGTTTTTAAATTCCGAGTTTTCACATCGATGCAAATTACCGCATGCTTTTCAACCAAAGGCCATAAAAATGGCCCCAGGTATCTCAGAACTCCCTTTCTTGAGATTCCGGACTTTCCTCATTGGACAAGCCCATCTTGAGAGGCCGGGGGATCTCTCCGACCTTACAGGGGCCCCGCTCCATGGACCCACCAGTCGGTGGTTTGTTTTTATAATTCTGAGAGGAAAGTGGTGAGAAGAAAACTCTCCCGACACCCTCGTGCCGGCCTCTCGGCCGTGTCCTTTGGGTTCTTATTTGGTTTTTCCATTCACCAAAGATCCTTTGACTCAACCTGGTTCTTTTCATCAATAACTTCAGCAAAGATCACCTGGAAACCTTAAGATTGCATCAGGAATCTATTTTCAGATAGATGAGACTTGCAAGTATCAAACTTAGTCGTTTTAATTGATGCATTAAGTATCAGTTAATTTTTTTTTTTACAAAGGTGTGTTTGAACTAAGTATCTGACGTTTCCCTCAGGTGTAGATGTGCTGAATATGCAAATGTTTCCATAAATTTAATTCCTTATGCCTTTTTCTGTACTGAGTTAAGCTTTAACCCTTTCCTATACCAACTGTATTGTGTGTGTGTTGTTTGTGTGTGTGTGTATGTGTATGTTAGAAAACCAATTTTATGATTGTTGGTTTTATTATGTAGTTATGTTTAGAACGCTATTTAATAAAGAGTGTTTATGTAGTTTATAAAACCTTACTTGTATCACACTTGACTTGGTTCATTGTTTGCTTATAACTGGATTCACTTAATCATGCAGATTTATGCTAAAAGCTTTTGTAGACTTGTACAGTAAGGAATTTTTTTCCCTTAACCAG
Source organism: Sinocyclocheilus anophthalmus (assembly GCA_018155175.1). NCBI lineage: Eukaryota > Metazoa > Chordata > Actinopteri > Cypriniformes > Cyprinidae > Sinocyclocheilus > Sinocyclocheilus anophthalmus. The sequence continues at coordinate 8,033 of JADLZN010000427.1, forward strand.
GAAATTAACGTTCTTTAGAATTGACAAGACAGTTGACCCTGAGAGGTCAGCTAAATATCTACAGCAGATCTAAATATTCATAATTAATTATAAATAGTTATGATTAATTATTCATATTTCACATGAGCTGATTGTGTTGACAGCTGATAGTGCCCGCGAATCTATCAAGTCACAGCTGATCTTGCAGAGTCAAGTCCAGTCACAGCTGAAATCTTTCAGAGTCCAAGTCCAACTGAATCGTCATGAGTCCCCAGTCAAGTCCAGCTGAATCCCCAAACCCTCATCATGTCTCATCTGTTCAATCCAGAGCTCTCTTTCGCACGTCACAGCTGATTTTCCAGAGTCACGTCACGTCACAGCTGACCTTCTAGAGTCTCGCCATGTCTCAGCTATTCATCCAGAGTCACTTCCCTTGATGGGGATCGCTTTTTGGTGTGTTTGGGCTACATACACCACCACAGAACTCCCAAAGGCGGCGGCGCCCACTTTTAGGTCTCCAGAGGTGGCGGCTGAAGCTGCAGAATCTCCTGAGTTAGTGGTGCTGTGTTCCCCGAAGCAATGGTGCCTGCTGCAGTTTCTCCAGAGGTGGTGGCTGAGGCTGCAGAACCTCCAGAGGCAGCGGCGCTCGCTTCAGCTCCTAGGATGGTGGTGGAACCCAGAAATACACTTTCAGCCTGTCATGTCACGGTCGAAGGAACCATTGCTGAACTTTATACCTGTCCTATCAAGGAGAACACTAATGAACTTTCCCTGTTTCCAGATTGTACGGCTGTAGAACCTCCAGAGGTGGCGGCATCCGCTGCAGAACCTCCAGAGGTGTTAGTGGTACTCCCTGATGAACTCTCTGCTCGTCCTGTTCCGGCCAAGGAGGCCGTCAATGAACTCTCTGTCTGTTCTTTTCCGGCCAAGGAGGCCGTCTGTGAACTCTCAGCCTGTCCTGTTCCGGCCAAGGAGGCCTCCTATGAACTTCCTGCCTGTCCTGTTCTGGCCAAGGAGGCCGTCTATGACCTCTCTGCTTGTCCTGTTCCGGCCAAAGAGGCCGCCTATGAACTCTCTGCCTATCCTGTCACAGCTAAGGAGACTGTTTGCGAACTCCCTGCTCGTCCTTTCACAGCTATAGAGGCCGTTTGCGAACGCCCTGCTCGTCCTGTCACAGCTATAGAGGCCGTTTTTTTGCGAGCTCTTTGCCTGTCCTGTCACGGCTATAGAGGCCATTTGCGAGCTCCCTGCTCGTCCTGACACAGCTATAGAGGCCGTTTGCGAGCACCCTGCTCGTCCTGTCACAGCTATATAGGCCATTTGTTTCCGAGCTCCCTCGGCCTCGTCCCCTGGCTGTCCACTGCTTATGGAGGCCGTCGGAGGAATCCTCATCCTTGTCCTGTCCCTGGCATGGAGGGCCGTTTGTGAATTTCTTTTTGTGGTTGCTTTGTGTCCTGCCAGGGAGGCTGCCCCCTGAATGCTCAGTCCCACCTGTCTACAACCCCAATTTCTGTTCCCTGTGTTTTCTGTCCTCTGCTCTCCCCTCGTTGTTACAGTCCTCCGCCATGGTCTCCTGATCGTGGGAGTTCCCATATGGGGGGGTTTCCTGTTCCTTCTGCTCTGCCTTGGTGGTCTGTCTGGCTCTGGTGGTCATCTGCTCCGCCATGGTGGCCCTCCGCCCCGCCGTGGGGGTCTACTGTCTGGTTTTGGTGGTCCTCTTCTCCGCCGTGGTGGTCTACTGTCTGGTTCTGTGGTCTCCTGCTCCGCCGTGGTGGTCCTCTGCTCCGCCGTGTGGGTTGTCTGCCCCGCCGTGGTGGTCTACTGTATGGTTCTGTTGGTCCTCTGCTCCGCCGTTGTGGTCTTCTGCTCCGCCGTGGTGGTTTTCTGCTCTGCCGTGGTGGTCTATTGTCTGGTTCTGGTGGTCCTCTGCTCCTCCATGGTGGTTCTCTGCCCCGCTGTGGTGGTCTACTGTCTGGCTCCGGTGGTATTCTGCTCCGCTGTGGGGATCTTCGGTCCTGTCTGCTCTGCTGTGGTGGTCCTCAGCTGCACCTGTTCTGCCGGCTCTTGCCTCAGTCCCCCTGGTCTCTCTCCTATCCTTGGACCTGGGCCCTCCGTCCCTCCCCCTGTTTCCGCCTCCGCTCGACGCGCCCACCTGGATCGTTTTAGTGCTTGGGGGGGGGGGCTTCTTGTCAACGATTCAGGTCTCATGGACCTTCCGTAACTTATATTCACGCACCCGAGGTTCACCCTTTCTGTTCCATACATGACTCTCGCACACACCCTTGTTGCACATCACCCCCCGACTACATAATCCCAGCCACTTATCCCATTGTGCACTCAGCACGGATTGCACACAGCTGTTAACACTCATTGCACCCAGCTGTTTCATATCACTACCTCACTCACTCCCTCACTTATTTAACACGTCACCGCTGATCCCTTCCCTGTGGTCGAGGAGGGTGAGCGCATATCGCCAGAGAGCTACCTACAACAGCCCTCATTCATGTTCCCTGCCTTAGCCGTAGCTGTTTTCTTCCCCCCCCCTCGTATTCCTGCTCTCCGTGGTTTCCCTGGATTTCTCCTGTAATCTTGATCCCTTCATGATTCTGTTTGCTGTTTTCATCGGACCTACGCTAGGCCCTAGGACGTAGCTTGGCTGCCCGCCATATACCTGTTTGCCACTGTTTTGACCCTGCCTGTTATGACCACGTCTCCGTCTTCTCCTAATAAAAAGCTTGCATATGGATCAGCCCGTCTCACGTCTTTGTCCGCTTCCGTAAACACTCCTGCACTGTTGATTCTGAAGGCCTTAAGGCAGATTTCTTGGACCCTGGCAACACGATTGCTGAAATATGATTGGCTAAAAAATATAACATACACTGCTGGAAGCAGTGCAAACAAGAGAAAAGCTATGAAATGAAGAGAATAAACTATTGGAAATAATTTAATACACATTCATGGAAAAATATAGTAAAACTAAGTCAGTGATTCTGATAGTGTTTAGGCCAGAGAAGAATGCTTGTTTTGCCGGCCCTGACGGGCCCACAACTGATTAATATAATATATATATAATATATATATATAATATAGATATATATATATATATATATAATAATATATAAGTGGGTGTGAAAAAAGTGTTGGCCCCCTTCCTGATTTCTATTTTTTTGCATGTTGGTCATCCACATTTAAATGTTTCAGATCATCAAACAAATTTAAATATTAGTAAAAGATAACAAGTGAACACAACATGCTGTTTTTAAATGAAGGTTTTTATTATTTAGGGAAAACAAAATCCAAAACTACTTGGCCCTGTGTGAAGAAGTGTTTGCCCTCCTGTTAAAACTGTGGTTTATCACACCTGAGTTCAATTTCTCTAGCCACGCCCAGGCCTTATTACTGCCACACCTGTTTGCAATCAATAAATCTCTTAAATAGGACCTGCCTGAGTAAGTGAAGTAGACCAAAAGATCCTCACAAGCTAGACATCATGCCGAGATCCAAAGAAATTCAGAAACACATGAGAAAGAAAGTAATTGAGATCTATCAGTCTGGAAAAGGTTATAAAGCCATTCTAAAGCTTTGGGACTCCAGCGAAACACAGTGAAGAGCCATTATTCACCAATGGCAAAAACATGGAACAGTGGAGAACCTTCCCAGAAGTGGCCGGCCGACCAAAATTACCCCAAAAACACAGCGACGACTCATCCAAGAGGTCAAAAAAGAACCCAGAACAACATCTAAAGAACAGCAGGCCTCACTTGCCTCAGTTAAGGTCAGTGTTCATGACTCATAAGAAAGAGACTGGGCAAAAATGGTCTTCATGGCAGAGTTCCAAGACGAAAACCGCTGCTGAGCAAAAAGAACATAAAGGCTCGTCTCAGTTTTGCCAGAAACCATCTTGATGATCCCCAAGACTTTGGGGAAAATACTCTGTGGACTGACGAGACAAAAGATTGAACTTTTTGGAAGGTGTGGGTCCCATTACGTCTGGCGTAAAAGTAACACTGCATTTCAGAAAAAGAACATCAAACCAACAGTAAAAAATAGGGGTGGTGGTAGTGTGATGGTCTGGGGACTGTTTTGCTGCTTCAGGACCTGGAAAAATTGCTGTGATAAATGGAACCATGAATTCTGCTGTTTACCAAAAAATCCTGAAGGAGAATGTCCGGCCATCTGTTCGTGACCTCAAGCTGAAGCGAACTTGGGTTCTGCAGCAGGACAATGATTTAAAACACACCAGCAAGTCCACCTCTGTATGGCTGAAGAAAAACAAAATGAAGAATTTGGAGTGGCCTAGTCAAAGTCCTGAACTGAATCCTATTGAGATGCTGTAGCGTGACCTTAAAAAGGCAGTTCATGCTCAAAAACCCTCCAATGTGACTGAATTACAACAATTCTGCATAGATGAGTGACCAAAATTCCTCCACAGCGCTGTAAAAGACTCATTGCAAGTTATCGCAAACGCTTGAATGCAGTTTGTTGCCTGTTAAGGGCTGGCCGTAACTAGTTATGAGGTATTTTTAGTGGCAAACACTTCTTCACAGGGCCATGTAGTTTTGGATTTTTTTTTCCCCTTAATAATAAAAACCTTCATTTAAAACCTGCATGTTGTGTTCACTTGTGTTATCTTTGTGTAATATTTAAATTTGTTTGATCTGAAACATTAAAGTGTGACAAAACATGCAAAAAATAAGAAATCAGGAAGGGGGCCGACACTTTTTCACACCACTGTATATATAGCCTGGGCCTATATTATAAAGCACTATTATATTATTATATGTAATATATCAGTAATATTAAGGTCGTGTCGATATTAATAAAGCACTATTATAGCAAGATGTATTTATTCTAAGATATGTATTATATTTATTTTATTGTCATCTCGCACATGTTTTCTGTCTTTTCTTTCTTTTTTTGTCAACATTTTCGTTTTTCTGTAATGTATTTCTATAATAAAAATACATTATCATATGTCTTATTAATCAACATCAAACAAACAATATACTTATTTTTCTCAGTGATTAAAGATGAAACGAAAAGTTTGAAAAATGATTGCACAACCAATTAGGTGGTGATATGCACAAGGTATGTAAATAGCCATTGAACAAATGAAGAAGAAAGAAGCAACTTGGCACGCTTTTTCTTAGTCCATTTCCATAGTGACTCGTCGATTCGTGGCTCTGTTGAGAATGTTTTTGGAACCAGCATTCCTCAAGTAAGCAAGGTTTGGGTTAATCAACCAAGAGTTCAGGGTATATGTCACAGTAAGTTAACCTTGCTTTCTGGAATACACCCCTGGAATACCCCCCTGGATGACTGCATTTCACCTACTGAATCAGCAGGTTATCACCCCGCCTTCTCTCTCACAACAGCCAATCGCTGTCAAGATTATTTTCTACAAAGAGGGATTAGCTATTCATAATCCAAATAAATAAACAGATATAGAAATGTGCTTGTCAAAACCATGTTTTTTAGCAGGTACATTGCAACCACACTTAAAAAACAAAATAATTGTAAAGGAGCCATGATTAATATGTATGGGAGGTTGTGAATCGCACTAAACACAACATACATATTCATTACATTAATTGCACCATATTAAATTGACCATTTTTTTACCCAGGTTACAGCTGTAATTGCTTTAAATAACTTATTACAATTAATAATTCAGTTGTATTTGAGACAAATGGATGACTGACTGTATTTTATGGCAAATTCCAATGAACAAATATTGCCCTTTAAAAAACAGTTTTGCTAAAGTTTGCTAACTTTATATATGAATACACAAAAACCATTAAAGCCATTTAAAAAAAATGTTTGTTTCACATCCATGAAGACTAAAATTTTTATTTGATTATTTGATACTAAAAGTAGTGATACTGTCATATTTTCAAATCAGTCAATGAAAGCCAGGCATGCAACTGGCCTGAAATTGAACATTCCTGGTTAATATGACAGACTTACACATTAAAACAAATGTGACAGTTTTACATTTAATAGAATCTAATTTAATTTGCATTACAAAACAAATCCTGAATAATTAATTTACATTTTAATTTAAGTGTCCATCCTTTGAGAATACACAAGAGAGATAACAACAAATGAAACATTCATTTGGAATTAAAAAGATCTATGGATCATCTCCTGTGAGAGGATTTGTAATTAAACCTTTTTTTGAGCTTGCTAGACAAACATCACAGCTCAGTACAAGAATGTTCCTATCTCATGAAATTAGTGTAAACAGGGCTGTCACACCAAGAACAATGCTCGCCGCCCGTCTCTCACCTCAAATGAACCATGTAGCGACTGATCTAAATCGTAATATGTGGAGACGTGCCAACCTGAAAAGGAAAGACAAATTACCAAACTAACAAACAAATGAGATGGACTGGTCCATAGGGAAGTTGTCAGTCAAATTGATTCCAGCGAACTGCAAACACTTCCCAAGGGTTAACAGATGGTGGTCAGTGCTTACAATGCCAAGCAGAGCTCCACTGAATGCTTTTGTGTGTGCGATGGGGAAGGCAAATTTGGATTTGAGAGTTCTGAGAGAATGTGATGGTAATTATAAGGAATCAAGAGCCAGACTTAGAGTTTCTTGTTAATATTTGGTAAAAAGGAAGAACAAATTAAGTATTGCTCTGTAAAATAGAATCATTAGTACTGTTTTTACTATTGCTCAGGAATTTGAACAAACCCTTAACACTAAGGGGGATTTACTAAGAATGAGTTATTGCAACGCTATCTCATGGCCAAGTTGTATGTATTTTACAAGGTGGTTAATTCTTAGGAATTCATACGACCTCACTCGTATGATTTTATACGATTTATGTGATGGTTAAGTTTAGGGGTGGGGTTAGGTGTGGTCCTTCGTACAAATTCCAATGAATTTGCCACCTTGTAAAATACGTACAAATTTGTACAAATTAATTCATAAAAATTTGTACGAAGTCGTACAAATTTGTACGAATTAGCCACCTTGTCAAATATGTAAATTGACGTGAGATCGGGTTGGTATTTTTGTTTCAGAATCATAAAGGAGGTAAGCAAAATCAGGTAAAATGCAAAATCGGCCACAAAATCTGTTGAACGCATTTTGTGCAGCGCAATTCCTCATCTTGCTGATCCTTTCTGAATGCTAGGTTGTTGAGGATCCAGCAGATTACAATGATCTGGCTTACTTTGCTGACGCTGTATAACATTGCTCCATCACTGTGATCTAGGTACTTTGATCGACTCTTAAAAAACACTCAACTTCTATGAACATCTGGATATATGTACACAAACACTTATTTTAAATTAATTGTCCATTTACTGCATGCTTTTCGAGGACAGTAATCATACTGCGCCAGGCAAATAGACATTGTTAAGCAATGTGGCAACCACCAATAACACTAATAACCTATAATAGTGGCAGTGGAACTTACACAGGTGAGAATCACTCATTAAAAAAAATTAAAAATCTTGTTCTCTATGGTTGAGGAAACTAAATTTAATTAGAGAAGCATGTACCCTTTGCCCTGGAGAACTGAAACTGAGCTCCAGTGTACACACCCTCTCTTGCTTGATTCAGAAAATTAACATAACCCAGGGTAATGAAATATTACAATTATATATATATATATATATATATATATATATATATAATGTATATATAGTATATATATACTGTCTATAACTAGATATATATATATATATAGTACTATTTATAGATATATATATATATGTATTATATAGGCTAACCGAACCGAGACTTTTGTCATTTGCACTTATATATTCTTGCTCTTTTGTTAGTTTTTGACTGCTTTTAATTTAATTTTTATTCTCATTTGTAAGTCGCTTTGGATAAAGCATCTGCTAAATTAATAAATATAAATGTAAAATTATTAATTTCTGGCAGGTCACGCTAGTCCCAGCTCGCATCAGCTGACTCTCAGCTGATCCCCATCTACCTATGGGAATACGACACATATCTAAGCATTCATATGTAAGGCCCCTCAGTATTATCAGCAGTTTTCACATTGCTCAGTAGCTAATTACCCTTCTCCATCCCCAATTCCTCCTCTGTCAGTCGGGATTCAGCATTCTGATTCTCCTTTGAGTCAGACTAATTTCTAAAATGTTACATGAAATTATTGAAATTTTATGATATCTGCAATACATTTATGTTGTTTCTTTTCTGTTTACCCTGGGGGATTATTGCTGCTCCCTGCTCTCATCCATGCTAGGGTGCATGGATGCGCAGGGAGTTCTTGCCCAGAACAGAACCAAACCGCCAATCCAAACTGTATGCTAATTGTCACATCAGCGTTTGCATCAATCTTCTAGTGGTCCCTGACAGAGATAGAATATATATATATATATATATATAAATATATATAGATATAAAATAGTCTGACCAAAACTTTTGGCAAAATTGTATCCATGGAGACTTCCATGCATTATTCCATGGGTACATATGACTCGACATGTTATGACCACTTTGTATGATGAATAAATCAAACTTAAGCCTTTATTCAATATGATTACAACAACTGCACATGACCAAACATCATGACATGTGAGAACCAATGAAGTTTTGTGTCGCCAAATTTGTAGTTTCTTTATGGTGTGACCACCTGGTTATTGCTCTGTTGCAGGATAGCAGTTGCGATTTTATGGGACACTTGAGAGAGAGATTAATGCACTACTGTTAGACTATGTAAGTATTGTTTTACATTAGTTGGAAAGCCTATTTGCTGTGACTTGGATGATAACATGCTTTAAATCACTAGTAAGGTTTGTTAATTGTGACCAGTTCTGTTACTGGCAAAAATACAATGAGTAATACAATGTAATTTACCTCATAGGACATATGACTATATGAATATATACCTACCTTTATAACCTTTTAAAGCTTGAAAGTTTGGACTCCACCGACTTTCTTCAAAATATCTTTTTTTTAAGTTGTTAAAAAAAGAGCTAGTATTAAAAAAGAACCCTCCTTAAAAAACAGGTGTACAACATCCCTGGGTAACACAATGGCAAAATGCATTTGAAGAATTAGTTTCAGCCATCTTTTAGTCTGTTGATTCCAAGAGTGCCTGATAAATAATTCAGATCGAATCATGTTCCATTTATTCCGTTGCCACCACTGGAATTAATATCAGGGGCCACAGGAGTTCGATTTCCCAGAGTTATGCACATGAATGTTAAATACAATACCTTTTTGGAAATGATGTATCTTTGAATCCTCTATGTGCAGAGCACAAATGGACCACATGGGATTAGGCAGGGCTCGCAATTCAGATGTTTGCAGATGGCTAAAGCTGTGAGCCAAGTGACTTTTGCAATGAACTTTGGAAAAGTAAAATCACCCATGTTTATTAGTATCCTCAAGCACAGTATTACCAGAAGCCACCATGATCACAATCCATTTGTGCAGGACAGATGGTGTAGAGAGAACTCTTCAGGCTACATCTGAGGTGAACAGTGTTATGGGGCATTCATAGAGGGCTTAATACACTGGAGGTCGCTGAATCACTGTGCTGTTGGTTTCTGGTAAACATTACTAAATTGCAGTATCCACCTGTATCAGATGGTAAATCACTGTCTGGACTACCTTTTGAAATTGCTGCGCCACATTTCTGCTTATTTGCATAAACTATTTCAAATGTCCAATGTTTATTTCACTCGTTGTTCTAGAAATCAACTCTTCTTATAAAACGAATGAAGTTTTGTCACCGTAAATTGTTGTCAGTGTTAGTGAATTTATGTGCTAATAAAGTATTCACCTTTGAAATCAAACCTAAAATCATCAGCCGTTACACAATACGTTCATAAACAGCGGTGCCCATGCGGGTGATACAAGTTTGAATTTGGCAAGTGCCATTTTCTGAGACATTTCTGCAATGTCTTTTTAATCAGTCTGTGTTTAGGTGATGTATTTATGTACTGGGGTCAGAAGTCATTTTTTCCGTAGCAGAGAAACCACAAGTGTCATCACATTAACTATGAGCATAATCCAATAACCTTTCGCAAACAAATTATCGCAATACTTTTTGCCATTTCGAACAGTAAATATATATATATGGATGTATGGATGGATGGTCACGGAACATTACGTTTTCAGAAAATGTGTAAGTGGTGTAAGTACTACTGAACTGCCTGTTTTTGGCTCAGTGCTTGAGAAAAAAATTATTTTGAGAAAAATACCTTTAAAGATATGCACTGCAAATGAAAATGTACTGGCGCAAATAGATGTTATGCTGCTTCTGTTATGGTGCTATTAAACCACTTAAAATGTGTTGCTGTAAAATATTCTGTAAACTGCAGGGTGAGACAAATTAATCTAATTAGTATCACAGATTTTTGAATAATGAAATAATCTGAAATATCTGTTGCTTTCTTTTGATAAAGCCATTTTGTTGAATACAGAATTGCTTTTAAAGGCTTTCAGCTCAGACACAAGAGGCTCGAGCTGTGCTCAGAACATTGGCAAGTACATGTAGACTCAGGTTTCAATTAAACACATCAAGCATCATCAAAAAAAATGTAAGTGTGGTTCTTTTCATTGTGCTATTGAAATGTAACAGAACAGAAATGTAAAAGCACTTTCAGAAATTACAGAAAATCAGACATCCTTTCCGTTATAGCTGTATATGAAGCAGTATATCATTTGATAAGTCCCTATACCACAACATATCTCAATACATTTATTTTTCCTTCCTGCTGAATTCCCTCCAGTTGTTTGATGGTCTTTGAGAAGTCATACAAGAGATTTAATGGTGTTTAAGCAGGATCCAGTCTATTGCTTTAACTGACTGGTGAAGTGCTGTGAACCCAGAAGTAACATTGTGAGCTAACAGCACTATTTGTTCAGTGATTTACTGGAAAACATAAAGGGAATGAATTGAGTCTATGGCAATTATGTTCCAGCAGTGGTGGGCTGCAAACTTATGGCTTCATGTGCTGGTGTAGAACCACAGTAACATGCACTATATGCCTGCCCAGGGATTTCTCTAGTGCTTGACATTGGAAAACTGGCAAGTCTAATGCATCCCAAGGGACATATTACAGATGTCAAGTTCTGTTTATTGCCAAGCTAGTGCTTTCGTAGAGCACACATTTTACAAAAGGTCTTTAGGAGACCTATAACATTTATAAGAAATAAAATGCATTAGTTCTTAAAACCTATATATTCTGTGAGAGACTGTGACTAGTTGTTATTTGACAGATCATATTGCAGAGAAAGCAGAATTTTCATTTGTTAATCTTTGGATTATCAATTAAGAGCTCATGTAGAAAACATGATGTTCTGGATACAGTAGTAAAATCTAAGGATGTGATACTGCTTTAATGACCATGGGGTAAAAGGAACCAAAAAAAAAAAAAGTATATTCACCAAAGGCTGTATATTCATATACATACAGTATGTACAAAGATTGGTATTTACTGTAAGTGTATATTAAGCAAACAAAAACAGAAGAGAAAAAAAAAGAGTTTTATAAACTATCTTAAAATGAAAATTAGAACAAAAAAAAAGTTAGGAGTAAACTTGTCAGGGAAACACACACTGGACAGCCCGGTAAGTTTTCAGAAAGATCACCGGGAGACTGGATAAGTATTCTTCATGTGAGTAACAATTCAAACAGATGTAGTTGCCATAGATGAGACCAGAAAAGGTCTGTAGCTGTGTCCCAATTCATGTGTGGTGCTGGATTTCATGGAGAGTTGATGAGGATGATGGCAGACAGGTGTGGTGATTGTGAAGGTGTGTGCAGGTTAAAGCCAGGGGGAATGTGGGAGATGTAGTGTGCAGAGGGGACAGGCAAGGTGACTGATGATCCTGACAAAACTATACAAATAATAATCATTTTTATAGTTCTGGCTCTCAACCAAAATCATTATTAAGGTATAATGTATTAACATATATTTAAAATTCAATTTTACTCTATAACTACATTTGGAAATTAATGTTTGTGCAATTTCTATGTAAGGTCTAGTTTCCTCAATCTCATATTGTTTGAACAGCCGGTGCAGCCTTACTAAATGTCAAAGAGAAAAACACTGTGAATATTTTTTTTCATTACACCACCAATACAACACAAAATTAAAGGTTTTGTTATGTTTTGATCATTTTCACATTATGATTTGGTTCTTTAAACCATACATGAATTTGCCAGACAAATTAAATTTACACTTTCATAAAGCCCACAGCTATAATAAGAGACTGAATTAATTCTGCACACAACACAAGAAATCACTGAACAAATGATTAATTCAGGTAAACAAAGATAGTATGCATGTTGAGCTGTGAAGCAAAACTAATGACGAACAATGCTGATTTATGAGAGAGCAATATATACATGAAAAAGATAGGACTGAATGAATAAGGTGTGCAGCTATCACCTCACCGCAGATGAAACACTCAAAATATGAAAGAATTCTCTTGCATTTTGCACATGGACCACACACACAGGAAAACCTCTTCAGTTGCTCTAATGTAGACTGTGAATTGATTTCTCTGCTCTTTCATGCACTTTGTAGTTGTTTGTTTGAGAAGGTGGTATTCCATCAAAGGAGAGAGTGATTTCCTTTCGTCATCTTCAAATTCAGCAGGTTCAATGCGACTTTCTCTTTGAATACATGGATGTTGTCTTTGGATCTAAATTCTCTGATGTTGTGTCAGCTCAGTTACCTTGTTTTGCTAGTATAATGTTCTACAATACGGCAAATTTTGACACTGGAAAACCACATAAAACCCAACAAAGTTGTATTTCACAGACCACAACTATGTAGTGTTTTTTTTTTAAATTTCAATTAAAAAAAAAATTGTATTTTGAAAACGACAAATATTCTTACCACTTATCCAATGTATAGAATTATTTTCATATTTAATTTAATTCTCACTGCAGTGGCTGGGGTGTGACCACTAGTAACAGTAGTCCAGTTTTCATCTTTATTTGCAATTGTAAAGACCTACAGAAGCCCTGTATACTTAAAATGCATTAAAACTCCATGAGCCTCAGTGGATTGAAGCTCTGATTTGATGAAAATACTTCCATGAATAAGATAATGAAGACAAAAATATTTAATGACAATCAATAAATACTGAGATCACTGAAGCCTAAGGTGTTTTGCTGGTTTAGTTGGCCACCAAGCTGTATTCAACTAGTCAAGCTGGCCTGGTGCAATGGGAAGGGGACTTGTTGTGCTGTGAGGCCAACTAAGACTAACAATCCACCCTAAGCAGACTGTTTTAACAATGGATTAAATATGAATCAATGTTTCAATATGTTTGACTCCATGTGAATGCAGCCATGGCATTATTGTGGACTGATAATAATAAATATTTGACAGAAAAGAGGACTCTAGCTGAGTTTTTAAAATGTTCTGCTTTCCTTACAGTCAGTCTGGGACATTGATTGTTTCTTCTCAAAGACGTACAGTCATTAGAACTGTATTAGTCCACTTGGAAAGTGAAGGTTTCCGGTTGAAATTAGTCGAAGTAACATGCGGAGGGATTTTCTTTTGAATGGTCTGTAAATTAAAGCTGAACTAGACTGAGGTGCTGTGACCCCAGCAGGCTCCAGGCGAGACATGCTGACCTCTCCAATCAAACCTGAAACTCCCTGTGGCGCAGCAGAGAGAGGGTTCACCGTTCACCAGGGACCCAATTTAAGCTTGCAGGCCAGTGACTTCATGGTTGAGGGAATGTGAGGATTCATTACGTGAGCTGAAAGACTCACGCCCCACTGTTCTCCAGAGTGTTAATGCTTTCTCCAAACTAAGAGATGGGAAAACCATGCACTCCTGTTGCCTTAACAAAGTAACCGTAGAAAGCTGTGGCCTGTTATAACTATTGGATCACCTGTGAATAAATTAAAGTAATCAGCATATGACTTAAGACTTGAAATATAGCTCACAATTGGTATGAACTACTTTTATGGTGTTTTAAGGCGTGATTACTAAAAATTGTTGTTGGAAAAGAGCTATGTAAAGATTCCTTAAAAGTTATCCTTTCGTGTTCCACACAAAAAAGCATACGAGTTCAGATCACCATGCGAAATAGCATAATGAAACTATTCATTTAACACACTTTGTTGTGTCAATCCATTTGCAAAATACTTGTAGTGAAGCAATATAATCGTTCAAAAGTGAACAAAACTGCAATTTTACTGGGGCATCAGTTTGAAACAACAATGGCTCACTTATATAGACTGACTGTGGGCATTTGCACTTCAATTACAGGATTATTGAAGAATCAGCTATTTTTAGGCGCTGTAATTTGGTGCAACGAACCAACCCCAGCCACGTCTGTCGATTTAAGTGACCACCCTAAGGGGTTACTAAAATATGTATAGACAAATTTTAAATTACATACCAGTAGAATGCTGTTGAATTATAGATAACCCCTTTGGATTTTCACACTGTACAGAAAACCACTTTTCTGTACAGTGCACATGAGAGGATGAAAATATACGATTAAATGTTCTGCTGCATCCTTTCTCCATATATTCAGCCATCAAGTCAATAGAAAAGCAATGAAGATGGTGTTGTGATGGTGTTGTAGAAATATAAGAAGAAAATATATTATACATTGTTCCTTGACCTTGTGTTTTAGATACAGAGATTGTGTTTATCTTGCAGTGCAAACACAGACAACATTTTTATTTGCTCAGAGGCTGCATATCTCAGAACACTAAGGTATAGATAGCTCGTCCAAAAAAAAAAAAAGAACTGTCTTCATTTACTCACAAGTCAGAGGATTTTCTTTAATCTGTGGAACACAGATTTTTTTTGGGTGGGGGGAAGTTTTGTACAATGAAAGTCAGTGTTACATGGACAAAAGCAGTTCAAAATATCTTTATTTGTGTTCCAAAAAGATTTCGAACTACACGAGGGTGAGTAAATAATGATCAATTTTTCATTTTTTGGTGAACTAATCCCTTTAATGGATTTCTGAACTCAACATCCCTCAGTATAAGACTTTCTTTAAGTCACTCTTTAATTTGTTCTTTAGATGGATTACAAACTTACATAATCATTGTATAAAATAATTTAGTTGTGTTTGAGAAATATGCTGGGTGTGCTGCAGTACAGAAGAGATGGACGAGTCATGTTTCTTTTGCAATAACAATTTCAAATTATGTTTGTTTATTGTCATAATAATGACAATGTTCAGTAGCGCTCATAATGGGATGGATTTGAAGGACTATCAGTGGCAAAGACAGATAAGCGTGTGATATGAGCCGTAGAGGTCTGATGTGCATGTAAAACTCTTTTAGTATGTCTTCGGTGCTATAAGTTCCACTTTTGAATTAATGCTCGATTTATGAGTGAACAACAAATAATGCACACAGTATACTGGGTAATCAAATACCTCATATATATCTAGATTTTAAAAAATTGGCTGTTGTGTAGTATTACACACTAACACGCACATTCACACAAGGAAGAATAAAAATGATATATTCTATACACAGGAAGCCAATGCTGACATTTCAAAGCTTGAGGATAGCTCTATGAAGTCAGACACATAGGAGAGATGAACATGGAGGCCAGGAAATGTGGGGTAGAATTCCAAATCAAGCCACAGGACAAAAGTTACAAACTCCAATTCGCAACTACAGAGGAGATGATATTCTGGAACAAAAGTGTTGCCTGTGGCTGATCTGAAACTCCCTCCATAATCATGTTCAAAATCCATGCAGGTTTCAAAATAGCCTAAATGAAAGATTAACCTTACTTCTTTCTAAAAATTGTATGGTAACGTACGGTAAAAATGTTAAGGAGGGCATGCTGCTCTTAAAAGCCCACAAACTAGATTATATGAAGCAGAAAGCCTTCTCTAACAGATCCTCCTCATATTCCTGCAGTCTGCAGAAGCTTCAGGCCAAGTGTTGGGTTACAGTGACACTGTAGCTTTGCTTTTAGCAGTAGTATAGGTTTTAAATCCAATTTGGTGTATTTTAGGGAAGCTGAACACTAACAATGATTGTATAGAGGAAATCTTTTTTTAGCTCACACAAGACTAGAATGACTATAGGACTGCTGGCATAATGTTTAATACACTTACAGGGTAAAACTGTTTCATCACATTTGAAATAGATATGTATTGAGCCTGTGAAAGTAGTTTTTATCATTTGTATTTGCAATCAACATGAAACCATTCACAACCCATTTCACTTTCATAGTGATATTTTGGAGTGAAACGGTATATTCAACAACAAAAACTTAAGATGGGATGCTATTTTTTTTATTTACTGAAGCATGAAACCCTCATCCCACTGTGTTGCCCCACCCAATTGTCCAGACTTCTCTCTGGGTTACTTGGTGGATGTGTAGGCAGGGGTGCAAAACTCAGTTCCTGGAGGGCATCAGCTCTGCAGAGTTTAGTTCCAGCCCTGTTCCAACCCACATACCATATAGTTTTCAAATAAGCCTGAAGGACCTGATTAGCTGGATCGCGTCATTTTTACTTAGGTTGAGTTAAACCTTTACGAGCTTGCCCGCCAGAACTGAGTTTTGCACCCCTGATGTAGGATTACTTCCTCCTGGAACACCAGCACCCACTTATGTTGCGCGTCCAAACAGATGAGAGGCGAAAGTCAGTTTATCCATCTATCACGTTCCCTGATCCACACGCTCCCTAACGATAATGGTACTAGTGATGTCTGGTTCGTGAATGAATCATTCTTTTGAACCTGTTCTTTTTAGTGAACTGGAGGAACCCGTCACCAAATCAGTTTACAGTTCACGTCCTCAAGTCAGCAGTCCACAGTACTCACTTAGGCATGTCAGTTACGCTGACACGAATTAGTCAGCATACCGAGTACCTGATCCCGATGCCATTTTTGTTGTGCCAACTCTTCATAGTAGTGCGCATAATTCTATCATTACACTGAACTTCGAAGAGTCTATTTCCGACAGACTGACTGCTGATGAACTGTCTGCCCGAGGGATGTCAAAGAGATCAAAATGTATGTTTCTTCTGGGCCCGTATTCACAAAACATATTAAGGCTAAAAGTAGCCCATAACTCGCTGATTTAAGAGAAAATCTTAAAAATAATGGGCGTGTCAGTCCTAAATTTAGAACTCCTAAGTTTTTGTTCTAAGAGTATTTCACAAAGCGTTTTAGCATTAAAATTAGCTCCTAAATCTGTGAAAGGTTAGTAGTAGTGAAGAGGACTCCTAAGTCACTAAGACCAAATCTGAACTATCCTAAAATGGCTGTTGCCAGCAATCTACCTCGGAATATAAACGTTTTAGAAACATTTGACGATAATGAGCTTTTAAAAATGTATCGGCTTTGGTTTGGAGGTTATCACAACTCCAAATTTTTGATTATATCCTTAAATAGCTGGTCAAGTGTCCAGTTTGATTTTCTTTTATGTTTGCATGTCTTACTATAAGCCATGATTATTCTACTCTGTTAATTAAAAAGCTGTTTATATGCATATTGTACGTTAAAAAAACGGCCCCACGACAGACACAGGGGGTGTGGCGTCAGGCCTCGAGAGGCTTTTATATTGACATAATATCAAACAATTATGGTGTCATGGTCAGGGGCATCTAGTGTCCAAAATAACAGGGAATCTGGTTTCCTCGTCGTGCTGCGAGCTTCGTTGTCAGGGAAGGTCGTGATCAGAAGGAGGGTCCAGGTAAGGGTGGCGGAGTCCGGCGCTTCGTGCGCTCCCCTCTCCGCCGCGACGCAGGGGTGCGTTGCTTTCGTCCAGCGTCTGCATCCTCTCGCCTTGGCCCCGCATGTGAAGGGGCTAACGGCCCCGCATCCTGGCCCGACTGCCGTGTAACAGTGCGGCCCCTCGTCCGGGGTCCGCTGTCCTGTATCTCGCTCGGCGGCGGCACGGAGATCCCCTATGCCCCTTCCTGGACTCCACGAGGACACCACGTCATGCACGGGAAGGACTGGTTCCCCTAAAGGCTCGCTCTCTGCATTTAAACAGCTGGAGTTGAGTTCCCATTAGCGTAATGAGGCTCCATTTGGTTCATGGTGGCCCCCTCACACGCCGCCATCCGCCCGGCTGTTTCAGCGCCCCTCCCTCTCACACACCCACTCCCGTCGATCCCTGGCGAAAGGTCGGGCGATTAAGGGGATGGGTGAGATGATAATTAGGGAGGTCCGCCGACTCGCACAAATCATCTTGGCTAATTTGTTTTTGGAAGCTACATATCAAGCTGACCATTAGCTTAATTTGTGGCACTTAGCCTGCATTTTAAAATCTTTCTTTGAATGTGGCAATTAACATTTTTATTTTAAAACCTTTATTTTAGAATATGGCAACATAATATCGCGCTCTGCAATATTTCTATGAATGAATCTCTGACAGAGACTATCAGCCAATCACTGTGTGCATAGTTAGTAAGTATGCTGACATCATCCATAGAAACAAGGTCAACCCCGCCCTTACTCTTAGCTTAAGACTTATATCTATCCCTTAGTAAAAGTTTGTCTCAGCAGCTTTGTGAATAGGTTTTAAGAGAAAACTCTTAGCTAAAAACTTTTACATCTATTTATGAGAACTCTTAGTGGTAAGATAAAATGTTTTGTGAATACGGGCTCTGATGTCTTTTGTTGATCAGCAGAAAGTATATCAAATAAAATGTATTGTAAATGTAACCCTATATAAAAATCCTATGAGTAATAGGGTGAAAACATTTATTTTATTTATTGTTTATCATTTGTTTGTGCATTGTCCATTCATTTTTAATTCGGGGATGATGTTTTAAAAGCTTTCTATACTGGTATGTTTCTACGTACTTATGTATCATTATGTAATGTAGCGTAAAAGTTTGTTAGAAATGCACATGTGAAAAATGTGGTGTGTACAATCAAGCTTGTCTTACGTTTAGTGATTGGATGCTTAATAGCTTAAACCCGCCTCCCCAATAGATGAATGTAATGCTATTGGGTAATGAAGAGGAGAGAGAGAGAGAGAGACAGATGAGAAGAGAGTCGTGAGAAGTTGGTCGTGAGTGAAAAACTGACGAAATGTGAGGAAAAATGCGATTTTAGTTTGTTTAATTTTGTTAAAAACTGAGTATATTCGTTATTGGACTTCTGAGATAAAGTTAGCTCACAGTATGGTTTAACATTGAGTTTCTCGGAGTTATACTGAGTACTCGAGACATCGCTGCCTTTATCCGAGACAGCTCACACATTTCATCGCATATACTGAGGTGCGTGTTGAAACTGTTTCACACATTCGCTGCCATTTGTGTTCTGTCGTGGGACGTTTCTTCATGGGACATCGGAGACCGTGAAAAGCGCTTTTGAAATCCAAAAGGCGAGCGAGTCTTCTGGCTACGAGGGACAGAGCGATGGTCATCATCCGGATAGCGCACCTAGCCACGGGAAGCATTGGGTGTTCCTCCGGCGATGAGGGACGATTTTTGCTTCCTAGGAAATTCAAATTATTAAGTGCTCATACGGATTGCGAAAAGAACAAAGGTACCGTCTTTTCTTTGTTTGTTTGCTCACTTGAGTGAAGCAACCAGTTTAAGTTTTCAAGGCCTCACCGCACTCTAGCCACAACACAGGCCTGCAACGGGGGGTGTGAGTAATGTGTGTGTGATTGTGTGGGCCCACTGATATTACTGTTTAATTC
This sequence comes from Sinocyclocheilus anophthalmus, assembly GCA_018155175.1. NCBI lineage: Eukaryota > Metazoa > Chordata > Actinopteri > Cypriniformes > Cyprinidae > Sinocyclocheilus > Sinocyclocheilus anophthalmus. The sequence continues at coordinate 27,626 of JADLZN010000427.1, forward strand.
TGTTGATACACTGGTTGCTTAGAGCATATTTTCTGCAGAGTTAAGTTTGAGTTATTTGCTCGTTTATGGACTCTGTCATAGTTGAAACTAACCAAACATTTTACGGTTTCATTTGCTAAACTGTGTGCACTGCCATAAGTGTAAGGGTTTATACTTGTTGGGTTATACTTAAATAATTTGAGCATCTGAGTATTTTGTTTAATTTTCATTATCATTTCAAATTACTATTTCATTATATTACTCATCTTTATTTGTTAAATTCTCTCTTTGTTTGTGAGTATTATTATATTTGTGGATACATCTTATTGAAGTAGGACCCAGATACAAAAGTAGGTTAAAGAGATCTTTATGCAGACACAAACCTAGCAGGGAAAAAGGGTATCAGTGTAGTCAGAGAGGGCCTTACTCCAACAAACAAGGCATTTTTTTCGGAACCTGGTGCTGCTCCTTAGTAAACCGTTATAAAATAAGGTAGGGGGCGCTACATAAAGTGGGGGCTCGTCCGGGATCTCCCTCTGATAAGTCACTGATGAGTTCCTGAAAAAAAGAAGGCGGATCAGATCAGCCAAGCCCAAACACATCTTGCCATCTCATTCTAAGTAACTGAGAAGTGAATAAACAGTTATCATGGCTCTGAGCAAAGACCCCAGCCTGCAAGCGGAGTTAATCAGCTGGTGCCAAAATGTTGGTGTTGATAAGAGTCATGCTTTAATGTTGATAAATGTACCTGTCCACACAGAAGTGGCCAAGATGGAAGAGGCAATGGAAGCAGTGAAAGCCCTAGGAAGAGTTTGTGTCAGAGACACAAGAGAAGGACCTACCTCACGTTCTCTGTTGGTGTTGTGTGAGTGCAGACAAGCCATTGACCCCACACGCCTACCTCTGGAAGTGTCCCTCGGAGAGAGTAAAGAGCCATGGACAATCATAACAGTCCAACCAAGGGAATTTGTAACTGCCTCTGGAGATTTTACAGATCGACTTGCTAAGTTGCTAATGGAAGAAGGTAAATCACTCCGTGACGTACAAACTTTGTTCACTCCCCGCAGCACAACTGACAGTTCCCCTGAGTCCATCATACACGCCATGGGTGAGATCCTGCAAAAGATTGTAAAGCATCCCAGTGACGCCAATGCATACAGACACATGCGCACATTTTCAGCCATAGTTCCTACCCCCCAGGAGAGGAGAATATGGAGACATGGATTGAACAAGCGAGGCTTATGATAACTGAGTGTGAATGCTTTGAAAAAGAAAAACGGCGACGAATTGTAGAAAGCCTAAAGGGACCTGCACTGGAGATCATAAGAGCTGTCTGGTTTTCCAATCCTGAGGCGAGTGCACTTCAGTATTTCAGTATTCATGAGTCTGGTGAGGACTTGTATTTCAAATTTTGTCTCATGCGCCAGAGCACTGGAGAGACCCTCTCTGAATTCCTGAGAAGGATAGAGAAGATGCTGAGCAAAGTAGTAGAAAATGATAGATTGTCTCCAGGACTCGTGGATAAAGTACGAATTGAACAGCTAATTAGTGGGGCAGTGAACTCAGACATGATGTTGCTCCAGTTGCATCTAAGAGAAAGAAAAAAACACCCACCTACTTTTCTGAGTCTGCTGAAGGAGATACGTGAGGCAGAGGAGAGTGAAGCATCTCGCCACAGAATGTCTGCTAAAGTCAAAGCCATACAATATCGTGAGGAAGAAAGAGTCCAGGAACTCAAGGCAAAGATTCAAGAGTTATGAACACAAATATGTGGAGGTGAGTCCAGAACAGTGTCTACTTCATCCCTGGTAATTAAACCAAAAGAAAAAACAGAGTTAAGAAGTCCAAGAGTTAAGAAAACAGGTCCAACACCTGCAGCAGCAGTTGGCCATTATGAGTGTTAGCTCTACTCGCCTCTCACCTCAGATTCCAGAGACATAGCCAAAACCCTCTACTTCTTCCACGTCCCCGAAAGGCAAGTCAGCAAGAGCAAGAGATGATTACTTCTGCTACAGATGTGGAGATATTGCGACAAAATGTCAAGCTCCACCAAACTCTGATCAAGTCATTCAAAAACTGATTTGTTCTTTGCGGCAAGCTAAGAGTGAGAAGTATGAGACTGATGACAGCAACCGAAAGGCTCAGAACCAAGCCTGTTTCTCAAAAAAGAGTCAGACAGGCATTTATGAATCCAGTAGTCTTCCCCAAGGCCTAGTTGGACCGGCATCAACTGTGGAGGTGGAGCGTAATGGATACGTATGTCAAGCCCTGCTAGACACCGGATCACAGGTGACGATTGTGTTTGACAGCTGGTTTTCCAGAAATCTCCCAGATGTGCCCATTCACCCACTGAGTGGATTGTCGATATGGGGGCTCAGCTCATCCAGTTACCCATATAAAGGGTATATAGTTGTCGATGTCACCTTCCCTGCTTCTGTTGCTGGCGTGGAAGAGTCATTGTCCATTCTGGCCCTCGTATGCCCTGATCCTCAAGGTCCTCCTCAAGAGCCGGTTATAATTGGTACCAATGCCAGTTTATTTAAGCGACTAGCTGCGCTCAGTCAAGGTATGGAGGGATTCAGTGTCGCACGTGCTTTGAAAATCCAGACCCGACACACTACTATCCATCTGCCCCAGCTGCGAGAGACTGATAAACTCCCTGACCAGCCTGAAGGAAAAGTTCGGTGGATAAGACCTGGTGACTGTGTGGTTCCACCCAGAGGGCAAGTACATGCCGTCTGTCAAATGGAGACTGACAAGCCTCTGAGAACTGAGATCTTCATTGTAGACACAGCTGAGGAGGACAGTCTTCCAGCTGGAACATTCATAACCCCTTTAGTACTTCCATCTTCAGCAGTGAAAGGGCAAAATATCCAAGTCCTGATTCATAATGAAACATCTAAGAATATTTACATTCCTGCTGGAACAGTAGTCGCACAGGTGTATCCCACAGACACGCTTGCAGTGCCTTCTGGAGGCCCCAACAGCTCCAAAGTAATAGATCCAATGTTGTTTGACTTTGGCGAGTCATCTATTCCTGAGGCCTGGGAACAGAGACTGCGTCAGAAGTTGTCTGCCAGAGGAGATGTGTTTTCCATCCATGAGTGGGACGTTGGGTTAGCCAGTGGGGTCGAGCATCACATCAGGCTGCGAGACAACAAGCCATTCAGAGAACGCTCCAGGCGCATCAGCAAAAAACACGGCTGATATCGAGGATGTACAATGTCCCATTAAAGAGTTGTTAACAGCTGGAATCATTAACCCTCTGGGGTCGACTAACGCGGATACGCGTTTTGTGGCATTTTCTCCTGATAACGCTGAAAAAAACTTAAATTACACTTTCAGTTTTGATCGTACATATAAGAGCAATACATCAATCGAATATGTAAAGGGTCTACTTTTATTTTTATAC
>JADLZN010000427.1:35522-286694 GCA_018155175.1 Sinocyclocheilus anophthalmus
AAATCTGCAAAAATGTCAAAAATTCTGTGTTTTTCTTTCAATATGGGGTGATGTGTGTACATTTATGAGGAAAAAAAATTTACTTAAATGATTTAGAAATGGCTGCAATATAACAAAGAGTGAAAACTTTAAGGGGGTCTGACACGGTATATGCTACAAATATATGTATTGTCATTAGTAATAATAATTATAATGGATGCAGTTTTAATCTCAAAAGAGCAGTGCGATTTTGTGTGGATTTACAATTGTGTAGGTGCCTACAGTTTGCAATTCATTATTACATTTTATTCATACACTGAACTAAACAAATAATACAGCCTAAAAAAACACCACGTTCTTTATAAAAAAAAAAACTCTTCCTTCGTTCCACTCTGAAACAATTGAAATTGGTGTTCCCTGGTTGCTCATCATGACTGGCTAATCTGACTGGTCATCATGCATGCCATGGACCAAAAGTGGGCTTTACTAGTCAGGTTTGAAAGAATATTTCAAATCTTCACAATTGAACTCCCCTGCAGGCCCCCCTACGGCTTAGTCTGGTGATGGTTTGCTTACTGATCTGCAAGATTACTGGTCACTCCAGTTCCGAGTATGTGCTGTTAAATTCTTATTTTAAACTAATATGAGCTGTGACATGTCAACGGAGAACAGAAGCTGTAGTGTGAACACAGAGGAAGGGTCAGACGATGTGTGAGGTCTGAAATACATATGGCGGCATTCAGGATAACAAAACATTCCTTCAGTCAAACCCACCGTCAGTATCGTTTTGGTCCTATTATGTGAGTGGAGGAAATCAAAGTGAGCAGGTTAATCGTGGATCTAGCGGTTAGCGCGCTGGCTAGTAAAGTTAGCGTCCGAATGAGATGTGTTTGTATAATTGTCAGCTAGTTTAAAAATCCAAACTCATGAGAAGTAAAGTAACATCACTCAGTTACACTCGGAAACACTGGAATCTATAGGAAAGTTGAGAAATGTTTTATATTTGTTATGCTTGTGTCGATGACAGTTTCGGAGTAATTTTTATTTTTATTTCACCTCTACAAATACTGATTACTGCTAATGATAAGATATTGGTTTACATTTTTTAGATCAAGCACACGTTTTTCAGGGAAAACAGGCACCCAACACAGAGACTACAGTAAGATGTTATTCAGTTTTAACCGTTTCTAGACCTCACATTGGGATTAATATCTTAAGTATGATTCTAATCATAAGTAACGTTACATTTATAAGATATTTCCTCCACTGGTGATAGAAAATGAGTAACTTTTTTTCCCTGTTGTCTGTCTTCCTCTGAGGTGGCACAAAAAAAAAGCGGAATAGAGCTTGTCACCATCATCAGTCCTTTATTTCATTCACTGGAGAATATCACAACCTTCAGATGTGTCATATCAGGATAAATGCTGCTGCAGGGAAAATTATATGAAGGTTGGTTTGATTGTGGTGTACAAATTGGCTTTTTTTAAGCTACAGTTGTGTTTACCTTGCTATGATATCTATGGAAAGGGTCCATTTTTGTGAATCCCTCTTGTCTTTCTTTAGCCCCGTTCACACTACAAGCGACACGCAACGTCAAAGCAACACGATCCCATTCATTTCAATGGAGAGCTGGTGATTTCCGGCGACAAGAGCGACAGAGGCCGTTGGTGACCGGATGGGGCATGTCCAGCGATGCTACAAAGTTCAGAATCCTTCAACTTTATGCAAATGAAGAGCGACTTTCTGGAGCAACAGCCAGTAGGAAAGAAGATGGTAGAGCTCATGTGATCGTTCTCCTCTCAGCCGTAGATAAACATATGCAATGGGAAAAAGTAGGCTCTGCTTCTCATTCATTTTTGTTTGTATGTACAGATTTAATTTGTATTTGTTATAGTTAGTCTTTTGCCTCCCAAATGTTTGTAATTAGCGGAAAGAAACCTGATTCGCTGTGAAGGCAACCAGTACTGAGAACACCCGCTAGCAACCTTATCGCCAGCCCCTGTGACCGCAGCTTCATTACGGGCCATTTGCAGGAGGATTGTCCTTTATCTGCTACACTGCACTGTCACTTCTGGTATGAATTCACTGACCTTTTGTGATATGCGAGATGTTTTGATTTTACTAAATGGAATAATTTTACTTAATTTGATTTTACACAATTTACTTAAAGGGACAGTTCACCCCAAAATGAAAGTTCTACCATAATTTACCCTTCATCACCCTTATGTTTTTCCAAACCTGTATGAATTTCTTTCTTCTGTTGAAGACAAAAGAAGATAGTTTAAAGAATGGTGATGAATCTTATAGAGTATATATCTTAGATATATATATATATATACTATCCTATATATAGATCTATATATATATTTAAAAAAAAAAATTTGTTTTGCAGAGGCTCTTAAGACTGCAACCGGCAAGAAGCTGAGAGGGAACTCTTAAAATTGGTACAAGAGGACTGAGGGTGTCTAGAATGCACAAATGTATGTCTGCAGTATAAGCAGTACTGAAAAATATATAGTTGCTGCTGCTTCTAACTGTCCCAGTTTTTTTTCTTGTGCAAACGTTCAAAGCTTTCAGTAAACACTGGTTCAAAAAAGTTTCAAAGTGTGTGTGTGTTAACTTTAACAGTAATATTAATTTTAACAATTAGGTATCATAATATAGCATAATAAGATGGGTAGTTACAATAACATTAAAATTTGAAGAGGTTTCAATCTCACTGTGTCCTCTAATGCTTTAAAAAAAATTGTGTGATGTTGAAATTAAAAAAAATGTTCCGGTGGGCTTTAAGCATTTTGTCTGTGCCACCCTAACACCCAGATAGGTTTTTGCATATGATCCTAGTTGGGGCCCCACCTAAAGCCAGGGAAATACTGCATAAAACCAACATGGGTAAAGTTGCACGGGGCCAAATGGAACCCGTGGACAAACCACCTACAAACATATTTATATTGACCCAGATGGGTTTGGCCAATCCTCCCGTTGGGCCACACTGAAGTCCAGGGAAATCCGCATAAACCCCACTGGGTAAGTTGCACGGGGCCAACCTGGAACCGTGGAACAAACCCACTACAACCATATTTAGATGGGACCAGATGGGTTTTGAAATATCCCAGTTGGGCCCCAACTACAGCCCCGGGAAATACTGATAAAACACACCTGGGTAAGTTGCACGGGGCCCTGGAACCCTGGACAAACCCACTACAACCCCTATTTGATGGGACCCAGTGGGTTTTGCCTATCATCCCCTTGGGCCCCATCGTAAGTCCCGGCGAATCCTGGACATTAAACCCACATGGGTAAGTTGCACGGGGCCAGCATGGAACCCGTGGACAAACCCACTTACAACCCATATTTCAGCCCATGTAGTAACCTTGTAGTACCCACATAAAAAATAAAGCTGGGGCCAAGATGGGTCTTGCGCATGTTGCCCAGTTGCGGCCCACCTGTTGGCAAGTACAATCCCACATGAAATCCATGTGGGCAATTGACATTGGGCCATTATGGAACCCACGGACAATCCCATTTTGGGCCCACTTTTCCAGCCCATGTCAAACCCACATGGGCCCCACACACAAATGTTGGCTGGGAAGAACGCTACTCAGATGACGAACGTTTGCATTATGAAGAACGTTTGGACACAGCGGAGGATATAATTCCTGACGAGTAAGCCTTTTATTATTACCTTCATGATTTAAAATGTTGCTCAGCTATAGCCTATTTTATATCTAAATTTGGAAATTTCCAAACAGGCTATTGTCAGATTAAAATCAGCTTTTCAGAGTAAAATTGGTTGAAATATGAAATATCTCCTTACAGGCCACTTATAGTTTTGAATGTTGTACAAAGCGCATATATAACTATATATAATGATGATATATAGCCTATATAAATTATAAATATATATAATAATATATATATAAGCTATAGGCCGATATAAACATAAATACAATATTATATATCTCTTACAAAATGAACCATGGTTTTATGTATTTATTTATTTTTTTTTACATTTTGGATTGTTTAGACTATATTTTTCCAAATGGTGAAATTGTTCACCAACTATCTTTTGTTCGCGAATATCTGATGTGGTAAATGTTTTGAATGCGTTATACCCGGCCATTGGCGTTAGCGATGGTCCAAGATGTAAATGTATCAGAAAGCTGTAAATGTCACCGATAAGTGGCCCATCGACAGACATATACGCGTGTCCATTCTTATCAGTGATGCAATTTATTATCAGTTATGCATCTTCTGGTAATTGCTAACAACAGTTTAATTTTTTGTTTAGGACTGCGGCTGCATCACCGGCATCTTGCAGAAGAAAGGCACACGTTCAGTTTTGAGTTCGCTGGAAAATCATACTGAGTAAGTGCACAGTATAGTAATTGTAGTTTTATTATGCCTATACTATATGGTAATATTATTTGTGGTTGGGATAACACAATAAGTAAATCTTCCTGTATGGGTTTATAGAAATTCTACTTTTGTTATGCCTATATCCCACATGAAAAAAATACTATAGTAATTTACAGTAAATAAATACTACAGTGTTTTTGATCCATACTATAGTAAAGTGTATTATACTGTATGTACAGTATTATAGTTTTTACAACACTTTGTTAATGAATACTAGAGTAAACTGCAGTGTATTGTAGTATAATATACCCTATAGTTGTAGAAAACGAAGTACAGTATTGGGTAAAGTCATTTGTTTTTTATTACTGTAGTTGTTATATTACCACAGCAGCTATAGAATTACCACAACAAATTAAATCAAGTACTTTACTGTAGTATGGCATTCTGTTTTATCATCAAGTACGCATATACTAAGGTACTTTGAAAAATAAATGCTAACATTTGTTTACAACACTTTTTTTAGGACTGTGAATACACCACTCTCGCCTTCACCTACATCTCGCACAGGAAGGGGGCCGCCCCCCCCCAGTGCAAAAGAACCTGTTGCAAAAGAGAGCAAAAGCAAGTAAGCAGCCCACTTGGTCATGGAAAACAGAGTCTGATGTTGACATGTTCCACAGGCTCTGAGATTCCTGCCCGCACAGGAACCTGGACCAAAGCTAAGACCATGTGATGCACACACTCACATGAGTCTCTTCAAACGGTTTTTCGAGCAAATGCCTGTGTCAACCCTGTGTCGAAACACCAATGCTCAGGCTGCCAAGGCATTTGCAAAGGGCCATACATATAAATGGACAGACGTCAGCATCAGTGAGCTGTACTGCTACATTGGGCTACTCTTCTACATGGCCATGCTGAAGTTGAGGTCCATCAGAGACTACTGGCAGCAGGACAATCTGTTCTCTGTTTCTTTTCCTGCCACAATCATGTCAAGGGACAGATACCGCACCATTTCATGGAATCTGCACATGAGTCAACCAGATGCAGACCAGGACAATGACAGAAAAAGGGGCACAGCTGAACACAACCATCTTTTCAGGGTCAGACCCCTCATGGACACTATCCGGCATGCATGTAAGGCCATCTATCATCCAAGAAAAAATTTGGCAGTGAATGAAAGAATGGTGGCATGCAAAGCACACACAGGAATGACTCAGTACATGAAAGCCAAGCCAACCAGGTGGGGCTTCAAGTTGTTTGTTCTTGCGGACTCATCAAATGGATATACTGTAGATTTTGCTGTGTACACCGGAAAGAACAACTTTCCCACAGGCCATGGACTGTCATATGATGCAGTGACATGTCTGTTAGACCGTACAGTTTTGGGCTCTGGGTACCATGTATACATGGATAATTTTTACACTAGTCCCAAGCTCCTATCAGACTTGTTTGGTGCATGTGGGACTTACAGAGACAACAGGAAGGACTACCCTCGGAATGCAGCTAACTCACCAAAAAATCTATGAAGGGCTCCATCAGGTGGATTAGAGACAAACATCTTGTGTTTGTGAAATGGGTGGACACACGAGAGGTGTCTGTCTGTTCCACCATCCATGCTGCTTATACAGGAGACACTGTGCAGAGGAGGGTGAAAACACAAAATGGATGGAGGACAAAGAGTTTTCCATGTCCTGCACCTGTGACTGCCTACAACCAGCACATGGGGGCGTTGACCTGTCTGATCATCTGTTACAGTACTACAGTACACAGCACAAAACAATGAAGTGGTACAGAAAGCTATTTCTACACTTCTTGGACATTGCTGCCACCAATGCTTTTATTGTACACAAAGAGCTTTATGGCACCATGAACCACAAGGAGTTTATGGAAGAACTAATTGCAGAGCTCTGTGGTGTGTCACAGAATATACCACCAAAACGGACCAGTGTTGACCATGTGCATTTTCCAGGAGCTGAGAAGGCCTCAGATGCCACTACTGGTCGCATGGTAAGAGGCAGGACACTCCTTGGAAATGCCAGGCATGTGATGTTCACTTGTGTGCTCAGCTGAAAAGGAACTGTTTCCTAGAGTGGCACAAAGTATAGCTATGAATGTGTCTTCTGTACCACTATATGTACCACAGTGTACTGACTGACTGGAAGCAAGTAAGCTTTTTTTTCTTGTGACCACATAAACCTAATAAACTGTTTAACTGCACTCGCAAGTGTATCTCAAGTTATTTTGTGTGATAGTTAAATAAATTCTAAATAAACTACAAACAAAAAATATATTCATTTCTTTTTTCCTCACATTCTTTCTTGTAGCAATTCCCTCTGTCACACACCTTACTGAAAGGCTCATTATGCAGGCCTTTGTCTTCTCAGGTGTGAATCACAGCATTATGCATGATCATTCACGCCTCCTCGCATATACCTTTTCTACACAAAAAGTGTCTTAGAAAATTTAAATCAAGATATTGTTTTCTGTGAATGAGTAAGATGATTTTCACATCCTTTTGAAGCAAAAACTCTAGACTTCAAGATCAGTTCTCAAAAGTCTTGTGATCAAATGTTCTGTATGTGTTTTATGGCCTTATTTCAGTGACTTTAATTTTTTAGTTTTTCACTAAGCATGCATAAACGTTGTTTTCTCAAAAACACAATCACGTACATACATGCTGCTCACATATTATTGTAGCCCAGTTTGTGCTGATTACGGTGTTATTAAACTTTAGACATTCAAATGTTTGTAAGCAACTGAAAAAAGCACAAATGTCAGGGCATGTCAAAACTTTTCCAGGCCCCAAAACACCCTCGGACCCCAGAGGGTTAAGGTGTCGAGAAGTCCATATGCATCGCCCATTGTGGTAGCCCGGAAGAAGAGCGGGGCCATAAGGATGTGCATCGACTATCGTACTCTAAACGCACATACAATCCCTGATCAGTACACCACACCACGGATCGATGATGCCCTGGACTGCTTGGTGGGAAGCAAATGGTTTTCCGTAATGGACCTTCGCAGTGAATACTATCAAATCGCCATGGCGGAGGAGGATAAGGAAAAAAATGCATTCATCTGTCCCCTGGGATTCTTCCAGTTTGAGCAGATGCCGCAAGGAATTACTGGAGCTCCAGCCACCTTTCAGCAGGCTTATGGAGAAAGCCGTGGGTGACATGCACCTCCTCCAAGTCATTGTATACCTCGATGACATCATTGTGTTCGGCCGCACACTGGAAGAACATGAAGAGAGACTGTTGAAAGTCTTAGACCGTCTGAGTGAGTGTGGGCTGAAGGTATCCATTGATAAGTGCCAGTTCTGTCAATCCCAAGTCCGGTACGTTGGACACATTGTGTCAGATGCTGGAGTGTCACCAGACCCCACCAAGATAGAAGCTGTAACTCGCTGGAAGATGCCCACCGACTTGAAGTCACTGAGATCTTTCTTGGGCTTTTGTGGGTTTTATCGGCGCTTCATAAAGGGTTATTCAGCCATCGTGAGACCGTTGACCGAACTCACCAAAGGGTACCCGCCAACATCTGATCACAACAAGAAGGCAAAGGATGGAACAAAGTACTTCAAGGAGTCCGACCCTTTTGGAGAGCGCTGGGATGACGCATGTACATCAGCCTTCCACAAGATCATTCATTCCCTCACACACGCACCAGTACTGGGTTTTGCCGACCCCACTAAACCGTATATCCTTCATGTAGACGCCAGCATGAATGGGTTGGGCGCTGTACTGAATCAGGAACACTCGAATGGTTTAAGACCCGTGGCTTACGCAAACCGAAAACTGAGTGCATCCGAGCAACGTTACCCCATTCATCAGTTGGAGTTCTTGGCGCTCAAATGGGCGGTAGTGGACAAGCTCCACGACTACTTATACGGCGCACAGTTTGTGGTGAAGACTGACAACAATCCCCTCACCTATGTCTTGTCCACTGCTGCCAAGTTGAGTGCGACAGGTCATCGCTGGTTGGCTGCCTTATCAACCTACAACTTCAGTTTGCAGTACAAGCCAGGAAGTCACAACATCGATGTGAATGTGCTGTCAAGTCAAGTCACCTTTATTTATATAGCGTTTTTTACAATACAGATTGTGTCAAAGCAACTGAACAGCATTAATTAGGAAAATAGTGCTTCCCGTATCCATGGGGGGGGGGGGGGCGGGGGGGCGGGGGGGAGGGGGGGGGGGGGGGGGGGGGGGGGGGGGGGGGGGGGGGGGGGGGGGGGGGGGGGGGGGGGGGAGGGGGGGGGGGGGGGGGGGGGAGGGGGGGGTTTTTTTTTTTGGGGGGGGGGTCTCAAGCAATGATCTGGATGGACAGAGATACATAAGTCTGGGGTGAAAGCCATCTGTCAATTAGCTGTAATTACGGAAAGTGAAGAGTCATCCTTGCGACTGGTAGACCAGTTAGGTGTTTCACCTCAGAGCGTTCCAGAGGCGTTCTCATGTCCTACAGCTCTTGGTATTAGCCTTTCGGAACAGTTGACTCATGCTGAGTTAAGGAAAGCACAAGAGGAGGATACTGTAATTGGTGGAGTGAAGAGAGATGTGGAGTCTGGGAAAATACTTACCGTTGCTAAGAGTTCCGATGCCACTGTTGCTCTGCTACAACGTCAAGGTCCCAAGCTGATGATCCAGAACCAACTTCTGCACCATGTCACCAAAAGCTCCTGTGGGAGAGAAAAGAAACAACTTGTCTTACCTAAAAAGTACTGGTCTCAAGTCCTGCGTTCCTTGCATGATGATTCAGGCCATTTAGGAGTAGAGAGAACTACAGAACTCCTTAAAGATCGCTTCTTTTAGCCTAGCTGTCTGCGTACATTTGAGCATTATGTCAAGAATTGTGGGTGGTATACGCAGCAAAGACCTTAACAGAAGTTGCACCCATCACATAACCAGCAGTGGGCATTTCGATGTGTCGCACGACTTCTGTCAACTGACCACGACTCAGAGGCATGGGTAATGTCCTAGTTAAACAGATCACTAACCGTTCGCAAGCGTTTGTAACTAAAGATCAGAGAGCTCTAACAGTGGCGAAGATATGCTTTCCATACTTGGTACGCTGGATCCTGCAGAGAAGATCAGATGGAGTCAACATGTTAATCGATTCGTACACGCCTACAACTATACCAAGAACGAGGCCACTGGGCATTCACCATATTATCTGCTCTTCGGGAAGGGAGGCTCGTCTGCCAGTGGATCTGTGTTTCGGGATGTCGCCTGATGGGGTGGGAGCCAGTAACCATCTCCAATATGTTGAGAGAATGAAGTCAAAGTTGCAGAGAGCCTATCAGTTAACAACTGAAACTGCCCTCAAAAGTCAACAGAGGAATAAAAGATTGTATGACAAACAAGTGAGACATCAGACTCTAGCAGTGGGAGATCGGGTGCTGATAAAAAATCTGGTATTGACTGGAAAGGAATTCTGTACACTACCTGGTGGTAGAAAAGCTGAATAACTTACCTGTATACCGTCTGAAACCTGAATCAAGGATGGGAGGTGTAAGAACTTTACACAGAGATCATCTCTTACATGTTTGGGGTGAAGTGAGGTTGTCCGATCCTGAAGACCCCAGGAAAGTTTCTGCGCCGCTGGAGACCAGGACAGGACCTGTGAAGAGAAAACAGAGAAATGGATTAGGAGGCACAAGTGTGACACAGATGGATAACAATTGTGAGAGTGACACTGAAAGGGAAGAGGAGCTGTGCTACTTTTTCCCAGACTGGGTGGAAAAACAGCCACAACCAAAGTCCGTTGTCCAGTTTACGCCTTCTGTGGAAAAGGAGGCTATCTCCAGTGAAAATGACTTACCTGAATCCTCTGCCAATGATACTGCACCTCTGCTCCCTGAAGAAGCCCTGGAAGAATCAAATCCATCAGAAGCAGGAGATCCAGAGCTAGAAGGGGGAGAAAGTCACAGAGAGAGTGCCCGAAGAGATGCAGTAGAGCCTGTCTCTGTACGCCCCAGAAGAGAAGTAAGGCCCGTAGTCAAACTGAGCTATGACAGCCTAGGCAAGACCACTAGCCGACCACTAACTTTAGTTCACAGAGGGATGGTAATAAACAGTGAGGAGAGTGTAGAGCTGAGAAAAAAATTCTGCAACACAGTTTGGTGTCACCCATTAGCTCAGTGTTCCCTGTGTGCTCTGCTAAATGCTTCGCTAGTACCCAGAGCAATAATCCCAGTTTAGAGAAGTAATCTCATGGGGGCATGCGCTATTTTAGAAGGGGCAGAGTGTAACCCTATATAAAAATCCTATGAGTAATAGGGTTAAAACATGTATTTTATTCTATTGTTTGCTTATCATTTGTTTGTGCATTGTCCATTCATTTCTAATTCGGGGTTTTTTTTTAAAAAGCTTTCTATACTGGTACGTTTCTACGTACGTATGTATCATTACGTAATGTAGCGTAAAAGTTTGTTAGAAATGCACATGTGAAAAATGTGGTGTGTACAATCAAGCTTGTCTTATGTTTAGTGATTGGATGCTTAATAGCTTAAACCCGCCTCCCCAATAGATGAATGTAACGCTATTGGAAGAGGGAAGAGGGGTGAGAGAGAGAGAGAGAGAGAGAGAGAGAAGGAGGAGAAGAGAGTCGTGAGAAGTTGGTCGTGAGTGAAAAACTGACGAAATGTGAGGAAAATGTTATTTTAATTTGTTTAATTTTGTTTAAAACTGAGTATATTCGTTATTGGACTTCTGAGATACAGTTAGCTCACAGTATGGGTTAACATTGAGTTTCTCTGAGTTATACTGAGTACTCGAGACATCGCTGCCTTTAACCGAGACAGCTCACACATTTCATTGCATATACTGAGGTGCGTGTTGAAACTGTTTCACACATTCGCTGCCGTTTGTGTTCTGTCATGGGACGTTTCTTCGTGTCACATCGGAGACCTTGAAAAGCGCTTTTGAAATCCGAAAGGCGAGCGAGTCTTCTGGCTAAGAGGGAGAGAGCGACAGTCATCACCTGGATAGCGCACCCAGCCACGGGAAACATTGGGTGTTCCTCCGGCGACGAGGGATGCTTTTTGCTCCCTAGGAGATTCAAATTATTAAGTGCTCATACGGATCACGATCGACAAAAGAACAAAGGTACCGTCTTTTCTTTGTTTGTTTGCTCACTTGAGTGAAGCGGCCAGTTTAAGTTTTCAAGGCCTCACCGCACTCTAGCCACGACACAGGCCTGCAACGGGGGGTGTGAGTAATGTGTGTGTGATTGTGTGGGCCCACTGATATTACTGTTTATTTCTGTTGATTCAATGGTTGCTTAAGTTTGAGTTATTTGCTCATTTAAGGACTCTGTCATAGTTGAAACTAACCAAACATTTACTGTTTCATTTGCTAAAATGTGTGCACTGCCATAAGTGTACAAGTTGTTGGGTTATACTTGATTTCAGGTATATTGTAACTCAGTAATTCCTCTAATTTGAGCATCTGAGTATTTTGTTTAATTTTCATTATAATTTCAAATTACTATTTCATTAAATTACTCATCTTTATTTGTTAAATTCTCTTTATTTGTTTGTGATTATTATTATATTTGTGGATACATCATACAGTGTAGTCAGAGAGGGGGCCTTAATCCAACATCACAAGGCATTTAGTTTCTGAACCTGCTGCTGCTCCTTCTACTTCAGAAATTCTACTTCAGAAAGGTAGGGGGCGCTACATAAATATAACAGTGATTCGATAGCATTTATTTTTCAAGTCAACAGTAGTACATTGGTAGGCTACTGACAGCATTCTCTCTTGAGTTGAGATTACAACACTTAAATTGCCAGTACACTGTTCAAGGCTATGTTCACACTGCAGATCTTTTCAGGCAGACTGTCCGCACTATACATAGCAAGTGATCAAATCCAATTTGTGTATCCAGACATAATCTATCGGCATTTGTAACAACATAGGCATACCCACATATGTGACAAGGCATTCAAAATGGATGCAGGAAAAGTGGAGGTGCATCATCTCACTCTCCAAATTGTAGAGTTGCGGTGCTCCTCTGTCACACAAGAAAAACTCAGTGATGGAGGAGACTGGTATACAGGTGCATCTCAATAAATTAGAATGTCGTGGAAAAGTTCATTTATTTCAGTAATTCAACTCAAATTGTGAAACTCGTGTATTAAATAAATTCAGTGCACACAGACTGAAGTAGTTTAAGTCTTGGTTCTTTTAATTGTGAGGATTTGGCTCACATTTAACAAAAACCCAACAAATTCACTATCTCAACAAATTAGAATACTTCATAAGACCAATAAAAAAAACATTTTTAGTGAATTGTTGGCTTTCTGGAAAGTATGTTCATTTACTGTACATGTACTCAATACTTGGTAGGGGCTCCTTTTGCTTTAATTACTGCCTCAATTCGGCGTGGCATGGAGGTGATCAGTTTGTGGCACTGCTGAGGTGGTATGGAAGCCCAGGTTTCTTTGACAGTGGCCTTCAGCTCATCTGCATTTTTTGGTCTCTTGTTTCTCATTTTCCTCTTGACAAATACCCCATAGATTCTCTATGGGGTTGAGGTCTGGTGAGTTTGGCCAGTCAAGCACACCAACACCATGTTTTTTTTAATCCAACTTTTGGTGCTTTTGGCAGTGTGGCAGGTGCCAAATCCTGCTGGAAAATGAATTAGCATCTTCAAAAAGCTGGTAGCAGAAGGAAGCATGAAGGGCTCCAAAATTTCTTGGTAAACGGGTTGCCCCCCCCCAGTGACTTGGTTTTCAAAAAACACAATGGACCAACACAGCAGATGTGGAAACTTAATACTGGACTTCAAGCAACGTGGGCTATGAGCTTCTCCACCCTTCCTCCAGACCTTGGGGGGGAAAAAAACATTGGTTTCCAAATGAAATACAAAACTTGCTATAATCTGAAAAGAGGACTTTGGACCACTGGGTAAAAGTCCAGTTCTTCTTCTCCTAGCCCAGGTAAGACGCCTCTGACATTGTCTGTGGTTCAGGCGTGGCTTAACAAAAGGAATACGACAACTGCAGCCAAATTCCTTAACACGTCTGTGTGTGGTGGCTCTTGATGCCTTGACCCCAGCCACAGTCCATTCCTTGTGAAGTTCACTCAAATTATTGAATTGATTTTGCTTGACGAATCTCATAAGGCTGCGGTTCTCTCGGTTGGTTGTGCAAATTTTTCTTCCAAACTTTTCCTTCCACTCAACTTTCTGTTAAAATGCTTGAATACAGCACTCTGTGAACAACCAGCTTATTTGGCAATGAACTTCTGTGGCTTACCCTCCTTGTGGAGGGTGCAAATGACTGTCTTCTGGACATCTGTCAAATCAGCAGTCTTCCCCATGATTGTGTAGCCTGTGAACCAAAATGAGAGACCATTTGAAGGCTCAGGAAACCTTCGCAGGTGTTCTGAGTTGATTAGCTGATCGGCATGTCACCATATTCTAATTTGTTGAGATAGGGAATTGGTGGGTTTTTGTTAAATGTGAGCCAAACTCATCACAATTAAAAAAACCAAAGACTAAACTACTTCAGTCTGTGTGCATTGATTTATTTAATACACGAGTTTCACAATGTGAGTTCAATTACTGAAATAAATGAAATTTTTCCACGACATTCTAATTTATTGAGATGCACCTGTATATTGTGATGTTGTGTGCTGTCATGGCCAGCTTCTTCAGCATTTTCATCATCGGTTTTGACGTTACCGCTGTGTGTCACGTTAAGAGTGTAAGATTATTGATGCCATTTGGCTGGATCAGAAGAAAGTCACAGTCTGAAAAAACAAGGAACTCTCACATGAATCAACACCTGAACTCTGTCTCGCAAGCCAAAAGCAACACACCCAACTGAGAGAAGCAAAAGCTCCACACCTTATGCATAACCCTCCACCTCCACTCCCTTTACGCACTCTCCCCCTCTCTCCCCTCATTTCCATCTAAACACAGGACACTACAGAGATCACCGAAACAACTATTCTTAATCAGAGTTTATAACAATGCAACTGTTCATGTTTTGATGTCATTTGAAAGGTCTCTGTGTGTCTGGTAAAAAGGTCTCATTCTCTTAACAATAGAACAGACAGCCATGAATATTGAAAACAGACTACTCCCAGGTCTTTCACACAAATTACCTCCTGTATGTAAATGAAGTACAGCCTCCCACAGAAATCAAGATAATTCACTTGAAACCCCCTAAAGAGAAACAGACAATACCATTTGGTATCTATGGGGTACTTCTGGATATTTAAGGGAGAGTGACAAAAAGCTCAGGGAATCTGTAGGCAGATCTCCCGCACATCTGTTGTGCGTAGTCCTCATTATCAGGTAACATTTATATATTCTCTCATTTCGGTATTATTGACTGTTTTGTATGATTGATTAATTATTTGCTATTGTTTGATTGGACTTTGAATTATTACGTTGATTACCTGATTAATAAATTGTTATGTTTGAATTAATTCTGATTACTCTGAAGTTATTTTCTCAAGTAGATTAAGTGAATGCGTATGTCTCGCAAATCTGCGTCCAGGGTTATGTGCATACTAGATCTCAGATTAGATGAAGCATGGGCACATCAAGTGAGATTATGGGTTTCTGACTAACCGCTTGACCTTAGTTTAAGTTGTACTCAGTTACGTTAACCATGTGTATGATTTCAGCTTTAATTAAGTTGTACGTGGTAATAATAACTATCGGGGTCTAGACTAAGGGTCTAGAAGAACCGCTGATTAATATTTGAAGTGTTAATTAAGTTGTACGTGGTTATAATAACTATTGGGTCTAGACTAAGGGTCTAGAAGAACAGCTGATTAATGTTTGAGCATTACATGGTTAACTGTAGGGGGCTAAAAAGACCTACTATTTAAAGTATATTAAACAGTATTAGTCATAAACCTCTGAATAAGGATCAAACTGGCGAGTTTGTGATCGTGGAGCCCACGCATAGCGGCCGCCGTGAGGCATCCTAAGCGACATAGATTCCTAATGAACGAATGAATAAAAATCATGGGTAAACGGAATGATCAAACACTCACCTAAATTTATTGAGTGACAAACAACTCTCTTAACCCTTTTCATTTTTGGAGTCAGATGAATAAAAGAGGTAAAACACAAGAAAATGTATTTAAATTTAATATTGTTGTGCTGTATAAAAGGAAAAAGACAGCAAACAAGCAGGAGAACCCTTCTTCCGGATCACTGGCTACCGTCGTTGGACCAGTGGGCGGACCTTACAAGAGTGACGCAATTTGAGCAGCCAGACTGTGACGCATCTGTAAAAATCCAATTGGAATCACATAAGATTTCAAAAAAGATTCAAATAAAATTAGAAAAAATATGATTTTAGATTTTTGCCGATAGTCTGAATAAGGCCTAAGAAAACAGTATGGGTTCAAAAATATCCAGTGAGAGCCTATGAGCTGCTGAAACTACAAGTATGCATGAACCGAGGACTTGAATGAGGGGGTGATACATTTATCATTGGTTTCTGTGAAAAGGTTAATTGATTAAGATTGGTTTTCACTAATATGCTTTAGAACTTTCCGTAGGCATCCTCATTCCTATATGTGACCCTGGACCACCAAAACCAGTCTTAAGTCAAATAGCCAAAAGTACTTTGTATGGGTCAAAATGATTGATTTTTCTTTTATGCCAAAAATCATTAGAATATTAAGTAAAGATCATGTTCCATGAATATATTTTGTAAATTTCCTACTGTAAATATATTAAAACTTAATTTTTGATAACTAATACGCATTGCTAAGGACTTCATTTGGACAGCTTTTTAAAAGGAGATTTTACAATATAGGATTTTTTTTTTTTTTTTTTGTACCCTCAGATTCCAGATTTTCAAATAGTTGTATCTCGGCCAAATATTGCCATATCCTAACAAACCATACATCAATGGAAATCGTATTTATTCAGCTTTCAGATTATGTATAAATCTCAATTTCGAAAAATTGACCCTTATGACTGGTTTTGTGGTCCAGGGTCACATATTGGGTGTTTTAGTTGAAAAAACTTTAACATAAGAAAATATCCAAGATTATTAATATTATTATTTTAACTGAATGAAATATACATTGTCTTAGACATAGCTTTATCCGAATGTGTTTGAGAGTGTATTAGGAGTTTTACTGGTACTACTACTTATTAGTGATGTCATCGCACATTTATGTAAACGAACTGGTAAAAAAAAAAAATGACAGAAAGAGCCAGTTCGGGGGAAAAAAATCAGACTTCTCATCACTAAATGATGCACTTCTTTCAACATCGTTCACTATAGACCCTACATTTATCATTACTAAAGCATAACATGGTCTATGTAATCTGTAGAATTTAAATTCTGGTGGAGCCAGAGGGGTGTCCAGGGTGACATCTGATTGCCCACCCCAAAATTTCATTTCCTACTGGCAGTTTGATGCTGATAGACATCCAATTTTTCCTCTTGTTAAAAGAAGCATTTATTTTGATGTTTGGTAGAGTGGTGCATTTTTTAAATTGAGAATGAAGGGAGAATATTGATTTGTTGACTGCGAGATAAAGTGCAGAAAAATAAGGATAAAAAGAACATACAGAGGAGAAAATAATATTTCCTAGGATCCATAAGCTCTTTTAACAATTGAAAAAAAAAAACATATTTGACATTTTAAGGTTTAGCACACACTCTTTCTCACACACACACACACACACAAAACACTGCAATTAGATATAGCAGGAGGGCAGACCGCAGGGCAGTGAACGTACCTGTTGTTGCATCATTCTGAAGAAAATTGAGGAGATTCCTGCTCTCTTTAACTGTTTTGAGAACCAGAAAAGCGGTTAAATTATATCAATGAGCACACATCCCACAGTAGCTTTTTATGCAGTATTCTTGGCTTCCAGCATACAAAACACAACAACATTGATGTTAAATACACATCTCGGTTCATATGGCTTGCTGATCATTTTCTAAGTACTTCAATTGAACAGAAGAGGAAGCAAAATTGTTTCCAGGTGCCACTTGATGCTCATGAAACTTGGCTGTGATTGGCTGAATGGTAGTTCAGTCATTTCAAAGAAATCATGCCAAGAGAAATTTTAAATACCCAAAATTAAGTGTAGCCTTTTAATATGTATTTAGGTTGGAAACAGTACAGCAGAGGTTGTCAGAAAAGGTGCAGTGGACAGAATCACCATAAAAAAGTGAGCTCTGAAGCTGTTAATGTCTACACATAGGACACAATATCCAAGCAGTTTGAAGGCATGTCCCAGCTCAGAGCCTGCCCTGTGGCAAGGACATATTCATAAGCATGTTAATGAGCATATATTTAACTGAAATGAATGACAATTAACTTTTGTGCAAATAACCTGCTCAAAAGTTATCATTAGGAATGTCAAATATTTTGTGCCACTATACAATTAATTTTTTTCAAATCATCTAAAGCATTATTTTGTTGCCTCATCAGAGCTTTGATTGTGAACAAAATTGTGTTTAGCTCAAAATGGCTAAACACAAATTACTGGTAAGGGAATTATCAAGAATTAAGAAAATGCACTCCTGAAAAAAAGCCACTGCTGTTTCAAATCCAGTCAAGTCACCTTTATTTGTATAGCGCTTTATACAATACTGTTTGTGTCAAAGCAGGTTTATAGTGTCAAACAGGTAAAAAGTTAGTCAATAATGCAGGAAAACATCTCAGAAAATCATCAAAGACAGAATGAAGTTTTTGGCAGGATATGGGAAGTTTGATTGGTCGAGTGGTCCAGCAGAGTTGTATGAAGTGATGAATCACGATAGAACATGGTGATGCTCCAGAGCGATGCCTGTGAAGATCTGGTGAGAAATACAGTAATGAATACATCTCTACCACAGTGAAGCATGGAGGAAAATTTGTCATGATGTGCATGATGATGAATTGAAAAGAAGTGGCCTGAGAATAGGTCCATCAGGCTCATGTTTTGTCCTGGTCAGAGTCCAGATTTGAACCATATATAGAATATTTGGTCTTACATTAAATGCCAACTAACTGGGAAACATTTTTCAACTACGCATGAACAGTTTGAAGCCATCAATATTGAGTGGAACAACTTTAACTCTTCTTCTTGTCAACAGCTGTCTGCAAGCTTATACACACAGCTTAAACATTTAAAGACAACAAAAGGGTAAGGCTATCCCATACTAACTTTATCTACAGTATATGTGCAGTTCTTGCTAATTTTCTGACCAGTGATTTGTAGTTAAAATGTGCATCATTTAAAGCTAAGTATTTAGCTATTTCTTGCCGTTTTTGGCCACCAAAAAACAAAAACAAAAAAGGTGAATGCAAATAAACATAACATAACATAACAGTTCTGTCTTTTCAATAAAAAAAAAACATGGATTTTGAAGGGGGGGGAAAGCTGCATTAAGATTTGAAATAAATTAAGGGTAAGCACATAAGTTTTTTTTTTAGTAAACTATTACATATTGTATTATTGTACTAAGTACTATTTTATTATATTAAAAATAAAGATGCTTCATATAATAAAGATTGTTTTTGCAATATTAATTATGCATTGCTGTTAATGCCCAATGGAATCATGCATGCACACATACTCAGCAGGATCATATACATGCTTTGAAGAAGCCATAGTTTCACTCATGTTCACATTAGTGCAAAACGGAGTCATGTCTGCCTGTGTATCTAGGGGTATATAAAAATGTTACTATTCCATCTGTGGTTTCCTACGTGCTGGTTTGAAGTTTCAGCACTCAATATAATCCCCCTGCACTAAGATCTTAACACACATGGGCTCTTTTTAGCAGAGTAACTCTCTGGATCAATCCTTATGAGAGACTGAAACTACACAGGCAAACAGAACCTGATCACTAGAGACACTATAAAGATGGAGAGTGTTTGTGTGTCAGCTTGCTTTCTTATGAAAAGACATGTGCATGATATATGGAATGTATGTTTTCATGATCCATTTCCCATTCCATGTAGTTAGTTCTATAAAGAAACCTGCTGTCCTTCTTTTTTAGTTATGGAGATATTCAGTTTCTCCTTCATCTGATATTTGGCTAGGATAATAATATCATATACTGTATGTATTTTCAAGGCTGATATTGTCTCATGCTTGCACAGAGAGTTTAGTGAATCTGCAAGACATGTAGTCCCTCTGACCCTCTGACACTTATATATATATATATATCTATATATATCGGTGTGTGTGTGTGTTTGTTAAAAAGTGTCATTATGTCCTCATGTTGTCACAAACAGGCAAGAGACAAGAGGAGTTCAGGTAAACAGAAGGGTTTATTGACAATTCTGTGATGGTCAGGATTGAAGGCAGGTGAGTATGAGAGGTATGTGACAGTTCTGGGTTTCTTAGCTTCTTGGTAATCTGGGTTCTGAATAGTTGCAGGAATCCTGGAGACGAACCGGGGCTGAGGAGAATCGGGATCAAGGAGACGTAATAGACTTCTGGAGGTAAGGAAAGAACAGGTAGTTATTCAGGTAAGGAGTCTGGCAATGTTCAGGTAGTGAACGGTAGACCGGACACTGGAACACTGAGTGGAGTGAGAAGATATAGCGGGCTTAATTGGTGATGCAGGTGCGGGTGATCAGAATTCGGGTGATTGGGATCTGGTGTGTGTCGGAGGAGGTGACTGTGCTGACGTGAGTGATTGTGATGATTTCCTGACATTACCCCCTCCTCTAGGGACGGCTCCTGATGCTCCCATGCGGCGACGAGGGCGACCGCGACTTCGGGGTGCAGGACGGTTTGGATGGTTGCGGTGGAATTCTTCCAGCAGTGATGGATCCAGTATATAATCGCGGGCCACCCAGGACCTTTCCTCCGGTCCGTATCCTTCCCAGTCGATGAGATATTGTAACCGGCTGCCCTGTCGCCGCGAATTTAGGATTTCTTTCACCTGGTACACCGAGGGCTGATCCAGAACCTCAGGTGGAGTGAGTGCTTCTGACTCGGTGGATCTGGAGGAGGAGGAAGAACAAGGTTTGAGGAGTAAGACGTGGAATGAGGGGTGAATTTTGTACCTTGGTGGAAGCTGAAGAAGGTAGGTGACTTGGTTGATCTGCCTCTGTATTGGGAACGGACCGATATAGCGGGGACTCAGCTTTTTACAGGGCAGGCGGAGGGGCAGATCCTGGGTGGACAGCCAAACCAGCTCTCCAGGCTGGTAGGTGTCGTGAATGGGGGAGGGGGGGGGTTGGTCGGGGGGTAAGGGCCACGGGTGGCTGAGGGGGGAGGGGAGGGACGGGAGGGGTGTAGGTGGGCCGGGGGGGTGCGTCGCAGGAGGCGGTGGCTCGGCGGCGGCTTTGAGCGGTGGGCGGAGGGCGGGCGGGGTGGGCGGGGTGGGAAGTGGGGGCCCCGGGCGGGTTCTCGGGGACATCCAGGTGGGCGGACGGGGGTGGGAGTAGCGGTACGGGCATCTGACCGAAGATATTATGCCTCCGTACTGCTTGTTGGAGCTGGACGTGAGCCAAGTCCCACACTCTCTCGCTCTCTCGGAACCGGTAGTCCACAGCTGGAACCTCCGAGGGCTCTTCTGTCCAGGGGAAGAGTGGGGGTTGGTAGCAGAGTATGCACTGAAATGGCGTGAGGCCGGTGGTGGTCTGTCTCAGGGAATTTTGTGCATACTCGGCCCAAGGGAGGAAGTGGCTCCAGCTGTGCTGGTCGTCATGGCAGTATGACCGGAGGTAATATCCGAGCTATTGGATCCTTTGTTCAGTCTGGCCATTCGTCTGTAGATGGTACCCCGAGGACAAGCTTACTGTCACTCCCGGAAGAAGGCCTTCCAGACTCGGGAGATGAACTGGGGTCCTCGGTCTAAAACGACTCCTAGGGATTTTTCTTTTTTTGGTCATAGTTCCAGAAGACCTGAGTGAATAGGCATTCAGCTGTGTCAAATGCTGTTGGTAGACCCTTGAGAGGGATGAATTACAGGCCTTGGAGAAGAGATCAACCACAACAAGGATACAGGTGTTACCCTCCGAGGCAGGGAGGTCAGTGACGAAATCCACTCCAATATGGGACCAGGGTCTACGGGGCACGAGCAGTGGGATGAGCTTGCCTACGGGGAGATGACGTGGGGTTTTAGACATGGCACAGACTGAACAGCTTTGGACGTACCTGTTGAAATCCCGGGCCATACTGGGCCACCAGTACAGAGCCTGGAGGAGCAAGAGGGTCCGTTGCCTGCCTGGGTGTCCAGAGCCCGGTACTTCATGCACTGAGCCCAGAAGGGTCTGACGCTGGGAGGTGGGAACGAACATCTTCACTTCTGGGCAGCCCGGTGGAGCAGGTTTGGTGCGAGTGGCGTCACGGATGTCCTGGTTGATGTTCCACTGTATGGGGCTGACGATCAGGGCTGGAGGGAGAATGGGTTCTGGTTCTGTTGGACTGTCGGGAGAGTGAATACGGGATAGAGCATCAGCCTTGCAATTGCGATTTCCAGGTCTGTAAGTGATTGTGAATTGAAACCTTGTGAAGAACAAAGCCCATCGGGCTTGACGAGGGTTGAGTCTTTTGGCTTCACAGAGATATTGGAGATTCTTATGATCAGTGATCACTGAGAAAGTGTGATGGGCTCCCTCCAGACAGTGACGCCACTCCTCCAGGGCCAGTTTGATGGCGAGCAGTTCCCGATTGCTGATGTCATAATTCTGCTCCGCCGGGTTCAGTTTCCTGGAGAAGTAACCAAGGACGGAGGATTGGAGGTTCCCCACATTGCGGTGACAGCACGGCCTCAATGCCGGTGGTAGAGGCGTCCACTTCCACTACAAAGGGTACCTGGGGATCCAGATGGTGAAGGATAGGGGCCGTGCTGAAGGCCTCCTTGAGCTGGTTGAAAGTTTTGCGGGCAAGGCTGTTCCAGGACAGGGACTTGGGTTTGTCTCGTAGCATGGAAGTAAGAGGGGCCGTGAGCATGCTAAAACTCTTCACAAACCGTTGATAGAAGTTCGCGAATCCCAGGAATCTTTGTAACTCCTTCACCGACTGTGGAAGCGGCCATTCCCTGATGGCCTTAACCTTCTCCTGGTCCATTTGGATACCTTCCTTGTTGATGACATATCCGAGGAACTGGACCGAGGAGCAATGGAATTCGCTCTTCTCCAATTTCAGATACACCTGGTGTTGACGTAGCTTCTGAAGGACCTGTGTGACATGGTGACGATGTTCGGCCAGGTTCCGGGAGTAGATGAGAATATCATCAATGTAGACAATCACGAACGTATTGAGGAACTCCCGGAACACCTCGTTCATGAAGCTTTGGAAGATGGACGGGGAGTTTGACAGGCCATACGGCATGACCCGATATTCATAGTGGCCTGCGGGGGTAATGAACGCCGTCTTCCACTCGTCACCCTCCCTGATTCGAACGAGGTTGTACACGCTCCGCAGGTCCAGTTTGGAGAAGACACGAGCTCCACAGAGTTCCTCCAGGGCGGCTGGGACCAGGGGAAGTGGGTATGGTAGTTTCACCGTCTGGGAGTTCAGCATGCGATAGTCGATGCACGGGCTCAAGCCCCTGTCCTTCTTGCCCACAAAGAAGAAGCTCGAGGCTGCCGGGGAGGTGGATGGGCGGATGAAACATTGCTTAAGAGCCTCCTGGATGTAATCCTCCATGGCCTTGTGCTCCGGGATGGACAGTGGGTATACTCTACCCTTAGGGAGTTTTGCCCCAGGCGGCAAATCGATGGCACAGTCCCATGGCCGTTGCAGTGGAAGGCGAGTGGCTGCCTGCTTACTAAAGACATCCTGGAACGCCGCATAGTCAGATGGGATGGTCGGTGTTTCTTGCGGTTCTGGGCTTTCAACAAGGGTGGAAGCAACTTGAGCCCTGACGGGGCGTGGAAGCGGTACGGGTAGAGTGCGGAGACAGTTTCTCTGGCATGACTCGCTCAGCGAGTGATATAACAGGGTTCCCATCTGACCTCTGGAGAGTGGAGAGTGAGCCAGGGGCATCCCAGGATGATATCCACTGTGGGTCCCTCTAGTACCAGGAAGGAAATGATGGCAGTTGCACTGGCAGCAGGGATAATGTCGATATTTCTGGTTCTATTTGGCGGGTACTCACCGCCGGGCGTGGGGGTTTGACTGGGCAGCAGCTGATGAAATGTCCTGGAGCACCACAGTAAAGGCAGAGTCCGGCCGCTAAGCGGCAAGCGCGCTCGGCGCGAGTGAGTCGGGTAGAATCCATTTGCATGGGCTCTGGTACAGAGGGACGCGAAGGGCTGATGGGCGGCTTCTTGGGGCTGGCAGGCTGACAACCGTTGAGAGATGCGAGTGGCTCGTTGTAGGAAGCCTTCTAGTCCGATGTTGTCATCGTAGATGGCCATTTGAGCACGAAGGGGAGGGTCCAGACCTTGACGGTAGGCACTGAGGAGGGCCGCCTCATTCCAGCCACTAGTGGCGTGTACTCACTGGTGGTGGAGGAGCCTTGACGCAGGCGCAGAATTTGGTCGGACATGGAAATCTCTCCCGTCGTGGAGCCAAACAATTCCTTGAAATGATTTTTGAAAGCATCTTATGAATTAATTATGGCACTGTTAGCGTTCCATATCGCTCGGGCCCATTCCAGCGCTTTGCCGTTTAGGAGGGAAATTAAGAGGGCTACCTTCGAACGTTCCATTGTGAACGTCTGCGGCTGCATCTCTATAAACAGATCCACTTGTAGAAGAAAGCCGCCACACACAGCTGCGTCACCAGCATATGAAGCAGGCAGGGCCATGGGACTTACAGAGGCAGATAATGGGGTGGTGACTGGCGTGAGGGAGGCCCTGAGGGCGCTGACCAGTTCCTCTAAGACCTCTGCGGTGAATGGAAGACGGGGATCCATGGAGGTGTTGGTTCTTGGTCCGGTCTTCTGTCACAAACAGGCAAGAGACAAGAGGAGTTCAGGTAAACAGAGGATTATTGACAATGTTATGATGGTCAGGATCGAAGGCAGGTGAGTATGAGAGGTATGTGACAGTTCTGGGTTTCTTAGCTTCTTGGTAATCTGGGTTCTGATCATTGCAGGAATCTTGGAGACAAACCGGGGCTGAGGATAATCGGGATCAAGGAGACGTAATAGACTTCTGGAGGTAAGGAAACAACAGGTAGATATTCAGGTAAGGAGTCTGGCAATGTTCAGGTAGTGAACGGTAGACCGGACAGTGGAACACTAAGTGGAGTGAGATATAGCGGGCTTGATTGGTGATGCAGGTGCGGGTGATCAGAATTCGGGTGATTGGGATCTGGTGTGTGTCGGAGGAGGTGACTTTGCTGACGTGAGTGATTGTGATGATTTCCTGACACATGTGGTTTCAAACGCTTTGTCTAGATTTTTTATTTTTTTTTGCAATTCATAGTGTGAACCATGTCTGTCAAACTTGAACAGAACAAAAAAGCATCATAAAGTGCAGAGACATGCTGTTGTTTTATTTGAAAATGAGCAGAAAATATACTCACCCTCATGCCATCCAAGATGGGGATGAGTTTGCTTCTTCATCAGAACAAATTTGCTCACCAACGTATCCTCTACAGCAGCGGTTCCCAAACTGGGGTGCGCGAGAGAATGCTTTTGATGATCTGTGTGCACTTTTTGAAGGGGCAAGTGAAAGAGAATTTTATTTGCCCGACCGGACAACTAATCTAATCTAATTAAAACATTGAATTAGGGAAGCACCAAAATTTCGGCGAGAATGATTCTGATTTTATTACACTTGGTGTAAACGGCAATTCATAATGGATAATCAATAATAACAAGGTCGCTGCAGTTGAGACTCACGTCAGACAATCTCATGGAGAAATCATCATCAGCGGTGTTTCGTTAGGCTACTGAATGATTCACATTTTTTAATTAATAATTTGAGTCAATGATTCAGTGGTCCATTCATAAAGACAGGCGCTTGCTTCATTCTTGAATGAATCAGCCGTTTGAACGAATCGTTTGAATGCCTCAATGACTCACTCATTAAGACAGTCAACTTGCTGCCACCTGCTGGCGGGTTACTTTCCAATTTAAAAGTAACTTTTTTTTTTTACTTTTCATATTTGTAAATAAAAAAACCTGATGTAAAACACCAAGCTCACAGCATTATTTATGCTCTTGTAATTTTGCAGTGTAAATGTATTCATGCTACATTTCAGCTTCATTAAAATGCATGTGTAAATGCATCTAAATGCCAATTCAGATGCTTCTGTTTCTCCAGCAAGTGGAAAAATTTGGTTTTGTTCATAATGATTTCCATTGATGGTAACAGCACTTATAGGCAGGTTTATTGATTAAGTGAAATTAGTAATAAAATGTAAGAATTTGCTATGGAAAGCTGTCAGGGCATTTAATAACCAAAAGGGGGGTTAGTTTGCTTTATTATTAATAAAGAAATGACCTTTTTATTTTCCAGCAACAAAATTGTGGCCAGTGAAAATTCTGAGTGGCTAGTAATTTTGGTTAATAGTTAATGTCAAGCCCTGTATACAGTGAATACTTGTATTTATACTTGTATTGCAGTAAAAAATTTGGTGTTTAACCGGAGTACGGTGGTGGGGGTGCTTGACATGTGTCAAACACTAGAAAGGGGTGCACGCTGCAAAAAGTTTGGGAACCACTGCTCTACAGTGAATGGGTGCCATCAAAATGAGCGGTCAAAGCGTATGAAAACATCACAGTTACACCTTTTGACTCAAAATATGAGTCCTCTATCCATAATATTGCAAGCCTTCCTGTCTGAATTAAGAGAGAAATATGCAGATTAAGCACAATTTACCATGGAAAACAGTACAAAACAGTTTTTAAATATGTCTGTGGATTTTGATGTGAGAGGACAACAGAGGATTTCTCACTGGAGGGGCCGTTATTATTGATTATGAAGTGTTTTTTATTTTTTGGGGCCAGAGCAGTGTTTTGGCCAGTTTAAATTTAAAACATCTAGATGGAATTGTTTCTTACAAACACACAGCTTTTCACAAGATATTAATTGATGGACTGGAGTTGTGTTAATTACTTGTGGATTATTGTGATGTTGTTAACAGCTGTTTGAACTCTCATTCTGACAACACCCATTCACTGCAGAAGATCCATTGTTGAACAAGTGATGTGATGCTAAATTTCTGATTAAGGAACAAACTCATCTACATTTTGGATGACATGAGGGTGAGTAAATGATGAAATGATTTTCATTTTGGTTGAACTATTCCTTTAAGCCTTTTTAAGTGTAGACAACTTTTGTAAAACACTTGGAAGGAGAGCATTTTGAAATGAAAAGGCTGTTTTCAAATATGTATGGATTAATGTGGACATATCCCTAGTTTTGCTCTTCTGTGTGTTTTACATTGGCAAAAGACTTTGAACTGATTACAAAGCTGTTACAAATGTCACTCTCTGACCTTGAAAAAGGTTTGATAACACTTTACATTAAGGTTCCCTTTATAAAGGTTTTGTAAAGGTGTTCATAAATGACTATTAACTCATTTACAAATGCATTATAAATAATTAATAAGCAGTTATAAATGCATGACTAAAAAGGGTGATTTTAATGCAATACCTGCCAAATCGTGAGCCATTTTTGACTCACATGTTATAAATGCTTAATAAATATATTTATTCATACTTATTTCACTCAAAACCAGATTCCTGATTTATTTCATGATGCAGCAAAACTGGACTTTTATAGTGAGACTGAAGGGTGTTGTATTTATGGTTTTCTCAATCAATAATGAAAACTTCAATTCCAATAGTTACCTATGAACCTTAATGTAAAGAACCATTTAATAATGATTTATACATTTTAATAACGTCTAAAAGTGAACCTTAATGTAAAGTCAACACCTGTGAACCATTTATTGATTTGTTATAAATGTTAATGATATCTAAAAATGAACCTTTTTGTAAATTGAACAACTGTGAACTATTTATTAATGAGCTATAAGCGTTAGTAACCTGTCAACAGCTGTGAACCATTTATTATTAATTTATAAACATCAATAACCTGTGAAAGTGAACCTTAAAGTAAAGTGTATACACTAATCATTTATTTATTAATTATTAATGCACACACAAAAGAGAGGGGTTTTTTTTCCTGGTGAAATGTATTCTTGTTGATGCACTATATCATTAATGAAAAGTGTTACACAGATTAAGATTTTTTTATTAATTTTCTGCTACTGAAATGTAGCCTCACAGCTGAAGTGCAGCATTGGCACTGCTAGGGTAGACAGACTCAAGGTGTTGACATCAGCGGTCACATCTACAGGATGTGAAAAATACAAAACATGAGCACAGATATACTGGCAGTCCTGGTGTTGAGAGCACAGATTGGAGCCATGAATAATGGAAACAGTCTTCGACATTCAATAGCACAGTGAGGGCAGCTCACGCAGGACTCTTCAAAGTCATTCACAAAAGCTGGAGATGGCTCTAATGCTCAGGTAAACATGACCTGCTGTAAACAGCTAAAAGAGAAAGAGGAAGGATGATTGATATTTAGGCTGAGAGATGTTGAAAGTGGCATGAAGGTGATGTGTCCCAGCATACCTCTGTCTGTTGGGACTTACTGATGAGACATATCGCTGCTGTTTACTGTGAGTCTCACCAGGGGACCGAATCCTCAGGCTGTGCCCATGTCCTCATTTACACGCGCAAGTAGACGCTACCTTTGAAAATGACTCTGACAATTTAAATGAAAAATCTGTCCTCTTTTAGACACCCTCTAGTCTGTCCAAACCCATGTATAAATTCACTTCCAACGAAGTACCATAAAATTGGTCAATGCAACTTGTGGCTGAATAGAAAGTGATTTGACACTTATAAAACAATAAACAGACAACACATTTATATTATAATACAACGTCCTCACTGATTGCACAAAACAACAAACATAATATGACAATGTGGTCCAATTCACAAAATAATCATTCTAAATAGTTTTTTTCTATACCAAATTTTACCATTAAGCTCTGCCAAATACCTTAAAGCATTGTAAGTGCGAGGTTTGCATGGACAAGCACTACTCTCATTTCACAAATTGTTGTTTGATATATTGTTTGAAATCAAATTTCAGTAGGTTTTAAAGAATTTTTTTTAAATTTCAATTGAATCTATAGTTTCAACAGTAAATAAAATAAAATATGTTACTAAATAAATCTTTTGAATCTTTCAGACTCTTAGGATGTGATAATTTGTGTGACAAAATTAATTGTGGTCAGGCATTTTACAATATTTAACAGTTGTTTCTTATAGTAAAATACTGTATTGAGCATTTTTGATTTTACACAAAAATACTGTACAGTAGAGTTTGCTTGGACACCCTTTCATGTCAACAACAAAATATTTATAAATGCATATTTACCCATTGGCAGATCTTACAAATAATCAGTACAAGCACTAACAATACTCACATTTATCCTATGCCAAATTTCAACTGCAAGCTAAATAGTTACAAAAGGAGTTGTATATTGTTATGATTATGGGAGCAGCATATCATGAGCTAGTCAGAGCAGATCAGCTGGAGGTTGTAAGCTTTTCCCACCACAAAGGAACAGAGAAAGTTAAGGCTCTGGAATGTAAATTTGTGAGCACCAAAAGACAGGAGGAAAAACAGACCTGAAGCATTGTTTTCCTGCTTGTCAAAACTGGCATGCATTATAGACTCATGACTCACAAACTGAGAACCACTTAACCCTAATGATGTCATTTATAAAATTCAGTGGTCCCAATTAAACATGACTTTTTTAATGTCATATTCTGGATTTTCTCAATATATCAAACATTAGCATAGCAATTTCTAGCTAAATGTCGGGTAAAAGCTCAACTGATAAAAGTGGCTGAATGCATTTGTCTTAACACTTCAAAGTTGTTAAGGATAAGGCCATATGTTAAGCCAATTAACACAATATTAAATGAGGCTTGACAGCAAAAACAACAAATAGGACGTGTGATAATGAAGGGTCTGTGAGATAATTTCTTCCCCTCAATTAGTCACAATCATGACCTAATTTTCGATCACAAGCACAGAAGTGCTGCGAACTCATTTCTCAACTCAATTTAACACTTGCATGCACCACAGGGGACAACCCTGCAGGATAAAATAAACTGGCAGAGTTTCTTAATATATAAAGAGAGAAAGAGGTGTGAACCCTTATAATTCATGTGTTAATCAGTTAAGACACGTATGGGTTATGACGGTTGAATATCAAAGAAATACAATGGACGTAGAATTTGGCTGGCTTTCAGTATATAATGCCAAACCTGTTTTGACATTTATTTTTATCATAATACCAGCACTGGAACACATCAGCACATGAACTAGTTTGGTCTATGTTTGGAACAGCATGTACACTGTGCACAGTATGTAAATTTTCTCTTCCAAAAGAAGCCAAAGCAGGACCACACAGAAGAATGTGTGCTGGGAATGCCAGAGACAAGTAAATTGATACAAACAATGAAGCATTCCAGTGCTGTTTTAAGAAATATCATCTCTGTTGAAACACTACTTGGGGATTCAACTTACTATTTGGGGAGTTGACCTGAATTTGACCAGTGTATAGGCTCTCCCGTTTCTATCACATAGGCTATAGCAACCCTTATGACATTCACTGACACACACTCGTGTTCTCAAGTAGTTTTTTTTAAATGGATTGACCATGCTGTTTTCTGCTATTCACAAAATCACAGCCGCACAGCTGTCCTTTTATTTCCTTTCTTTTTCTATCCAAAGCAATAGCAGCAACATTGAAAATGCCTAATGCCCATGTTTAGCACCAAAGCTCATGCAATTGCTGTCACCTCACCATGCGTTATAGTTGTGTCATGTACTGACTGGTTTGACATGATTATCAGGTTAACTGATTCCTGGGTGTCCGAACTAACACAGTGTACAATTGTACACTGTACGCAATTGTACACGACAACTATCTACTGAAAAACCGAAGAAAAAAAATGTCCTTTGTGTTTTTGAAAAGTTTTGCATATACAGATCACAATGTTGTGAAAACCTTCGCCATTCACATGGGTCACTGAAAACTACTCAAAACGCTGTATTATGCATGCCAGGCCAGTAGTTGGCGATGTCACTTTGTAAAAAAAACTTGCACATGTCTATAGATTGAATATGTATTGTAATATGCATGCGCATGACATAACTTTTGTCACAAATTCTCATTTTTGTAGTTTATACAGAGACAATAATGATGTCATTTTCAAAAACCTGCGCTTTGAAACCCATTTTCAAAGGGCCTCCAAAACGCAGTTGTTGTGTAAATGAATGGCCAAATAACATAAATCTGTCACTTATGTCTTAAGATGGATCTTATGGATTAGACACTTTAATTAATGCTGTCACGTAATAAATCTGCTTTAAAATTAAACAAATGGCTAATTACAATACTCTTGACATTGAAAAATACAAAGTCTGTACAAATTCTAGAAAAATTATAAATAATTGGGAACCATTTAAGAAAACAGTTACGCATTTATGTATTACAACATTTACTCAAAGGTGTCTTCTTTAATTATATGATGTCATTATGTTGCTGTCTTGACGCCAACCAATCACTGCATTGCTGATCATGATTTCGAGTATCGATGATTTATGCCCTTCCCAATGAACATGCCAACACAAAGGCTGCATCCGAAAACTGAAAAATGCTGCCTTCGGAGGACGCATTCCAAGGTAGGAAGGCATCAAGGCACATCCGAATTCAATGTTAGCTTCAGTTCCTGTCTCCTGAGATGCCTTCATCTGGCCGATTTTTGAAGGCAGCATAGATGTATCCTTGACTGCCTTTTATATCTTACAATCCTGTGCGTTCGATTCTGTGACAGTTAAGCTAAAAAATAAAGATGGCGTCTGAAAGTTGCAGTCGGTGGTCAGTTTGTGTGTAAATGTAAGTTTTTGATCAACGTTTTCCACTTTTGATGTCATTTCTAGCGAGAAATTAATATTGTAGTAATTAAATATTCACATGGTTATCACCAAAGCTCTCTATATTTTGCTGTAGATCATTAAACCGTTAGTCTGCCTCAGAAGTCTGTCCGAAATCAGTTTCGTGAGGGACCTTCATGTGCGCCCCCCAACACGGATACCGCAAAAGTCATTGCCTGATAGGGCAGCGAGGCAACAAGTCAGCTGCCTAAGTTTTTGGATGCAGCCAAAGTAATCTCAGAAAACTTAATCCAGATGTTTTAATCTAATCAGCTAACATGTTTGAAGAACCAAATTAGCCAGAGATCAGTTATCAGGATCTGGTCTCCATCTAATTAGCTCAGATATATTAAGCAAGGTACGAAGAACGAACCCCAGGACTTTAGCATCAATCTCAATTTAACCCACCTGCCTGTAATTTGAAAGTAATTCTGAACTCCTTGATTAGCTTGTTTGGGTGTGCTTGGTTAGGGTTAGAACCAAACTCATAAAGACACTGGCCCTCCATGGCTTGAGGTGAATAGACTTATCTAGTTTGTCATTTGTTGTCGGTCGAGTCAAATAACTAGAGACAAAAATAATTTTTCCAATCAAAATTGGATAAAAAAAAAAAATTATATATTTAGTTCTTAGACTGCTAACCAAATGAAACACATAATGAGATAACACCATACGGCAAAAAAGGAAATGTAAAAGACAAACATTTGTTGTCTTTGTAAAAAAAAAAGTGTAAAAAAAAAAAATTTTTTTATTTAAACAGTGTTACACCAGATACACCAAGGTGTTCAGGTCTTGGAGTCTCTGCTAAAAAATCTGATGGGTTGAATCGTGTGTGTTTGATTAGGAAGAGTTTGAAAATGTGTAGCGCTGGTGTGCCATCAGGAACAGGGTTGGAAAACAATGTTTTAAAGTATTTGAACATGCCAACTGTCACATGCAATTGAGCAGTGGTTTTAATCAACACATTTGAAGTGAGATTATACATGCATCTCATAGAAGTGTTTGAAACACATTAGAGATACAAATTCATTTTAGTTTTAAATATTATTTCTGCTTTACTTACAGTTCACCGTGTATCTCCTGCATTCTCCATTCTCAATGCACATAATATGAAATTCAGCAGTAACTGAAGCATTTCTATTTAATGTATTTAATCTATAGAATATGTAAGAACAGTATACAGTATATATTATTATGCTGTTAGTATAATACTATATGTAAATATACTATAGTATATTATATAGAATATAGTATAGTCAATCTAATGTGCTAAATATTGATTATTTGTTTTGTAGCGTCTCGACCAATCTGACACTCTAATTTTTATTTGATTTAACAAGTCAATTATTCATTAGGTTAACAAATCTTCACAGTCCCCTCACTCAATTAACTGTATGCCAGGATGTCTGTTGAACACCAGGCGCTATGGTCACCATGACATCTAATCATGATATCACTGGTTTTATTACCCCCCAGGAATGTGAGAAGGATAGTCCACTCTTTGTCCCAAGGAAAAGCAGGGTAGAAATGGATTGTGTTCTAGTTAATTCATAGAAAAAACGTTATTCACACATATTCTTCAGGCCATTGAGTATATTATTGTCATTGTGTATTTTGTCTTTGATATTCTTAGACTATTTTAGTATGCTTGTGAGGGGACCCATTCCTGATCCTCCCTTTTCACTATATGTAATCTTACCTTGTTTAGTATCTATGATTTTGCCTTCTTATGATCGAAACAAGCGTGTATATTATATGGTTGTACATAGGCAATATATTAGGGCCCTGAGAATCGTTAGTAATTTCGATTTAATCCATTTGCAAATTACCATGCTTAGAGAACAAAGGGGTCGTAAACCCTCCAGCAATTGCCACCTCCCGCTCGGAAATTCCATTTTGCTCATTGGACAAGCCCATCTTGAAAGGCGGAGATCTTCTCCGACCTTAAAGGCCCGGCTCCAGGGACCCGCCCCCAGTCGGTGGTTCGGTCAGAAGCAAAGATGAAGATGTGAGAAAAACGCTTCAGGATACCAAAGCATCTGTGCCAGGCCTTTTCTTCGGCCTAGTCCTTTCCAATTCATCAAGTGACTCTGACTCAAACTGTTTTTTTTCATCGACCCGAATTCAGCAAAGATCTCCGGGAAGCTTTAAGATTTGCATCAGGAATCTCTTTCAGACCGCCGAGACTCGCTAAGTATCAAACTTAGTCTTATTAATTGATACATTAAGTATCAGTTACACCTTTTTACAAAGGTGTGTTTGAACTCAGAATCTGACGTATCCCTGAAGGCTTTGATCTGTTGAATATACATGCAAAGTGTTCCATAAAATCCATTCTTTATGCCTCTTTCTATGCTGAGATAAACTTTAACCCTTTCCTTACCAAACTGTATGTTGTGTGTGTGTGTGTGTGTGTATGTGTATTTAGACCGGATTAATGTGTTTATGTAGTATGTTAGAATAGTTTAAGTGTTTATGTAGGTAATAAAACCTTACTTGTATCACACTTGACGTGTTCATTGTTTACTCATAACCGGAGTCAATAATCATGCAGATTTACGTTACAAACTTATAGAATTGTACAGTAAGAAAGTTATTTCCCTTAACCAGGAAATTAACGTTCTTAGAATTGACAAGACGGTTGACCCTGAGTGGTCAGCTAAATATCTACAGTGGATCTAAAATATGAATAGTTAATTATAACTAGTATGGTTAATTATTCATATTTCCTGTCATTGAGCTAAATTCGCTACAGATTTGGTGGAGAATGCGGGCATGATAAACGAAAGTTATGAGTTTAAACACTGGCAACTTAAAAGTGTGTGCTTGATAGCCCAGGTTAAAATAGGACGTGACTTCAGATGCCCGGTGGTGTCCCTATTTGCTGGCTTGTTTAGATGCAGATAAAGTGGGGGTTTGAAT
Organism: Sinocyclocheilus anophthalmus; assembly: GCA_018155175.1. Classification (NCBI taxonomy): domain Eukaryota; kingdom Metazoa; phylum Chordata; class Actinopteri; order Cypriniformes; family Cyprinidae; genus Sinocyclocheilus; species Sinocyclocheilus anophthalmus. The sequence continues at coordinate 69,659 of JADLZN010000427.1, forward strand.
TGGTACCGCTATTATAATTGTGAGAGTCTTTATGTATTTCATGCTTAATGGTATCGGTGTAAGGTTAATCTGATTTTAGCAAAGAAACCTAATTTCAGTATTAAAGCATAAATATGTCCTGACAAAGCGTAAGTCTGAATCTCACCTCAGCGGCATGTCCAAACTGTACCATAAAGTAATATGCTTTAGTGAAGAAATCACAAAATTGCAGTATTGTTTAAAATTGTTTCTTTGAAGAAGAAATCTCAGTACAGTTATATCAAGGTAGATGTGAGCGCTGCTCCCCTTTCTACAGCATAAAGGCCTTATAGTTTATAATTAGATTGAAGCAATTCATCTACACTTTGACTGTATATATATAAGCCGAGCAACCTGGTGGTCATTACTGTGTTTCACTCGCTGAGTGAAATTAAAGGTGTAATACTGTACTTTAGTACTCATATGTGAGGCAAACATAACTACATATATGTTTAAACCGGTTTTAACTTACAGTAAACCCGTTTTGTAATTCTTTAAACAAGTGCAAGAAGTTTATTGTCATATTAGAGAAGCACTCACCGAAGTGCTTATGTAATGCAACAAGTCTTGAAGGTTGAAAGCACCACGTTCTAAAACTATTACTGTTTAACATAGACAGACATTAAACTGCGTTAATTACACTGGCATGCATTGGTTACCGTGACAACAACTTGTCACAGGAAGTGCTAACTTCACATAGCACAAAACACCATGTTGTAAACAAACCATGAAGCAGCTAAGCTAACACGACTTAGCATAGTTTCATTTTAGGCTAAGCTACCAAATAGCTGTAACAATTAGGGGTTAACACTCTTTAATTGAAGCTTTTAAATACAGCATGTGTGTGTGCAGTGTGAAGCAATTTGAATTTAACCTAATCCCTCGTTTCTGATTTTTCCATTTCTCTTCCTTCTTTTTCTATGTTTCTCAATCTTCAATTCGTCTCAGCGAATTTAACTATCTAGATGTATCCTTCCTGAATGCTATTGCTTAGTTACTAGTTAATTAAATCTAAATTTAATTAAATCTTAACTGTCTATCGAGAGAAGATTCATTAAGGTATTGGGTGCTTTTAGTAGCACACTAATCACTAGTGCTGCTATTTTTTCCTAATACCAGATTTGATTACCTTTTTTTAATAATAGCAGTCAGCTAATTTAAAATCCATTTACATGTTATGCCCCCTAGATGTTCTCTCTGAACCTCAAAAGGAAACAGAGACATTTCTATTTTTGATTTGTCTATTTTCAAAAATAATCAGCATAATCTGAATAGAAATGCTCTCCTTTTCCTTCTGCTTTTCCCTTTTCTCCTTCATACCTCAGAGATTAAGCCTGTTGGGGAACCGTCAGCAAATTCTGAGTGATAATTTGACAATAATTTGACAGTAGTCTTAAGTCATCAATCAAAATCCTGTTTACGCCCTTTTCAGCAAAACATATGCTGACCCAAAACTATTTTAGCATTCACACTCTGTTTTGATCTTGTAGTAGTCTCTAGCCCTTACTCTCAACACCAGTGTGTCAAAACGGTGCAGATGCTCAGACTAACTGCCCAGAATGCAGAACAGAGAGGGCTGGCCAGGCGTCGTGAGGAACACCCCCTTTACCCAGGCCCGACGACCACCTACTGAGCCGAAAGCGGCTGGACGCGGAGAGGGGTGCGCCTCAGACTCAGGACTCGGGCGAGAGTTGTGGCTACAAAAAGCTCGCCAAGGTCATCACCCTCCGTGGCCCACAACCTCATGGGTCTGAAACAGGAGGTAAATGATCTCAAGCAACAGATCACAGCGGTAGCACACAAGGACCCCAGCAAAATGGAGCTACAGAAGGAAATCAATAGATTTAAAAAGGCTATGACAGCTGCTGAACAGCAAGAGCACATGGAAAAGGTAGCCAGAAAGGACCTGAAAAGGAAACACCCACACAAAATTACTAATAAAGCAGCAAATTCTGAGCTCTTAGACAAAGTTGCCAGAATTGAGACTCTGATCCAGCAGCTGAACAACACTCAAGACAAGCTTGACATGCTCCGAAGAGAACTCAGGGACTCCTACAGGCGGCGAAAAGAGACGCAGTGGGAGAGACACCCTACTCCCGCATCCTCATTCAGCCGTGCAAACTCCCTCATATGCAACAAGCTACGAAGGGGAGAGCCAACACTTTCTGCTTAACAACTGACAGAACAGAACTGTAATACTTCCAAGCATCCCCGCAGCAGCGCATGATGTGACCCCCAGAAACTTTGACAAGCTAGCCAGAAAAATCCCGGCATTCACATTGCTGGGGAAACAATAGTTTCCTACTTTAGGCAGTACGAGCAGTAATTTAGAACGGTGGAGTCGTTTTAAACATTGCTTGCAAGCAGACCCAGTAATCAATCTTATGTGTCTGTCTCATAAGTTAGTAACTTCTTCTCCATGCGCATACCAGTTCCTGATCAAAACCAGATAAAATTATAGTTTGAATGCGCCTTCCTACGAGCAGTAAGAAGTTTTCAGTGCTATAATGTGTTTAAATCATACGATAAGAAACTAACCTGACTTTAGCGAAGAAATCCTAATTTCTGTGTTAGTAGAGCATAGGTCTATTTTCTGACGACGAAATCTCGGGATTAGCAGCTCATATAAATGGTACCAGAATAAATCGGTCTGATTTTGGGCGAAGAAATCCCCTTCTTCAGTACTGTGTAGGTGATCTGAGCGATGCTCCTCATTTCACTGATTTAAGGCCTTATAATGTGTTATGTATCATTGTATTCATATCGACCCACTCATGTGAAACATTTACGTAACTCATACATGCGCGCACCAGGTTCTGAATATATCAGATAAAACTATAGCTTGAAGGTGACTTCCTACAGGTATTAGAAAGTTTCAGTGCTATAATGTTTTTAAACCGTACGATAAGAAACTAACCTGACTTAGCGAAGAAATCCTAATTTCTGTGGTAGTGGAGCATAAGTCTATTTTCTGATGACGAAATCTCAGGATTAGCAGCTCATATAAATGGTACCAGAATGAATCGGTCTGATCTTGGGCGAAGAAATCCCCTTTTTCAGCACTGTGTAGGTGATCTGAGCGATACTCCTCATTTCATTAATTTAAGGCCTTATTATGTGTTACGTATCATTGTATTTCATTTTGACTCGCTCATGTGAAACATTTACGTAAAATTAATGGTGTTATTCTAGCGTAGCTAACTATGAATTCACCATTGCCTGTGAAGTGAATGTGTTGTTTTGAGTAATGAATGAATTTGTACTGGACATGCATGAGTTTCCCATGCATGTTCACATCAGTGCAAGTTCTGCTCCCCTTGCACATGGTGTGAGCTTACATTGGTCTCCTAGCAACACGTGACCCCGGAAGTGTGAGCAGACTCTTCCGGTTAATCTGACAACAGCACCCACTTCACAGACCTGTGTGTAAACAAAGAACTGCGTGAAACTAACGCTAACTATTAAGCTAAGCCCTTTACCTCAACTGCTAGCTGTTAGCATCTGACTAACACTTAGATAGGCGTGTAAAGTGTAACTTTCTAACCACACCTCTCTCTCCCTCTCTCTCTCAGTCACTCCTGGTGTCACTTCCTGTTGATGCCATCACAGGTCCCTGTGGGACCCACACACATACTGGGTTTTACTTGTGTTATTTTTTATTTTTGTTTTGAATTTATTCTACCTCTTTTTAATTTTATTGCATTTACTTACATTTGCTTAGCACAAATGTACCAATTCAGCTAAAACTGATTTGTATTAAATTTGAGATTTAAATTAAATCAAATTTTTATTTATTTTATTCCATTTTTATTTTTATTTATTTATTTTTATTTATTTTTTTTATTTACTTTCCCTTTTAATTTCCTACAGCTCTTAGGACCCCCTTTTTTATTTTATTTATTTAATATTTTTTTTTTTTTTTTTTACTTTTACCTTATTTTAGTATTTTCACCATCACCATCATCGCTTTTGGATAGGATTACAGTAGTTCTAGCAACTTGTTTCCTTAACGAGTTATACAGGTTATTAGTAGCATAATCCCTGTTTCCTCTCTACTTCTCCTCACGCCTCAGTGCCAGGCCTAATACGTTGAAGGGCAGCTACCATTGCAACACAATGTAGGCTAACATAAAACTAGAAACAATTCCAACTGTTTCTTTTTCTTTTGACGAGGTATTTGGTGGTTCCCTGCTAGTTTAGCTAACAGCCTAACCCTAGGGGTATGAAGTCTATTGCAGCATCACACACAAATGACACCTGCTTAGCCATATCTCTTAGGGAAAAAAACTAAAATAGGTCAAATCTTCCCTTTTTTTTTTTTTTTGAGTTCATCTTATTTATTTCAGTTTGTCATAGTGACCAAACCCGTGAATCATCAGTAGTATAGCCCGGTCATCAGATGACCCCTGCTTACGGCCCCTCAACAAAGTAACTCAAACTCTTCCTTTGTGTTCACGAAAACAAAAACATAGCACCCTACCTCACTAACAGCCTCTCACCAGCTATTTCATACCTTACATAGCCTACACAGCCGTTCCCCTTAGAGATAGTTTAACACCTCTGTACGTTCCTGCATTTGCCTTGTGTCTCTCTCTTTCTGGTGTTCCCACAAGTGTGCCAGTTTGTCGCAGACATTCCACAGACATCCAGCCCTGGCAGCTCACCAGGACCACCTGGACACTCAGTAGAGCACTGTAATGGACATCATTCAGCTCAAAGCAGCCAACGACCTGCCATGGCAAAGAAAGGAACAGCGAGACTGCGACATAAGCGAACACTTGACCAGCATCATCCTCTCCTCGGCCCACACCCTCAAGGGCATCAAACAGGAGGTAAATAAGCTGAAACTGCAAGTCACAGAATTCTGCAGAGAACTGACACCTGCTCAACGAGAGAAAGCACAGAACGGATGCAAAGAACCTCACAGAATGGTGCGACAGAAGGAAATCACCAGTCTTCACAGAGGCTCTAACAGCTGCTCAACACCAGGCGCCGCTGGAAAAAGCCATCACACAGGACTTGAAAAGAGAACTGTCTCACACAAAGTCACTCTTAAAACAACAAATGTGGAACTAAATGAGAGAGACACCAAAACTAAGGCCTTACAAGGCCAGCTGCATACAACCAGAGCTGAGGTCCAAACCCTGACTAAGCAATTAGAAAGGAGCTTAACATGGTTCAGAAAGAATTTAAACAGTCCTAACGACTGCGCATAGACCTAAGCAAAAGACAGCAGGTTCAACACCACGTCGCCAGCAGTGCAAGCCCTCCATGCCTGTGCACAGCTACGAAAGGGGGGAAAGGGAGCCAAAGCCTTCTGCTTGACACTTCACAAGTCAGCTCCCTGAAAACCTCTGCAGCTGCAACAAAAAAAAATTTCAGGCGAACCGAAGCAACGCAACGAGGTGAATTCAGTGTCACAAATGAACTGAAATATGCTTGCAGACCACAAGGCGAACAGATAGGGAAAACACGAAACAGAACTTACCCTGACTAGCAGGCCCAGACCCCCTCAGCCAAGAGCCTGAACCTGCGAGGGGGGGGGCGAGAGCCACTGTTCACACGTCACCAACCAGCAGCCACAAGGGGGTGGGGCAGGGACTTTTCCAGAGGATCACTGCAGACACACACACCGTGTGACCCCACAGACCCCAACGAGCTGGCCAGAGACAACACATCTGGCAACCTAAATACTCTCAGACCCAGAGTCTGAACACGGACTGATCGCTGCCCCAGACACCAAGCAGGGCCGGCGTGAAACTCCCATGCTTACTACCACAGACTTTGAAAAACTTACTCCAAAGCTCACAATTACCCTGGGATGGCGGAGGACACCAGCTGCAAGAAGTCATCTGGGCATTAGGGCCTGCCGCACAATGCCTAATCAACAGCTGTGTAACCTGACACAGAAGGCCTTTAACAAGCACAAGGCCTCCACTAAAGGTGTTTGTCAAACCCCACTGATTCTGAACTTCACAACTCAGAATCCAAAGCGGGCACCAGAAGGCACCCAGCATTGCCACAATGCAAAACCCTTCTACAGAAAGCCCCTAGCCAGAAGAGGACAGAGCCATCACCATGGAAACAGACCCAGGTTCCAGACCAACCACTGGGAAAGGCGTCCTCATCCTGCAAACACCACGGTATGTCCAACAGCAGTCCACCACAACATCCTCCTCCACACAACGGAGGCTACACAAGGACAGCTGGACACACCTACTTCTAGGTTACAGGAGCTGCTGACACTCACAAAAGAGCTCCTTGAACAAAACTCAAATAAGGAATACTGAGAAGGACAAACTTCTGACTCCATGCCTGATGCAACACAGCATCAGACCCCCTCCAAGGGAGGAGCATCCCTTAAAAACCGGTCTACACCCCAGAAGCAGCCAGACAAAGTTGGATTGAGCAACGGGCCCACATGACCAACAGCGAAAGCTCTACCAACACAACTCAGGCAAGCTCAAGTCGGTGCCGCCACAAGAGCCAAGCGACACCGCAAACATCAGATTTCTAGTGACGTTCGGGCAGAACAGAGAGCTAACAACCACCTGCTGCTCTCCTGCCATCATCACTAGGTCAGTCTGAAACTCTCTGCACACTACAAAATCTCCATAACAATTACCTGCAATCCCTGGAACCACCTGCACTCTCACCAGTGAGAGTCTAACCCGGCTGTTCCACATCGTGGGTACCACAGATAGCCTACTGGCTAACAACATCAACAAAAAAACATCCTACCCGGACTAACTCACTTCAGGATGACAGGTGACACAGCCTCGACACCTGCTGCATAAGCTCGAGGACCCACACCTTGCTACAGCCTACATCACCACAGCACACCATCTGACAGCATTCACCACGGCACCACAACCACTCTGGGAGGCACCAACAGCCAGAGAGCCGCCACTGCCTCCCAGCCGTGAGTGACAAGTGTGTGTTAGATTGTTCTGCACCTTTGACGTCGCTCGCTGTTGTCTATTCTACGGACAACAACGCTCGAAAGGGGGGATATATGTAGCGTCTCGACCAATCTGACACACTAATTTTAATTTGATTTAACAAATCAATTATTCATTAGGTTAACAAATCGTCACAGTCCCCTCACTCAATTAACTGGATGCCAGGATGTCTGCTGAACACCAGGCGCTCTGGTCACCATGACAACTAATCATGATATCACTGGTTTATGACCCCCAGGAATGTGAGAAGGATAGCCCACTCTTTGTCCCAAGGAAAAGCAGAGTAGAAATGGACTGTGTTCTAGTTAATTCATAGAAAAACCGTTATTTGAATGAACACACATATTTCTTCAGGCCATTGAGTATATTATTGTCATTGTGTATTTTTGTCTTTGATATTCTTAGACTATTTTAGTATGCTTGTGAGGGGACCCATTCCTGATCCTCCCTTTTCACTATATGTAATCTTACCTTGTTTAGTATCTATGAATTTGCCTTCTTATGATCGAAACAAGCGTGTATATTATATGGTGGTACATAGGCAATATATATTAGGGCCCTGAGAATCGTTAATAATTTCGATTTAAGTCCATTTGCAAAATACCATGCTTAGAGAACAAATGGTCGTAAACCCTCCAGCAATTGCCACCTCCCGCTCGGAAATTCCATTTTGCTCATTGGACAAGCCCATCTTGAAAGGCGGAGATCTTCTCCGACCTTAAAGGCCCGGCTCCAGGGACCCGCCCCAGTCGGTGGTTCGGTCAGAAGCAAAGATGAAGATGTGAAAAAAACGCTTCAGGATACCAAAGCATCTGTGCCAGGCCTTTTCTTCGGCCTAGTCCTTTCCATTCATCAAGTGACACTGACTCAAACTGGTTCTTCTCATCGACCCGAATTCAGCAAAGATCTACGGGAAGCTTTAAGATTGCATCAGGAATCTCTTCAGACAGACGAGACTTGCAAGTATAAAACTTAGTCTTATTAATTAATACATTAAGTATCATTTGCACCTTTAACAAAGGGGGTTGAACTCAGAATCTGACGTGTCCCTGAAGGCTTTGATCTGTTGAATATACATGCAAAGTGTTCCATAAAATCCATTCTTTATGCCTCTTTCTATGCTGAGTTAAACTTTAACCCTTTCCTATACCAACTGTATGTGTGTGTGTGTGTGTGTATGTGTATGTTAGACCGGCTTAATGTGTTTATGTAGTATGTTAGACTAGTTTAAGTGTTTATGTAGTTAATAAAACCTTACTTGTATCACACTTGACGTGTTCATTGTTTACTCATAACCGGAGTCAATAATCATGCAGATTTACGTTACAAACTTATAGAATTGTACAGTAAGAAGGTTATTTCCTTTAACCAGGAAATTAACGTTCTTAGAATTGACAAGACGGTTGACCCTGAGTGGTCAGCTAAATATCTACAGTGGATCTAAAATATGAATAGTTAATTATAACTAGTTATGGTTAATTATTCATATTTCCCCATGAGCTGATCCGCTACAGTGTTTTATTGGACAGAGTCTCTTTGTGTTCTGAAGCATGTTAAATGTATTACTGTTGAATGTTAAGCATTGCATAATGTGCACTGTGTATACTGGTCAGTACACTGCATGCCAAACACGTCATGTCTTTGCAATCACTAAGCAAAAATAGCATCATCTGCAGCATGCCAATGGACCTAGTTTTGGCAATGAGGTATTTTTGAAGCTCCAGCTGCAGGCTGGGAAAGAATGTCATGCCTTGTGTCCCCCCTCCCCTCTGTTGTTGTGTTGTGTTTGTTGGTCACCCTGATGCCGTGTTAATGAGCCCCTTTGGGTTCAGTGTCAGATGCTTCAGTACTGACCTTATCCTCTGGCTGTCAGACAATGCTACGATGTGGGTGTTTGTTCAATTAGGGGAACTTCTATGTCCTCTAGTACGATTTTGAAGAAAAAGAAAAAAGGCTTTAAAATGATTATAGTTTGAAATGGAGCATCATAATAGCTTTAAACTTTGTATCTCATCACACTCTTAATCCTCACTTTAGGGTGTTGAAATTTACCAGAATTTCTATATTGGCCTTTCCTTATATGATAAATTATAAAATATGGTCTGAGTGGCTTTATTAGTAGTCAAACTAGTGCCAAACTCAGGCCAATCTATTTTGATGTTTTTGTGTCGTAGCCTTTTTCAACTTTTCTCCAAAAAGTCAGAAATGTCAACTCCATCTCTTAACATATGATAAAGTGTCATTTTTCAAGATTTCTATTAATCTAAAGTGCCCCATATACTACTAGTTTAAATGTTTAAATTTATCTTCAATGTCCAGCATTGTACACACCACATTTTCCAAACACACTAGAAAATACTTACAAGTGCAAGATGTTTAGTATAAGAGCAATACCTTTTTTTTAACAAATGTAACACTAGTATACCATTGTTTTTATTTTTTTTGCTTTGTTTAGTATTAAAATTTTGTCTTGTACAGCCCATTTTGCATGTATGTAAATATAGGTTATGGTTTCCTCTGTTTAATCACTGTGCAATAAAACACTGTCTCCATAAAACAACTTCAAATATGACAATGCGTGTATTGTCTTTGATTGAAATGGTGTAGATATATGACATTGAAGCTAACCAGAGGGAAGAAAAATAAAATAAAAAATAGATCTCTTTCCCATTTCAATTTCTCCAACCGAAATTAGGTTACCTTAAGATTGAATGGAAACTTTTGCTTGAGTCTCCTGCTTCTCAAACTTTTCTCCTGAGACAAAAACTCTAACACTCTCACAAAGGTCTCCTTTAAAGCTTTAGAAGAGATCTCAACAACATCACACACTGTGCTCAGATATTTCTCCTTAGAGACTCTGGATCTCTCACGTTTGTCTCTTTTAAAGCTTAAGAAGAAATCTCAAAGATATCACGCACTGTGCTCAGATATTTCTCCTAGTCTAAAGACCCTGGTGGTCTCACATTTGTCCCTTTTAAAGCTTTAAAAGAGATCTCAACAAAATAACACACTGTGCTCAGATATTTCTCCTAAAGACTCGAGAGCTCTCACATTGTCTCCGCTAAATTTCAGAAGTGATCTCAATAACTTTACAAAGTGTGCACCAAGTCAAATGCCTCACTATGAGCTCAAACATTTATTCCATATAATATGTATTAATAATCAAATTAGTCAATTAATAATCAAGACTGAGTCATAAACCATTTATGTGCCTTTCAGCAAAGAAAGCTCCAGGGTTACATTTTCTGTAGATCAGTTTTGATTAAGGCATCCGCTACATTACTATTTCCAACAACAAATTATCTGCCTAAGTACATAAACATTGTCCTAAAAAGTAACATTATCCTTATTTCTACATAATTCCTCTCTCAATATAGCCTTTAACTCTGAATTAATGACTTTATTTAGTGCCTTTCAAGTACTTCACTTAATGCACACTTTGTAAAGTTGTTGAGATATCTTCTAAAGCTTTAAAAGAGACAAATGTGAGAGATCCAGAGTCTCTAGCAAAGGAGAAAAATCTGAGCACAGTGTGCGATGCTGTTGAGATCTTATTTGAAACTTTGGAGGAGACAAATGTGAGACCACCAGAGTCTTTAGACTATGAGAAATATCTGAGCACAGTGTGTAAAGTTATTGAGATCACTTCTGAAACTTAGAGGAGACAAATGTGAGTTGTTAGAGTTTTGTCTCAGGAGACAGTTGAGAAGCCAGGAGACTAAAGCAAAAACTCTCAATTCGATCGTAAAGTCACGCATTTCTTCTAGGAGAAATATTGAGGTTGTAAGAGATCTTACTTTTGATTTTTTTCTTTCCTATGGGATGTCATCTACGCTAATATTAGTCTGTTTATTTCTTATTCCGAGGTCACCGTAGACACCCAGATCCAGTCCATATCCAGACAAGATGGTGAATCAGCACCTAGAGACGACCTCTGCAGCCCTGAATGTCAGTGGAGAACATGTCATCCTGACTGAGCCTGGTTTTTCCCAAGGTTTTTTCTCCATTCTTTCAACGATGGAGTTTTGGATCCATGCCAGTAGGCGAGTTTCCATTAACCTTCAAATTGCGCAAATTGAAATTGCTAATTGAAAACACACCTAATGGAAACGCGTCAATTTCGCAAAAACTCCCATATATCGCAAAAAAAGTTTTTACGCTCGCATGAGGTGGTTTTTCAGGCAATGCGAAAAAGGAATAATTCGCAAAAATGAAATGGAAGGCCTTTTCGCATTTACAGGTCACAGGGCGTATGTAAAAAGTCATATGATCAATCTTCAATGCACTATAACCTCCAAGAAACACATCATAAGTGGCCGCGCTCCAGTATAAAGGGGCTTTCCCTACTATTAATGCTTAGACAATTTACACTGCACAAGTCTGCCGTGCAGTGTGGCTCTGATACAGCCACTGAAGCTGATTAAGGCCACTCAAAGCTTGTGTTAATGTTTTTATACAGTCAATGGTTTATTCCAGCCACGCCACGCACATTTCTGAAGCGGCTCTCTTTGCTGCTTCAGTAAAGATACACGCATAAGCCTCCTTTAAATAAATATAGCCAAAAATCCCACCAAAATCCATTGCCATGACTTATCGCGAGAGGCAAAAGGTTACGTTTAAGTCTCATAACATCGGTTAATGGAAACACTGTCATTTCGCAATAGTTTTTTTATCAACATTTATAAAATATCGCCAAAGTTTTGCGCAAATCTGTAAATGAAACGTGCCTACTGTCAACTTTGGCTGTTAGTTGGGTCAACACAATTTTCTGGCAAACATTTTTGACTTGACTGCACCGGACATCACTGAATAAACAATGAACTGACTTTAACTGATAGACTGACTGTTTTCTATTGTCCTCTTGCATTATCAACACTCTATTTTCCTGTTTAATACTGTAAAACTGCTTTGACTCAGTATGTATTGTAAAAAGCACTATATAAATAAAGGTTAAAAAAAATTACCACAGCTGATCAAAGTTGAAAGTCAAATGGCTTTGTGTGCCATTGAGACGCTACACTGATTTAGTTTAGAAATAATTTTAGGAGGGGGGGGCGATCCTTTTTCCAACATCAATGATTCTGTGATCAAGACTATAATATATATATATATATATAATATATTATATAGATTATATATATATAATATTGTGTTAATTTCTGAATCAAGCAAGAGAGGGTGTGTACACTGGAGCTCAGTTTCAGTTCTCCAGGGCAAAGGGTGCATGCTTCTCTAATTAACTTTAGTTTCCTCAACCATAGAGAACAAGATTTTTACATTTTTAATGAGTGATTCTCACCTGTGTAAGTTCCACTGCCACTATTATAGATTATTAGTGTTATTGGTGGTTGCCACATTGCTTAACAGTGTCTATTTGCCTGGCGCAGTATGATTACTGTCCTCGAAAAGCATGCGATAAATGGATAATTAATTTAAAATAAATGTTTGTGTACATATATGTTCATAGTAGTCGAGTGTTTTTTAAGAGTCGATCGAAGTACCTAGATCACAGTGATGGAGCAATGTTATACAGCGTCAGCAAAGTAAGCCAGATCATTGTAATCTGGTGGATTCTCATACCATAATTACACATGAACTAGACAAAATGACTAGCAACATGGGCACTATCTTATCTAATACATTAGAAGCTGTTGCCCCCATCAAATTGAAAAAGGTTAGAGAAAAACGTACCACGCCATGGTACAACAGTAATACCCATTCTCTCAAGAAAAAACTCTTAGTCTTGAGCGCAAATGGAGAAAAACTAACTTTGAGGTATGATATCTATATCAGTAAGATCTCTATTCCATGCAATATAATTAAATCTAGCGTATGATTAAAATGATGAGTGGGCCCAGTGACGTTTTGCTTGACTCCAAAAGAGTTTATTAAGTCAGTAAACACAAGTCCTAATGCATCATTTGTATTATCAACGTGAATGTTAAAATCTCCGACAATTAGCGCTTTATCAACAGTAACCAATAGGTCTGAGGGGAAACCTGCAAATTCTTTTAGGAAATCTGTATCTGCACAGTAGCCAGAGCAAGAGATACGATAGATTTATTTTGCATATCTGACAGTGTAACATTAAGCAGAAGTATTTCAAATGAGTTAAACCTGTATCCTGTTTTCTGAATAACATTGAGAATATCATATGTTATAAGTTGCACTGAGTAAATACAGCTGGATAAAACGAAAACTGTGTCTGTCTTTATTTCAGGCTGCAAAGCAGCAAAATGTGATGATCTTTTCTATACCCACTGTACATAGGAAATATGCACTTACAATATACATAAATAACAATATACAGATTTACACAGTATACACTTTATACATAGTTATGTATTCCTTAGCGGGAAGTGAATTGCATCTTCACCATGTTTCACAGGATTGATCGGCTGTCCACTACTGATGTCAATTTGCATGTGCATGCAGCACGCACTACATAGTTAATCATGAATTCAAGATCAAAGCCTGAGTTGATAGAGAAAGTGAATGATCAGAGCCATCGTACCATTGATAAAGCCCCCTGCAGTACTGTGTTCATCTGACCTATTTCAGGAGTGCCATTGGACCTTTTTTTATTGCGGCACGAGCCCCAGTGAAGTATTGCTGTGCTCCAGTAAAATATTATTGACAAATCCCTTTCTTTCAATATAAGGATTACAGTATACTGACCTGAGAATCATATTCTCTGATCATATTCATGGAAGCAATCATGCCGTTTAGGAAGCATCAGCTGTTTAAGATGAGAACTAGCAATGCTAGATTTGCGAATGGATATTTTTACTCAGTTTAATCTGTCAAAACGGTTCGCAAAAGGATCTGAGATTGTTCACGGTTTATTTTGAATCATTCGGACAGTTCAATCATGCACTAAAGCAGTTTCTAACACAGAAATAGTAACAGGATATTTTATGATACAAAAGAAATAGAGTACTGGAGGAGGTGCATATTTATGAAACAAAACTTGCAATCTGTTTGTCAGTGATGAAGCAGCTCTTTATTGTGTGCAGCTTGTGAACAACTCTACTGAAGATAAAGATGATTTATATCCATTTATATCCAAAACAGTATCAAAATATGGGGACACTTTTTATGGGGGGCCTGTACATCAGTACTGATGAAAGACTAGAACCATCCCTGACATATTCAAAACAGCCAAGGGACTGTTGAACCGAACCTCAACATACAACATTTTTGGAGCTTTATTTCTATTGACTGAAATTGACTATGTATCAGAATGGAATTCTGTTTCTCTAAAGTTGCTAAGTATAATTTATGAATTCTGAATCAAGTACTGAGCAGACATGACATTGCACTGACCAGACATGGCTTCAGTTTGTATGCTAAAGATCACCCATATTACATTGTGTACACATTCAGCCAAAGACAATTTTCAGGAACACCTAATGGGCATTGTTAATTTGCAAGTGAATTTCCTAAATTTAGCTTCAACTTACACTTGAAGGGCAATACCTTTATGCTTGTGCTGTAGCTTCAATGTGTAAAATAAAAATAACACCTGAAATCCTACAGAATAGATGAGTTTCCCACACCAAAATGATGAGATTTTCATTTTAAACGTCTTTGTTGCCTTTGGCGATGATGGCGAAAGGAGCTCATTTTGAGTTGTGTTTTATAACAGTGAATATTGCAAAGCATATGACAGAAATACACAGCATGCTGAAGAAAAAAACTCAAGCAGGCCGGGCATTTTTTATAAAAGAGTTAATAGATAATCAAGCTAAAATATACAAGTCAAATAAATAACAAAAACAGAGGACTCCTGCAGCAATGCATGATGCTGGAAAAAATAATAGCAGAAGAGCAGTACCTAGTATGAAGTCCTTTAATGCTTTAACATACCCTTATAGGGGGTGAAATAAAATGACTAGACTCATTCAACTGTAATATGCTTAGTTCAACAGTCCATAAAAATGGTACAGTAAGAAGTGCTTATATGTTAGCTTTAATGCACCCTATATGGCTGTGAATCTGTGCCACAAACTGGTGCAATAAGCGTCTCTATATGTAATGTAAAATATGGTAAGTTCAAAAAAATTGCTTAAATACCCTCTCACATTGGCCAAGAAACTGTACTGTAAAATGGGCTAATGCAATAAGACATCCAACTTGTAAACTTGGGGTAGATCAATAAACCCTGACCTCAGCTGAAGCATTATTTTTGTTTGGATACTAACATTCTTCAAAATATCTTCTTTTATGTTTCCGCAAACGAAAGAAAGTTATACATGTTTGAAACAACATTAGGGTTTGTAAATGGTAACAGAAGTTTCATAGTGTTACTGTTTTTGAAGCAGGTACATTTACTGCTTGCCGCTGAACACTGTTGAGATACAGACTTTTACTTTCTTTGCTTATAGGGGTAAAAAGAAGTTTGAAATACACAAGCGGCGATATACTGTTTGCAAGCATCCTGGCATTGCATACACTACTGGAAGTGGCATTTAGATGAATATGTAAATATGTGTGTGCTGCACGCTTTCCTCTGAATAACAAAATATGCACAAAACATAAAAGACAGCGGTAAGAAAACTGCAGTTAAGAAAGCATCTGAGCTCTGCATTCAGTATGCCAGTCAAGTCCAGTCACGTCATGTTTATTTAAATAGCATTTTATACATTGCTTCAAAGCAGTGAAAGTGTAGCTTTCAGTTAGAATTACAATTAGAATGACAACTCCATTTTCTACTATAGAGCAGCTCCTCAGTGTGTTTGTGTTTTTACTCGCATCTAACCTTGATGGTAAGGATAGGGGGCTTTCAAAAAAAACATTGCTTCATGAAGCTTTGAAAACTGTAAAACATCATGGATTTTATATTGTAATGAGAAGATATATTATGCTGAGTGAATTACACCAAATGCTACATTATTGAATTATCAGATCTATATTTAAAAAGGCATGATGTCACTGCAGCATGCATGTGGAGACTATTGAACATGCAGTTTGCTAAGGGGGGGGGGAAAGTGTGCTGTGTACAGAGGGCACTGGAGAGAGAAAGAGAGATTTAAAGTGAGGTGGACCAACCAGAAGTATATGAAAGTGTTTTTTTCTTCTTTCCCAATCCTAAGTTCTTGCCCCACTCTTTGAAATAATGCTGTGTACTGCCTCCAGCAGAAATCCATTCATCTCCATCATGTTTTCCTCTTTTGTAAAGCCATTCTCTTCAATACAAAGCATCCACTGTGATAAAGTACAGTAGTCCAGGTCTGGAAATAAACAAACCAGTGTGTACCAGTGAAAAATAAAAAAAAGACAGGGGAAGGGCTTCCCTGCACTTCTTCCATTTACAACAGTGCATTAACACACACGTTCATTCGTAAATACACTATATAAGCCCATTAAATACTCACACTGTTCTCCTGAAATGTGTTTAATTTGCTGGTTGTTTTTGTTCTGAAAAGGAAAACTGAAGGACAAAGTACCACTGAACAGCCTTACCTAGGAATGAACATTTCAGCAGAGACAAATCAAAAACAGAAAGGAAGAGATGAGTTTGATTGGGAAGTTCACCAAACAAATTGTTCATCAACAAGTGAAAATACTTTTTCAGGACAAAGGAAATCCACTTTCATGTGGCTATCAAGGAATCTCTTTATTTCCAATGTCCAAAGACCAGAAACATTAAAATTATCGGTGTTATTTACGTATATGCTACTAACAACGCCAAATGGAACTGCAAAACTCCTCTGGAGCGAATTGTTCATAATGTTGTGTATGGAGTGAGTTGGTGTTTTAGGTTTGTGTGACTTATTGTCTGTTTTGCTGCATTGTTGACCTGGGGGGCGTTTCCGAAAAGCAACTTTTGGTCCCTGATGCTATATTTTTTGCTTGCTCGGTTATGAATCTTTTGGGGTTGTGTGCTTAGTTAATGATCTTACCCTGGTGTGCCTTATCGTCAAAAGAGCCAACTACAGTCCTCTGGAGTTTCTTTGTTTTTCTGTAATGTGTGATTTTTAGTGTTTCCTTAACATGCACGACGATTGTAAGTTATGTGTTCCTGTCTCCATGAGGGACTGCCGGACAGACCATTTGGGTGCTACCACAGATAGGAAAAGGGCAGCCAAAATCTTACCTTTTTCATGTGTGCGAGACTCCGCAAGTCTGTAGTAATTAGCTGTGAACAGTATGGAAATCCAATGTCGTCTATTTTTAAATTGGAAAATAGAACTTAATTTGAGATAACACTGTTGTATCTCTGCTATTTGAACAGTGTTTATTCGTCTAAACGTTCCTTTTTGTTCTTCCAAAGGTTTCTGTCTTTTAAACTATACTCTGCAATATAGCATTATGGTATTTCTCCCGAGAGTAACGGTGTGGTCTAAAAGTCCTTCATTGTTAGAACGGGGTCGTATTTGGAGAAGCTGACATTGCTGTATGCAAGAGACTCACTAAATGGACAGGACCAGGTGCTAATGCAATTTTTAGCATAAAAACCCACAATGGCCGAAGTTTGCAAGTAGATTGCACATAAGCTAGACAGTCAAATGAAACCTAAAGTATTAGAGCTTGCTTTAAAGTTATTGTTGTTCATCGGATACGACCGTGTCAATTAGTTCTCAAGTGGCTTGCAAAACAGACACCTGGATTTAAACTGTTTGGCTGTAGTATGACTCAGCATGGCCGGTGGAGATTGTTTGCTTTTTCTCTCTCTAGCAGAGCAGAGCACTCAAAGTGACAGGCAACAAAGGTTTTTGGAACATTTAACCCATATTGAGGGTAAGAGGGGTTTTGATCATGCTACTGTGTGGGAGCGACACATGTAAGAAAGGCTGCAAAAGATCAATCATGCGATCGAATAACAGGAAGCCAAGTCGGCTGAGCACCAATAGAAGGTACGACATGTGCCCTTGGTTTTGGTTGATAAAGACCAGATGTCTTTGGATATAGTAGAAAGAGTTATTTGAATACTTTGTTTTGTTGCCATTTTGCAAGAAGTAGAGAAGTGAGTGGCAATTACTGGCGGATACAATTCAATATTCATCTCATTCTATGCACACCTTGGTTTGCTCATTGGCAAAACGGTCCTCGGGGGCATCAATTTTATTAGATATACAAAGGAGATGGCTGAGATAGTTAGATGTGTCGTCCTGAGCTGACTTTTGATTAATAAATGTCTTGAGGAACAGTTGCAGTGAGAGGTTCTTCGTTTGGATTAAGTGGATGTAAATAACATCATCACACGAAGACACAGCGGTTATCCAAATTTAATCGGTTATTGTAATATACAAGTAGGCGCGAGTAGTTCGGGACCGGCTATATATGTTTGCCCAGAGTGACCAATCCCCTCCAGTAAGTCATGACGAAAATCAAATGCACACATAAACCAGGTAAAGAAATCCATGTGATGTGACACAGCCCTGGACAGGTGATGGCCAGTGTGTGGCCCATGCATTTCATTGACTTACACTTTAATAGAACAACTCAGGGATCTTAGAGGCATCAACATCTGGCAGATGTCAACCTCTGACTCGTAACTATGTGTCATTTCGGGCGGGGAGATGTCTGTGCGGCTATGGAATACTAGCAGCATTATTGGAGAGAACACATTTGAGGACTGATATACCAAAGTCATATTTAACATAATATTATATCAGTCCCAATGCCCCCTCGCGTCGGTGCAGACCGGGCCCTCTCGCTGCTGGCAACCGGCCGGCAATAGAGTCACTAGGCTGAAACAACACCGGTGCGAGCAGCGGGTCTAGCACCTGCGTGACCACTTGTCGTACAGGCAGACCCTCCCCGGTGCTTGGTCTGGGAGTGACACACTAAGAGATTTGTAATGCAGAAGAGGAGAGAGAATGCTCTTCAGTGGGTGTAATTTGCCCAATTCACAATGATCCATGTAATGTAGTAAAGCAATCAGCATGCTACCGACATCCACGTTGATGGAGTTAGAGGTTGTCTATGTTGTTTTGCTTCTTTTTTTAAACTATTGGCAATTAAATAATACAAGCTTTCTCAATCTTTCTCATCCAAACATTACAAAAGTGAATTGCCTTTTTAGCTAATTTATGATTCTTAGACCTATTCTTGGACTTATTTTTCAGAAACAAATTGTATTTGTTGCTTCTTTTTTATTGTCCCGTACAAACATCCCATTTTGTACGGTTTGTCAAACTGACTTGTGTTTTTGGAAAATTTGAGAGCTAGGTTCATCATGTTATCCTGTACTACTCGATTAGACCTCATTGTTGTATTAGATACAGTCCTTCAAATCATGATACTGAAGACAGGTTTTGAGAAGCTAGTCTGTGTGGGGCGCCTGGCTCTAAAGAAATTATTCAACCTGAGCTCATGAAGGCCGTATAATTAAAGGTAGGTAGGGGGAAATGAAAAACGAAAACTGTAAGTCCAAAAGCAAAGCAGACTTTAGTAACAACTAAAGCAAAAAGTGACTTTGGCATTGTATATGCTACGGATGGGTATTGTTTAGTTAGTCATTTTGGGGTAGCTTGCGATATCAATGTGCGATCGAAAACTTAACTTGGCAGATCATTATCAGCCAACCAAACGCTTGTGGTTGCATGTGTGAACGCTACCTGTCCTGTGGTGTTACACGGATCACTGGGCGGTTAACAAAGTGTTATTGTCAATGCACCATAGGTATATGGTGTATTAGGCGTAGAATAGAATAGGCGATAAACCAGATCCCGGTTGCTGGTGTTACATTTACAACTATGTGACCTAAGAATTAGCATTTCCTGTCAGTAACCGTTTTGTGAAGGAATATAGTCGGTCCAAAAGATTTACTGTAAACGTTTTAGGGGATGCAATTAAGGGAACTGAATGTTATTTCCTCTTGCATTTATGTCTGACCACCAAGTATGTCGGGAAAAGTGAATAGTACGTTTTTAGGTGTAAATTAAGGTGGTTTTAGCAGAGAACGGGTGTTGTGACGCGTCAAATAGAACCTAGGGGGTGTGACGATGCAAGAGAGGGGTGATCGCTAGTGACGATACCACAAACCCACGATTTGCGCAGAATAGATGCGATGAGATGTGATGTGTGAGGGGGAGAATATGCAAGGTGCGAGAAGGCAGCGCATAAATAGTGAATTGTTGGAAAACTGCAATATGAGAGCTAGTAAACGGTTCCGAAATATTAAATCTGTAGTTGCTTAGATACAGCCTTCTAAACATTTCTCCATAATTAAAAGATATCTTTACCTGCTTTTCCACCAAATGTTCATCTATGTAGACTAACACATTGTTTCAGCATGCATTAGTATTTAAATTCAGTAACATGTGGTTTAAACAGGTGGATGGAGGGGACTGCTGTGCAAAATTCCCTGTACTTGATCAATGCGACATCAAGTAATCAAATCGTTCTGAATCAAATTTATGTGCAATTCCAACAAGGCTTCATAAGCCTGCCATAAGCATAACCTCGTGGCCTTCACTTACTCAGACTGCGGAAGGAAATTTCATTTAGAAAGCCTTAAAGTAAAGGTCATTATTAATGTCAGAGAACTGATGTCTTGTTTGGGCATGTGTCTGTCTCTCAGGAGAGGATTACCGGAAAACATCACTAGGTCTAAAGGGCTAAGCAGCAGATACTTATTCAATATTGTAAATTAAGTTTAAGCATTGAAAAATGTAGTGCAGCAATTGGATTTTCATTATATTTCCATAACACTGAGAAACTCAGGCCTAACTTCTGTAATTTAATTGAAAGGATATTTATGCCTAAACATGCATGAAAATGTCTTGCCTTCAAGGAGAGAGAGAAAAATACAGATAAAAAAGCAATCAATTGTGGCGCATAATGAATAGTTAGTACAGAACTCATGAATAAAAACTGAGAAATAATTTTGCCTTGTGCCATAAGCATAGTGATTTGCATATCCTCTCTGTCTGATGCCAGTTAGCCCAATGAGAGTGTCTGAGTTTGGCATCCGTCACAGTCTGTCAATACAAATGTGTCAGTTGGCAGTGCCCAAGTGGCACGGTCGATACTCCCGCTGCCCTCTGACAATCCTATCATCCTTCGTCTCAACTCCCCAGGGCCCAGCTGTGTGCCAGTCGGCCCGTTTTCTGTTGTGTTACCCATTATGCCATGCCAATATTTCTCTGGCCATGCATCCCTGAGATAATCAGCATGTTTCCACTGAATATTTCATTAATGGCTTCAGTAGAGCTCTTTTTTTGTCTCCTGAATACATTTGATTGTGTAAGTTGGTACAAAAATATAATTATTCTTCCCCATAAAAAAAACAAAAAAACCACTAATAATGTACTAATGGACAACAGCAATTTCCGTTCAGAGTAAAAGCTTTTACATATCCTCTCACAAGCCTCTTTCCTGTTTCAGGTTTAAATGACTAAATGAATAACCTTCTGGCTTCAAAGTCACCACTATAAATCAAAAACCAAAGCCTGTATTGGAACAAACCAGTAAATGGACTGCATGTCATGTTGGCTAAATTAATTTGCCCTTTACCCACCACACTGTACATCTTTTTTCTTATTTGTAAGTCGCTCTGGATAAAAGCTGAATGAATTACAACAGGTTTTTTTATCCATCCAAGATCTGCATGGAGCGAATGCTTTTTTTTTTTTTTTTTTTTAATTTTAAACATAAACCCTCCACTTGAAATCTCTCCTAAAATCTTGGAATTATAATCTTTTACTTTAATTTATTATAATAACCATTTTTACTTTTTTTTTTCACTTTTAATTATGATCCACTACCATAACCAATTTTATATTTAAAGCTTAGGATGTCTTTTGCCTTTGTCAAAGACTAAAATGAATAAAAACAAAATACTGGGGGAAAGAAAAGAACATTGAAAGCCCTCTTCTGACCAACCCCAAAGTGGGACATTTTCAATCTTGCATTTCATTTTTAGTTTCTCAATCAATCAATCAATCAAATAAATAAATACAAATCATGTTCACTTGCTAAGTCAATGTTAATGAATAAATGATAGTTATTTAGAGTAAAAATAATCCAATAATATACATCCTTGTATTGTTTGTGCTTTGGACATGAATAAAACCTCAAATTGTGTGGCTTTTTAGGAAGAGCTGTGCTGTTACTTTTTATATTATTATTATTATTTGTTGTTGTATTTATTAGTTTTTTACATGGAAAAAAGTCTGACTGACTTGCACTGAAAGAGGGACTTGAGACATGTCGTTTCAAATATGATAAAAGCTTGTGTATCTGATTCAGATTATATGTTCACTCAGATCAAATCAACCTCTCAAATCAGATCAGATCATTACACTGTAAGCGCTGTGTGAAATATAACTAATCTGTTCAAGCTAACAGCTCATTTACAAAACAGATTAAAGTAGTTGGACTGTTTAATGATGTTCTTGTGAACACATAAGAAGTTTTAAAATAATAGTTCACCCAAAAATGTAAATGTGCTGAATATTTACTCACCCTCAGGCCATCCAAGATGTAGATTAGTTTGTTTGTGATGTTTTTATTAGCTGTTCGCACCCATCCACTGCAAAGGATCCGTTGGTGAGCAAGTGAAAATCATCCAAATCTGTTCTGATTAACAGCAAATTTTATTTCTGGATGAACTATTCTTTGAAAAAAGTGCAAACATAAAAAAGAAGATTGCATCTTCCTCTGTGCTGTTGGTGCTCAGGGTAAAGTGTACTTGTGGGGTGTCAAAATGTGCTAATTGGATACAAGCTTCAGCTCTTGGGACGGTCCTATTACTTCAGGCCTGTAAAATAATAATAATTTTATTTATTTATGTTTTAGAAAGATAAGCTATACGTCTGAAATGTTCTGTCACATATGTTACAATTTCTTCTGAATATCCAAATGACTTCCCATGCTCTTTGTGGGAAAGTCTGGTTAAAGCTACAGCTAATGAAGTACTAACATACTAACAAATACAATATACAAATGGCTATAAAAAGAGAGGACAGACAAATTTTCACTAAGGTTATTGATCTACCCATAAGGCAGGCCAGGCTGCACTCTACCTTATAAGATACTAGTGTGTGCTTCCAAAAGGATGAATGACATTCTAGAAATAACCATGACAGTTAAACATTTGAGGGCAATTCCACCTTGAAGATTTCTTTCTGAAGGTACGCTCACTATGAAGATCACAATCAATAGTTATCTATTGATACATTATTTCAAAAGTTCAGTCTTTCTGGCTGTTGTCAGTGATGTCATGCTATCATTAAATAAATGCAGACACACCTTCAGTAAGGTTAGTTCACCAGCTCTTAGTACAGAGATGAGCCTGTGGCAGCTGTAGACAAGCTGTCACCCGGAGCCTTGTGTCTGATCAAAGGCAGGGGGGTCGAGTGAGTATGGCATATGAAGTCAGATGAGCAAAAAGAGAACATATTTCTTGAGGTGTTAATGGAAGCTCATTGGAAGGGTTGGCTTTTAGAAAACCTTAAAAAAGGCCAAATGATGCACAGACAGGCAACTACTGAACTATGGGAAATCTTGCATAAAATGCATATTATACTTTGCCAATGAAAATTAGTATCACAAAAAGAACACTACTATTCAGTAATATTAATAATTATTAATAATCAATGTTCTTTACACATAGTGATAGCTTTATTCAGAACCATTTATCCTGAAGGATCGTTTTATTCTAAATAACTCTAAATGTTAAGAGTTCAGGGATCTTTATTTTGCGCCCTTTTTTTTATCTGTCAAAAAATCCTATCAAATCCACCTCGTTATTGATTTCCTCAAGTGTAATTTACATTTTTTGGGTGAACTATTTTCTTTAATAGAGCACCTGGCCAAACTCTAGGTTTACCAGAGCAACTAAATGAGATGCAAAGGATGGAAGAAAAGACTGAAGGAGACTGAAATATGGAGAAAAGATTGAAAGAGACAAAGAGAAAAATAAAGGAAACTTTAATTCACACTAACATTAAACAGCAGATTTCTTCTTGGCGAACATGGTTGCTAAGATATCACACTAGTGCTTCTTACTGCTATGTGTTGAAATAACATTCAGTAAAATAGTGTGCATATGAGGCATAAAATAAAGTACAGTTTCTTTTGAACAAAAATACTTTTTTAATATGCATTTCCTCTTATATCAGCTACATACCTAACCTCCAGCGAGAATAATTCATAGTCATGTTAACTGACTGCCCCCCAAATCCATTTTTACTTTAATACAAATATAAACTAATTCTGAAATAATCCATCATATAATATAGAAAAGTTTATCTACATTCTACTTTTCATTTAGTGAAGGGCAATACAAAACAAGCTCAGGCACCTACTTGCATACAGATCACAGAACCTTTACAGTGTCCAACCCTGCTCCTGAAGGGCCAACGGCCAGCAGAGCTCCAACTAGCCCCAACACACCTGTCGGGAAGTTTCCAGGCTTTACACCTTTACATAGTGCACAATTTGAGGGGACAGCCAGCCATGTCGGAAACCATAGTCGATCAAATGATTATCTTTCATGCAATGCAAAAGGAGAGGTTTTTCAATATGGCTAATGACCATGTCTATTAAGCTCAAAAAGGACAAAAAAAAAAAACACCATAATAGTATCAAAACAATTATCCATATGAACATATTCCAAGTCTTTTGGGCCCAGTTGTTCAAACTGTTTCCAGGATCAGGTCATTCATCTTAATTTTGTGACAGTTTTTCAAAGCAACATTGGATTGGATAACCCCGATCCAGATACAAACTGTTCCATAATACCTGGACAGGCCGCTAGCTATATGTGAAGAACAACAGGTACTGTCAGTTTGGATTAGTTTTGTGATTTAAAGACCACAAACAGCTAAATAAAATGATATACAATTCCCCTTCCGTCTACAATTTCTTCTATTCAGTCAGACCCCTGATCTTACCCACAACAAAGAAATAAAATACACATGCAATAAGGGGTGCAATTGTTAGAATCTACTATAATTTTGACTGGTTCATGTTGATTGTGTCATCGTAATTAATATACAGTGATAAGTGAAAGTCAGAATTAAACATATTTTTGACAGCTGTTTGGGAGATTATTTTATTATTTTACTAATCCTGATTTACTTTATTTATAGATTGATTGGATCAAAAATGTCTCAATCTTACTAAAAAGTTCTAAACAACACATATGTGATGATTATAATCATTGTGATCTAATCTGATTTCAGAATCCTGTTTTATTTAATCAACTGTGAAATCAACTCTGAAGTCATATGATTGATCTGACTGAAGACTAGAACAAAATGTCAAAATTTAAGTTCTTATTGACAAATTCAATGTAATGTTACTTTTCTTTTTCTTTTTCTCGAGCTTAACAGCCACCAGTCACTGCATGCTTTCATTGTATGAAAAAGAGCAGCTTGGACATTCTGCTAAATTTCTCCTTTTGTCATATGGGTTTGAAATAACATGACAGAATTTTCATTTTTAGTTGAACTATTCCTTTAAATTATGAACAGTGCACAAAAACTGCAATGTGTTGCAAAGTAAACAGTCCCCACTTTATGGCTTCACCTGAGCAGCCTGCAGTCGATGTGCAATTCTTGAATTCCTTTTTTATGCTGCATTAGGAATATTGAACATTCAGCGCTTGCTATCAAAGCACAAGCCTCAAGTCTCCAATCCACTTAATACCCTCGTGCCTGGCTTTGACATTTTCACTGATAAAAAAAGCTTTGTTCTTTCTATTCTAAGCTTGTCAAAGCCTGAATTATTCCTTTTCAAAGAGGAATGGCAATCAATGCGTAGTACAGGGAGGTGATGAATCGATTGAGTTGATATCTAGGCTTACGGCGGGGTGCAAGACCAGCACTAGGACATGATGCCAAAGACCGGGTTGTGGCGACAGATTCTGGGTCCATATTCCTCGTAGTGTTTATTGCTGTGATGGAGGGACCATGGAGCAGTCTTCCATCACCATCACAGTATTGTATTGTGTTTTTCTTGTTATTATGTATTCATGTAAAGTTCACGTTTTATTTCCATGTTTTAGCAGAGTGTGCGTGGCCTTCAAACCTGAATGGGAGTATTTATTTTATCTATTAATGGAAATATGTATGTGCAAATGTATGTTTTGTTTTTATCTGTCCTGTTTTTTTTATATATTTATTGACATGTTGTTTTGTTCTTAAGTCATTTATTGAATAGAATGCATAAGGTCAGAGTTAGTTGGTAACACTTTACAATAAGGTTCATTAGTTAACTACATTAGTTAACATGAACTAATAATGAACTGCACTTATACAGCGTTTATTAATCTTTGTTAATGTTAATTTCAACATTTACTAATAAATGATTAAAATCTTGTTAACATTAGTTAATGCACTGTGAACTAACATGAACATCTGTATTTGTATTAACTAACATTAGCATAGATTAGTAAATACAGTAACAAATGTATTGCTCATGGTTAGTTCATGTTAGTTAATATATTAACTAATGTTTAACTAATGGACCTTATTGTAAAGTGTTACTAGTTAGTTTTTATGAAAATGGTGCATTCCAATTATAGATGCACAAAAATGTGTGTGCATTCAAGGCTGCCATCTCTAGTTTGTGTGGGAGCTAGTGGACAGGTTGTGTTTTCAGATCAAATTAAAAAAGGTTATTAATAGTGCTCCTTGAGTGTGGAAATCTTCCCGCCTTTTATGGAGGGGAGTTAGTACTGTGCAGTTTTTGGTTTTATTAATAACCTTTGAATCAGGGTTTCTTAAAACGCCCTTCCACAAATTAAGGCCTTAAAAAGGTTTTAAATCAGAGCAGAAAGTCTTAAATTCATAAAGTCATGGCATTAAATGTTGCATGAATTGCTAAAAATGAATATCTTACTCTGTATTTTATCTAAACATCCTTAAATCAAGATAGATTTACTTGATATTCCAAAAAATAAAAAAGAAACATCTTTCAATTATGTATGAAAACTTGTTTTCCCTTAGAATTAAGTAGATTTTTCTGAGCCCACTGGCAGATATATGTTCTTGTTTTAATGTCTCCTTAGACATTAAAATTTTGAGAACATATTGACATATTGCATTCCCTTACATTTTTATTTACCCTTAATTTTCTTTACTTGGTCTAAAAAGGTCTTTAAAAAGTCTTACATTGACCTTTAAAAACCCTGCAGAAATCCTGTTTGTTTTAATTATGCTCTTGACACTGATTTTATTTGCACATTTTCCACATCTGTTTTTAATAAACAACTACCGTGTCCTTGTTCCGTCCGAGTGGGATTCTCCTTTCAACCACTCAGGTGCTTATTACAATTACAGTGGACTATTTTTTAGTTTCAGAGCTGCATGAAAACTAAACGAGTACTTCTCTCACCTCATCTGCCATCTTATTTGTCCAATGCGTTTGTAATAGTGCATTATGGTGTAAGCCTGCCTTAGATTTTGGGCAGAATAATTAAGAACCTTTTTAAACAGCCTTTGTATCGACAGAACCTATGACGCCTTAAAATGCGGTTCACTAGGTTTCAGAAAAGCGCAAGAATGATCCAAAACGCATTGATGAATGTGAGCGTAAGGTGAGAAATTCTGAGATAGTAAATGTTATCAAATTATTG
Organism: Sinocyclocheilus anophthalmus; assembly: GCA_018155175.1. Taxonomy (NCBI): domain Eukaryota; kingdom Metazoa; phylum Chordata; class Actinopteri; order Cypriniformes; family Cyprinidae; genus Sinocyclocheilus; species Sinocyclocheilus anophthalmus. The sequence goes on from JADLZN010000427.1 coordinate 97,175, forward strand.
AGTCAGTATGTGTGTGTGTGTGTGTGTGTGTGTCAGCGTGTGTGTGTGTGTGTGTGGCAGCGTGTGTGTGTGTGTCAGCGTCAGTATGTGTGTGTGTGTGTGTGTGTGTGTGTGTGGTCAGTTGCTTGATGGCACTGTAGACGTGAGCAGGATCTGAACTATCTGTGGGATTATGAGTGTTTAGTTACAGCTGCAGACAGACAGATCTTCCCTCATCTGTGTGTGTGTGTGTGTTTATGTAGAAAAGCATAAACTCTAGTTTCAGGCAGTGAGCTGGTTCTGGTTGTTTGGTTATTCAGAGTTGGTGAAATATGACACACACACACACTTACATGTGTGTGTCTGTAAGAGCAGTGTACATGGAGCCGGGGGGAATCTCCTGTGTGACCCCTGTGCTCTGACCTATGCGTGACCCCGCAGTGACATCTCTCACACACACACACACAGTAATAATCTCAAATCTCAATCAGACCTTTATTCTTCCACTGCTGAGCTCCTCACTCAGTCTGAGTCTGGCGTACACCACACGCTTCAGGTCCCGCTGCAGCCTGCGGCCAAAGTCCCGAAACATAGTGGAGCCACCTGACAGGACTATGTTCTAATGCACACACACACACACACACGATTCTGAAATATATGCTTTTTCATTATGTTCACCTAAAAGAACCATCACTGAAATGAAAAGAAATATCCTTGTGTAAAATGCAATACTGAGGAAACAAGTAATACATTTTAATTTTGCCCACTTATTAAATAAATCTTCCAGTCCGCAGAATGTTTTAATAAAAAATTTAATCAGAATATTGCATTTTTCACTTACACTTCTGCAATAAACTACTGTTACATTTTCAGCTAAGTCCTGCAGAGTTGCATGCTAGAAATAAATGGCCATGGGCTGACTGAAGTCAGCTTATAACAGGGTATCTGCAGGAGAAGTGTGTTTCATTACAGGGCTCAATCCTTACCTAACGAACTTGAGGAGATTTATCCTGCTACTTGGATTAGGAAATGCTGGTTTCATCTAGGAAATAAAAAACTGGCGTTTTCCATCTTTACAGATGACGAGTTTAAAAAGTGGATATATTCACTTTATTCTTTGGTGATATCAAGACACAAATATATCATAATTCCTTTAATTTAAAATTCATTTATCTACCTGAAGACCCTCCAGCTGAGGATAATCAAATAATGTCAAATTAACATCGCAAAGGTGGAACAGAAGTGCTGCTGAAGTGGCATTTAGGTTTATTTACTATTTAATGCTGCTCAAAGGTGGAATAATACACTGACACTGCAATTTCAACTGCATAATTTTATACTAGCAGTTGAGGTGGGTTAGAGAAGGCATAATTTAGTGTGGCTTTCATGCAGTGAATTCAAAGCAACCTTTACTCAGCTGTGCCTTAATACATTTAGTTTAAATTTGGTAAGGTCCTTTGTGTGACCATCTATGTTTAAAGAGGTGTAAAACAATCTTTCTAGGGCCACAGCAAGATGTGAATGTCTTTTCCCCCCCCTCAGGTATAATGAAAGCTTTGTGACATTATGCAGTTTTCACAGTTCACAAATTTCAGTTGTTGATGTCTGCACTCAATTCTACGTCAAGTACAAACCTATTTCCTATATGCTTATGAAAGACAACCGAGACAATTACAGTATATGAACGTTATGTGTGTCGTTTCCCCGGAAATTCGAATGGTATGACAATTAGAGATTAGTCTGTACAGAAATTGAAATCTACACGCTAATACAAACTATACTCACATAGTCACGTAATGCTGATGTTGTTAACATTAACAATTTGAGAATAAAGTATAACAATAATAATAATTTGCACGGTTTGATGTGATATGAGCTAACCCATCTTTAGATTTAATCACCATTGGTAGCGCAATTTATTGTAATGCTTTGTTCCTCAGTTGGTCAGAACAAATGTGGCAGACTTGTTACTTGTTCAGATGACAATATCCAGGGAAAGTTCTTATTTGAGTCATATATTCCAAGACATAGGCTAGAATCTGTGATTGCGAATTACAGTAAATATCCACACCGGTTCGGTGACTGACTGACTGCCACACACACGTACTCCTCAAAACATTAGATTCATCCGCGCCGGAGCACAACCCACACAAGGAAGATAATTCCGCACACAGCTGCAATTGCAGGTTTTCAAACAGAGATGGCGACAAAGAGGCAAAACTTACGGACTGCAGCTTTAAGAAGCACAATAATGTAATGCATTAGTTTTAGAAGTAGCATTCCCTAACACAGATACCTAATGTCAGTTCTAGATACATACAACCCTAGACTAACCAATCACTGTTCAGGGAGGCCTTTGTTGATTAGTTTGCATATGCTGCCAAGACTTTTTACACCTCAAGAAATCTTGGCAGAAAAAGAAAATAAAACTAAAATAGCATCAAAGCACTTTCCATTTAATTTCCAATTCCTTCAGTATAGTACACTGAAGTTTTCTGAATAGGAATCATTTCAGTGCACTGTGATGTAGATGCGCACTAATTATCAGTGTGCATAATTGAATTTGTCAATATACTATTTATTCAGTCAGGCTGCAAGTTGTGAGATATAGAAATGGATACTGAGGTTATTTCAGCGTTGTTCATCCCATTTGAAGGGATCAGTTAAAAAGCGCTCTATTCTAGACTGTGTAAAGTAATTGTGAACTCAGTGGATAAACACTGACCCCTGCTGGACAAATAAAAGAACTGAGCCCACCCAGAAGACCGTAGGGGAGGAAAAATGTACATGAAAAGACGTCTCACCTTTTAATAAAACATAGCAATCACTTTTTAGTCACTGTAGGTTTACTCTATAAAACACATATGCATTAGCTAGATCAACCTGAAACACTTTTTAGCATGATTTTAGCTAAAGAAGCCATTGTAGTCCAAATTTATTGGTGAATTTGATGATTAGGAAACAACATTTTGACAAACAGTTTAGAGATTTTATTCTTTCACAATGCAAGCAGACAAAAGCTGCATTTGAATGACTAGAAAATAGCTGCCTAGGGAGAGACACCAAGATGAATTCAACTTGCTCCAATAAGGATTGTGGAAAGAGAGGGAACACTTTGAGTTTGATCAAATTGGATATCATAAATATGTCTATAGCATGTTTGCCGCTGGCCTATATTATTGTGCAAATGTAATCGCTCATTCACTGGTCAGCTAAGGATTTCACCCATTCAATTTTGCTCTTGACAGTGAAGTCTGAACATTGTAATGAACAGGGTCGGTGCTAACAAACTTAATGAAAAACCAGAAGTTGTGCTGATCTATAGCTATAGGATAAAGCAATGTGATTTCTCTTAATGTAATGCAAATTTACCAGGATACGAGTATAAGTGCTCATTGGAGTTTAACACTCCTTTCCACTTAAGTTGAATAATCCTGAATAATCAAATAAACATAAAGGGGTACATTTACAATCCCCTCCTCTTGTATTACATAATGGTAATAGGAAATTATAGTTGTCTAAATCCAATGTATCTATTTTGGTATTAAAGGGATAGTTCATCCTTTACTCACCCTCTTGTCATTCCAAAACTATATGACTTTCTTTCTTCTGTGGAACATAAAGAAGATATTTGAGAAATGTCATGTGGTCACCAAAATCAAAACCAAACCAATGGTCAACCAAAACTGTTTGGTTACCAATATTCTGCAAACTATCTTCTTGAAAGAAACGCACAGATAACCTCATTTGAGCAAAGAATGGATCATGTTTCATGAACATATGTTTGCACTCTGCTAGAATTATTTGTACTGTTAACTTATTAGAACCTGTAGAAATTATGCCTATAAGTACTACATTTTCTGTATCCTAAGTTCATTTAAAGCTGGACCCTCTTATTCACTTCTACGGCCTTTGGAAAGCTGAAGAAATTTGTCTTCATTCAACTTTTTGTCAACTGTAAAGCTGTGTTAATTTATGAAGATTATCATGATGAACAAAATGTGTAAGAATCATACACTTTTGTTGGTCACAGTGCTTATTGGGTTTTAGTTGAGGGAACCAGGGTCCCCTTGGCCTACAAAAATATGTCATCATGATAATAATGGCATTGCACCTTGTAAAGTGCTCTTCTGACACCGATAGGGCAGTTCTGAATGACTTTATCCACTACAACTGAGATGGGCTGCATGAAGTCTGGGTTGGCAAACTACAGAGTGAAAAGACCTTTTACGACAGAGTTCCCAAAGGTCATTCTGGGTATACATGTTGAATAATTCAGAGAGTGTGGTCTTTTTACCTCGGGGTGAAAAAATATCTCTTGGTCCCAGAAAACGCGCATATCCAACATCTATTTGAAATTCATTTTTGCTGATAGCATTGATTTCCTTGTATTTTTTTTATCCATTTGCCAGGGTCCATGTCATATTTGGTGAATTCCTTCACTATGTCTGGACATATGTAGCAATACCTTTCCTTAAAAAAATAATACACAGAATAATGCAGGTGAGGAGTACGAAAGCCGAATTAGACATCAATATGAAGCATGCAGCAAGCATGATACTCTTGAATTTCTTTTTAATCTAAAGGTTTATAGAACAACCTAGAGTATATAGAAAATAAAACATGAAAGAAAAAAAGAGAAATAGATGGCTAAGTAAGGGATAATGCAGTCTTTTGGCTATTATAAAATGTATCCAGATAGGATAATCAGAACCTGTACATTATTCCAGTTACTACACAGCCAACACATAATAACCACTGACATCAAATATTTATTTGAGTTGAAATGATTTCATCTTGCATGTAGATTAGCAGAAAACTGTGAAATATAAGTTTATATCACTATACAAAAAAAAATATTTGATCACTCAATGTCACAATTCACCAATCAGAATGAAGCATTCCAGTGAAAAGAATATCATCCCTGTTGATACTCACTTTAACAGCTTTTGCAGTCTCCAGTGACTGCTCTGGAGGAATGCCGATCTCTCTCTCTCTTAGCAGCTGCTGAATGAAGTAGGTGATGTCTCTGCCTGCGATAGGGGTATGCTTTATACAGCTGCCAATCACATAACCTTCTGCCTAGGAAATAAAAAAGAAATAGAAATCAGCCAAAACAGCCAGCTAAATTGTTGAAGAAAGCTCTAGCAATATTTATTTACAGATCTCACTTAATCTAATTCAATCAAATTTGTGCATTTTTGGCTCATAAGTCTACTTTTTGAGGGCACTGTATGTAAATGTTGTTTACCACTGGTATGGCATGAGTAACCCCATCACTGCTATCAATCACGATTCCTGTTAGTGTTCGTTCTCCAACCTGTCTTGAAGTCCATGATGCGGTCGATGCCGAAACAGCCTGAAAAATGGTCACTCAGATAAATAAGTTGCTTTTTCCAACATATGTCATGCATAATACAGGAATGTGTCTAGTGTGAATGATTCCTAAGTTTACCTTGGGTAGACAAAGCATCTGAAATATAAAAATATATAATATGAGAAATTAAAGAAATGTAAAATCTGATCAGTTATAAACCCCTCTTGTGCTAAAAAAGTCTGTGTAATTTGACCCATATATTATAATGTTCAAAATTAGCACAAAATAAAATCGTTTCCTTTAATTTCTTTTTTTTTACCTATTTAGATACCCAAGTATCTTATCACTAAATACGTAGCACTATTTGCACTTGGTGTAAATAGACTTTCCTGTTTTTTTTGTCTACTATCAAGGGTTTCTTACACTTATTTTCCATGTTGCAACAGACTAGAAATTGAAATCCTAGAAACTCACAATCAAAAACATAAACTATTCGAGTTTCACATCAAAAAGTCAATTAAGAAACAGCAAATTATCCCTGGTTTATTCAGAAGACGAGTCTTCAATTCCAAGTAAACCTTGAGTATTACATTTTGTAGGTAATCATGTATTTCATATTTTAGTCTTTGACAAGCTACAGTAAACGTTTTCAATTTGACCCCATAACAATCGATGTTACCAAAATTTTACAGCCTTTTCAAAAACATCTATATGTCGAAACTTTGCATGTACATTCATGACCCTAAATTAGAAAAAGTCAAGAAATTTCAAAAATAATTAAATTGATAAACCAGTTTTTTATCAATTTATCAAAGAGTCTTGGTCAAATTTACCAGCAACCCATTAAATTTGATTTAAATGCTAATTATTTGGCAGGCTAATATATTATATATTATTGTTCTTTCAAACACAATTTTCTTTGTTTATGTCATCTGCGTATCTGACTTGACATATTTAAACATAAAAGTTTACCTGAACAGAAATATATAGTCCTGGGACGTTGAACGTTTCAAACATGATCTCAGCTAAGTATTCCCAGTTCTCTGGGGTATTTAGTGGAGGTTCTGTCTGAGGAGAAAATATTGCACTGCAACATCAGAATAAATGAAATGTGGTCTTTTGTAATGTAAAATATCAGGCGCATATAAAAGGTGTTTTGTCATCATCAAATGGAGCAGCGAGACAAAGGCACACATACAGAAGACACACTGGAAACATCCTGTTTGTGACATGAAAACACTGTTGCACTCTGGTATAGACAAAGCAGCATAATCTATCATTATGCCAACAATAAATATTTCAATGATAGCTTCAGTTATGTTTGGGCTTCCTCTGTATCTCAGTGGTAAGAATAGGTTTCACAAATCACTTTAAATTACTTTGCCAAACATAATCTCATCTTTAAGGTCTTAGAATGTACAGTCGACATTCCATCAAGAAGTTGTGGTCCTCTGGTTCAGCTCTGAGATATTAAAATATGACCTGCTCCATTAACTTCTCCATGAGGTCCCAATCCTCAACAATGCCATGTCTGATTGGCCACTAATGTGTACAGAGAAAAAGACCATTATTACATGAATTCTTAATCACTCTATTCTTAATGTTGTCTGCTGTGCCCGACCAAACACACTTTTCAATAGGTAATCGCAGAAAGAACAGTATATTGCAAAAACATGATTATACGGAACATTTATGAAATATGATGTCATGAGGTGGTAAAATGCCTATTTTTGTAAGTGTGAGACATAAACACTTCATATACACACATTTTATTGTTATTTTTCCAATGTTATTTTGGCCTTTTGATTTCTTCATGGCTTCATTTTTGAAACAGGTTCTCTTGCACAATCTTCATTTAGTTTACATCATCTAATCTTCTTTCTGATCTAAAAAAAAAAAAAGATGGTATGTCCCTGATGATGAAAGGCAACCCAACAGTATGATGCTAATGCTGCGTTCAAGTCCTCCTGGGACGTTCGTACTTATGAGTTGACAAGTTGTAATTACGACGTCAGGTGTGTCTTTTAATAAATTACAAGAAAATACAACAGGGTCTATTAACTCTGCTTATAGAAAATGAAGAGCAAGTAATTTGCATCAGGTGTGTTTTGCGTTTTTAATATTTTTAAAAAGAAATTTATGAAGCCACTTTAATCTGTATCACATAAAAACTTCATCAAAACTATCAATTTAAACAAAAATTTACCGTCAACTACAGACATTGCATCCATCGATTCCGCCATGTTTCTCATTGACACGCCCCCAACTCGGAAACTCGGGGCTTAAAGAAAATTTTGAGTTTCCCACTCATAATAACGACTTTTTGGTTGACGATTCATATGCGTTCAACTCGTAAATACGATCTATCCGACATGACTTGAACGCACCATAACACCCCTTGTGAAAAAGAAGTGTGCTTAATAGTACTGAATGTGCACTTGTAGTGTACTTCAAATCCCTAGTATATTGTTAAAAATAATAATGAAAAAAGGCCACTTAAGTGAACTTAAAAAGAGTGCACTTTCATGACTGTTTCTTAACACACTTAAGTACACTTAAGTAATGTAAAGTTTTACATTAAAGTGAATTTAAAATCGTGTTTGATTAACATACTAAAGCACATGTAAAGTTCTTGATTATAATTTTAACTGTAGTGTGCTATTCAATATTGATTTGGATTTGTCTCATTTTTGATCAAGTTTGCTTCATTGATTTTGTTATTTTCCTGTTTATTACTGTGAAGCTGCTTTTAGACCATCTGTATTGTATATAGCACTATATAAATAAAGCTGACTTGATGTTTTCACAAGGGACCGTCAAACTCTGCTGCGGGAAGGTTTATTTTTTTGTTTTTGTGGGTGACAAGTGTCAAATTCTCATCTAACATGATTTTAAAACGCTCTATCACTATATCTCTACAATCTCACACTACAAGCTGAGCAATGGTTTCTTTTGTGCCTATCTTCCATACAGCTCAATATCATGTCAAGCCCTTGATATGGTTGACCGGTGCCCCTTAACTCTGTTCTCAGTTATTGAACCCTGCAACTCCTTCAAAGCGATCCTGGGCTGGGCTTTAAAAGACAGCCTTTTCTAGGCAGTGTCTGAGTAGTTGTAGCTTTACACTTCCTGATAATTGAACCACTGCTGCCCCCTGACATTTCCAAACACTTTTGTACATTTCATGAAATCGTTGGACAAGTGCAGTTTTTTTTTCTTCTTGGTATAACATATTGACATGATCGTCTCCTTTTCTACTTGCTAAGAAGTTTCTAATTTTACACTCAAAAACTGTATATAATCTGTACACCTATAGGTTGTTTTAGGTGTACACTAGCAAATATGCAACAAATATGCTTAGAAATTTCCAGAGGTAGACTGTACAGTGCCTATAAGCTTCAAATAACAGACTGGTAGGATTGATCACAACTGATCACCTTGGTTGCATAGTTGGGTTTATCGAAGGCTTCATCTCCAATGAAGAATTCAAGGTCATCCACCCCTTTCATGAGACGTCTCTGTGCCTGATCTCCAACACTGGCTGTCTCTCTGATTGCAATACCTGAAATGACAACCCTACACATTCATATAAAATATGCTCAACACACATTTGAATATTTATCAGTTTCGTTTGACAAAAGCAACAATCAATAAGTGTTATGAAAGGATACGTGTTGATAACAGGCTCAGAGCCTACAGTATGTTGAGGTTACAGCAGTCGTGAATTGAGAGTTTTATAAGAGCTTTAAATAGTGCTTCCCTAAGGCAGAGTTTAATTAATTTTGTGATCCAAATATTATATCCTGTATCTGAGTGCTGGGCATGCAGTAGTCTTCTCTGATCTGTCCTGCTGTGCATTAACAACTAAAACTGGCAGGCAGCTCACAGGATGGCATGATAAACTGGGGCTCCGTGTTTCCTGCATAACCAATCTTGGTGTACCTGAAGAAGAAGAACGGTATATCATCATCATGCATGAGATGAATGAACCAGAATGACTGTGCTACAGTCTATTTGTTTATAATTTTTCAATCAGTATTTCCACTGAGTACACGGTCTGTCCATTCATCAAATAACAGCTGTGGTGGTTTATTATATAGCTATAGTGCACCTGATTAATGTCTCAACATGGCAGCCAAATAATCAAGACAAACATAGTTCAGATGAAAACTGTATGTATTTGCTGTTGCAGACTATAACTTGACTAAATGCTTTGCCTCAGTATCATTAATATCATTAATCATTATCATTAATAATCATTAATATTATCTGACTGTGGCAGATAACAGGTATGTCGTTATATGATTGCAATGAAAGCATTTGTTTGAGGTAGAAAACAAACCAAGTTTCTATAGGCCTATATCTATATCTTAATATTCCTGAACTTTATTAAAATGCTTCTAAAGGGCTGTAATCTGTTATGATTAAGGCCAGGTGCATAAATTCACAAATATGGAAGAGGGATATATGAATTGGGATGTGGGTTGTATGTAACTGCCATACATGCATGTTTTTATATTTGTCCTGAGCTGTTTGATGAATTCAGTACTGTAACACTAGTATCTTGGCAATGTAGACATCTAGTAGCTGCATATGAAAAATAAAGAGTGTATTAGCAATATTCCTGTTATGGTTTTTGGTATGAATTATATAACGACATACCTGTTACCTGCCACAGTCAGATAATAATAAAATGCAAAATAATGATACTGAGGCAAAGCATTTAGTCAAGTTATAGTCTGCAACAGCAAATACATACAATATTTGGCTTAAAGATCTGTTATCATCTTGACAGCAAAGCTTTAATGTCAAGTCTGTCCAGCAGAAATTAAACTGGAGGAGTATGAATCACGATAGTAAACAAACTCACTGCCACCACCAGCACTAGATAAAAACACACAAACGCATGTCACAACAGTAACGACGTCATCTACATTGAAACCATGTGTCGTTCACAGGGTTGTCGCGTGTACCTTTATTGCGGTGTGAATTATCCCTTGATTATGGCTTGCACCGTTATTTTGCGCGACTTCTTCCCGAGTCAAAGGGAAGGCAAAAAAATAGAAGCATGCTGGATCCCCTCGCGCTGCCTCATCATGGTCCACAGGGCTGACAGCGAAATTACGAATCCTACTGTGGTACAGGAGAGAAGACGAGTTTATTCATATTCATAAGCCAAGTCTTCGCCAAACGAAGGTAGCCGAGAGACGTCATGACTTAGTTAATAATTATGAGCCAAGCCTTCTCCGACTCCGCCACAGATATGAAACGTTTGTTACTGGAAGGTTACTATAAGGATATGCACCTTGAAGTTGGTTCGCAAATCGCCATTAAATCAAAAGAAGAAGAAGGTTACTAAGGAACGTCAACATGGCGTAATTAATATTCATTACTTAAATCCGTAATTTCATGAGCTGGCAAAGTGCCTGTAAACAGACCACAGAGCGCGTGGAGCATTATCATTGTTTACTTTCTTAACCTCTTACTTGCTTACGATTCAGCTTTAATGGCAGACCTGTAAATTGGTTTGTGTTGATTCTGTCCAAGGTGAATCGATTTGGAAATGGCTCACATTACTAACTCATTATATTGTTTTTTTGATGTAGCTTAAGAGGTTTAAAAACCATGGACGTATATATCTTGGCATATAAATGAAATATGTTATCAATGAACGTTGGAGAATTTTGGGATAGGGACTCTATTGATTATTATTATTATTAAGATTAATGGCAGTTTAATTTTTTTTATTTTGTCACTGCTTTTATTGTGTCTATTGTTGATTTGGCAATATTATGTTAAATAAACAAACAAACAAATAAACAAGCAAGCTGAACTCGAGTTTCATATAGGTCCACTTTATAGGTTAAACTCTAGATGGCAGTCGGGCCGTAATTTTTCCATAGCCTATTTTAGAGTACATGTCTTTTAGAAAGGAGGTTGTACACATTTGTAGTCCTAGCTATTAAAGTGATGATGTATGAATTTAAGTACTTTACTTGTCTTACTAACTATGATAGCTATCTCACCAAGTATTTTGGTATCTTATTTTCATGAATGGTTTATACACAATCTAGTTACGGAGTTATTTAGTAAAATAATTTCTATGTCCCCTTCACTTTTAAAAGTTTTACACATCAATAAGCACACTGTTGTTTGACCCTAGTACATTTGCATTGTCAGTTATTGATAATTTGTAATAGTGCTTTTAAAAATACTTTTAATATAACAAAATTGATCAATAACAGTACTATATATATACAACGATCTATTTGTTTTGTGTTTTCATCAAAACTTACAGAATCTGTTAATCACGATGACTAATAGACATATAGAAATCTTGAAGTGTAATAAGGGACATCAATTTCTATAGTCCTCCAGAAGAGCCTGTGTGTAATTACTCAAGTAATTGCATTGTTTATATTTACCTCTCCGCTCTATAAGTCTTCTTGCATGTTAATAGTTGGCTATATTAATTGGCACTTAACCTGAAAGTAATCCAAGCAGAAAGTCCAAAAAGACTAGTTGCAGCACCCTAACTACCATCTCAAAGAATGATCTCATAAAAATGCCCAATCTAAACATTAAATTAAATACATTGTTGTTGTGGTTTCAATATGACCCGTTTTTTGGACACGGTAGGACTTTTGTTTTGAAGTGTATCGAACGCTTTTTAAACCAGGAAATGGATTCCGAAATAATTGCGCGAAAACCACGAAATGACAGCACAGTTAAGGCCTGTCTCACCACCAAGCACGATAACCATAAGATAGCGTATAAAAGATATAGGTCTAAAAATCGTTTCCTCAAGTATTAAAAGACATAGCATAGTTCCACAACAACTATAACGTAACTCAACAGAGGAATATATCCGTCTTTGTGATCACGTATCCCAACAATTTTTCCAGCTAATGAACGATAAAAAACTGACAGCCAATCAGAATCCATCCTGTCTGTAATTGATCCTCCAAGAAAGTTTACAGCGTCAGACCTCAATGTGCACTTAGAATAAAACATACGATATTTTTCGGGCGCTGGTGTGGACGTTTAATATCGTTTACCTTTATTAGGTTATCGTAAAATCTGTGTTAACGGTGGCTTTTAGAATGGCTGATAATGGTTCACCAGGTACATCGAAATCATGTTCACACTAATGCTTTAAGTAAACTTACCAATACTTAAATGCATTTTAAACGATCCGCTTGCATAATTGAACCTCCGCTAAAATGGCATGGTGCTATTCCGTAGATGTGGTACCGATTAAATGTTTTCATTGCAGATGATCATTTTGCAGTTGTTTTAACTGTGAATCTTTTAGTTTTATGTGGAAAGTACAAATCCGAGGTTCAGGCCTTTTCATCATTATTTTGCATGGAATCGTACATTTGCTGTAAACTCGGCGTGCCACTTTCTATACCTTTGCTTGCAATAACATCAGTGTTTTGACGCTTTTCGCGTAGTTGCTTACTCAGACTTGAATGCGATGAAGTACTTATGAGGTAGATCCTGACCCCAATTTATTTCCTGTCGACGGTGTCCAAGGTCAAGGATTAAGTAAAATCAGGTGCGCACATACGGGCGGAGCTAGGGGGGAGCTCAGGCTCCCCTTAATAAGACATTAGGTAGCTTCCCCTGAAACGTGATTTGGAAAATTTGTGCGTGTATGTCCACAAAAATATTGACATGGTGTCTATTTTGACAGTTCTAATTTCATTTTGTTAAATTTGGATCATCAGGGATATCTGGTGTTACAATTGACAAAAATATCATCTCAATTCAGCATGCCGGCGATTTAACCCCTAATTAACTTCATAAAGATAACTCTACAATGCTATGCTTTGTCATGCGCATCAAGGTGTTGGGGGCGTTGCGGTGCCAATTCCACTCATGTTTAGTACTTGTTCACTCAAAAGATTCGTAGAAAAAATATAAACACTGGACTCTGTGGTCGATTCTGTGTTAAGGTAAGGCATGTTATTTGCAGTTATGTGTTGTGGCTGTGTTGTTATAGGTCTGCGTGATTCTCGATGTCTTAGGCCTAATTGAACGGAGGAATTATTGTGTTCTTCTGTAGCCTGACGACGAGTAACTTTAACCGTTGTTCATGTGAACTCAAAGACAGCCTAATGCTTTGTTTATAGACCATTTGTGGGTGGCTTGTTTGTTGTTTCACCTATCATCGAGTCTGTAACCGGCCCTGGAACTGTGACTGCATTTTCGTTTGTGGTTCTCTTCCCCCCCGTTTTGGGTTTAATCGCCCATATCACTACATTAGGTTTATACATTACCCCATTGTGTTTCATACCTAGTTTGCCCCCTCGTAGTGTTCTGCCTATAAGTTTCCCGGTGTCTCTTGTATTCCATTGCTGTCGGTTATTTCGTGAATGTTACCCGATTGTGTATGTCTTCTGTCTCTCCCGGGTATGTCGCCACATTAATATCCTACCATTCCTTTTGAAAATCCTTGTCATCCTGCTGCCTCCACACACCGGGTCTGCCTTGGAAGATATAACGATCCCTCAAGTAAATATAGCGGCGTCCTTTTTTTCGCCCTTCACTGTTTGTTTTTCCGGTTTAATGTTCAGTTTTGATTTTGGTTTTGTTTTTCTGATGGTCATGCCGTCGCTCCAGCCTTCCATGGCCGTGCCAGGACCAGCTTTTCTGGTGGGGGCAATCCTTGGTCATCGGGTTCTTGCAGCAATGATGTTCCGCTACCTGGAGTGCACGACCACACCTGTTTGTGACTGAGCCGGTACGCCAAAGTGTCATCATTCGCTCGGTGCTGTCTGCGCCGAGCCTTCAGTTGGCCGAAGCCTTGTGGAAGTGCACATAGTCGGGGATTCACTCGCTGGATGGTTTTGTTAAACACTTCCGGGAGGTATTCGGTCAGTTGACCATGGAGGTCACAGTGCATGAGGAGGAGAGACCGTGGAATACTCGGTCCAGCCCAGGAAGGGCTCGGATGTTTCGTCCAGCCCGGGAGGGCTCCTGCTCCCCAGGTTTCCAGCCCCTGAAGGGCTCCGATCCCGCAGTCCAGCCCGGGAAGGGCCTCCTGATCCCCATTCCAGCCCGGGAAGGGTGCTTCTGTCATCCCAGTCCAGACCCCGGTAAGGCTCCTGATCCCCCATCCAGCCCGGAAGGGCGACCCTGTACCCCAGTCCATCGTCGCGGTAAGCGGCCTCCCTGATCCCCGGTTCCGCCCGGAAGGGCTTCCAGCCCAGAGCGCTCTCCCAGTTCCCCGGCTCCTCAAAATGGTCGTCGTGTTTGCATCCCTCCCATCCTGGACGGTCCCATCCTCCGCCGCAAAACCTCCGACGCACTGCTCTGCCGCCGGCCTGCCATCCCTGCCTTCTCCACTGTCAACCATCTCCATCCACTTGCCCTGTCCCCTCCACCCCCTCCCCTCTGTTTCTATGACACGTGTCTAGAAGGAACGAGCACCTTCCCGGGAGTGGGGGAAGTATGTAGCCCCCTCCCGGACTGATTGTTGTGGTTCTTCTTCCCCTGCCGTGGGTTGCTGGTGGTTTAGTCTCCGTATAATCATTAGTTAATTGATACGCCACATTATTGTTCACATCAACCTGTCGCCCCTCTTTTCTGCCCTATAAAGTTCCGTCTCTTGTTATCCAGTGCTGTCGGTTATGTGAATGGTTCCCCCGGTGTGTGTCTGTCCTCTCTCCTTGTATTGGTCGCCATCTCATTAAGTACCTTGTCGTCCGTCCTGAGTCATCCTATGCGCCTTCCACACCCACCTGGGTCCGTGACAGTTGTCGTATAGTGATACAGGATTGACCGCAATCGAAAATACCATCTTGTTGTTTAAGTTGGAGATTCAGTGTGAAAATTGTATGATCTACAAATTTTTAATGTTACATGTGATATTTCATAGACTGTATAAAATCATGGACGTAGTGTCCGTGACGTCACTTGTAGGTTTCAGAAGAGCATTTTTTTTAAGCCTAAAGTGGGCGGAGCCGACCGCGCCGGTGACAACGTCTTGGTCCCCACGCGTCCCGCCCAAGGTGAGTAAATTGACAAAGTAACGGCCTGCACAGGTGATAGCACCTGAGGCATATCAGGCTTGCGTCTAAGACCTCGGCATCGCTCGACTCTATTGGTGACAGCAGTGCTTAGTTGAAGCCGTGCAAGACACTCAACACACCATAACTTTCGTTTTTGGTTAAATAGTTGTGATAATTTTGGGACCTATATACCTACCTTTATCACTGGTGTTGAATGTATCTTGGAGAAAAGCCCATGAGATAAAACCAAGGCCGAACATTAGTATCATCATTACCTCTGGGCTGCGTTTGGACTTTGGTTTTAGATGCTGTCTAGCATGAGGATTTTTGACGCCGGTTTCGTTAATCTGCTGTATTGCACACCATATGAGCAGATATGGATTCCACTCGACCACATCTCGAGCAAAACAGAACTGGGGCCTCTGGAAAACGGGTAATAGACTTTTGATAATGTATTAGGGCTGAACGTGTCTATTGGTTTGAATGCTATTCTTTTTAAACCGGGACAGTAAGAGTCGTCAACAGGTTACAGTACGTGTGGTCGCGTTGTGTAATACGCGGGTGGTGGGTAGGATCTTGTGGTCACTACTAGGGGCAGAGCTTCGCCATGTCAACGATGAAAAGGGAACTACACAAACCGCGTTGGTGATTAATGCCGAGACAAAAACAGATCGGTAAATGACTGACATTCTAACACACACAACCCACAAAATCTAGAAAATGTACGCGGGGTGGACAGAAAGAGACAATGAAACGCATGGTTATTCCCTTCAACGCCATAATACAAAAAGGACACGGGATGAACAAAACAATCTATATCACACGTGGGAGTTGTAGAACGGTCAAAAACGAGCAGAGAAGAAGGATTCAGGAGGGTGGTGCGGGTGTGTGGGGCGATGAGTGGTAATGGGTCGAGGTGAACTCTACAGTAGAACAACGGTACATACTAGATGGAACGTGGCCCGCATAGCACACAGAATGAGAGGCATGAGAAAAAGCGAATGTTGACACGAGGGTGCAGCAAAAAAGACACACGAAAGCGGAAAACAAGTACGGAAATGACAAAGGGTGGGTAGGGGAGAGAGGCCGTCGAGGCCGGTTCAAGTACACTTCGGGGGGGTAATGTGGAAAATGCTCCTACAAAACAATTCAACGCAAACCGGAGAGCGGGAATGCAACACTCAGCGCACAGGAGCGGGCTCGGCACATCAGCCACAAGTGGTTGGCGCTGCTATAGACTATGTTCATGCGAGGAGGTTGAGGAAAAACAATAGGCTTAAGATCTTGCACCCTGTTTAATCTTAGCGGACACATGCAAATAAATTGGTTGCAAACGAGTACCAACCACATTTAAACTTTTTGTCCTTTTTATGAAAATGTGAGTTATGGTATACTACTGGGGCAAAAACACCCCTTACAACTCTTAGTTTTTCATGCAATTTTATTTTCTTCGTGATTATTTTTTTTCAATATTTTATCGCCCTTATTTCCCCCCATATTACTCATGCCGAGGCAACTATAATAAGCATTCTTTAAATGAAAAGTAATCCAACACTGTGACTCTGTGATAATGGTATTTTAATTTTTATTTTTATCGCGTTCATAATCTATAAGCTTGAGCATCTGTCACCATCGACATAGCCACTTGTAAAAGAGAGCTGACGCAAACCTGGTTCCTATAAGTCCCCAAATAGGTTTATTGGGTCACAGATAGTACTGGGGTAGGGTCCAGAGGATGTTATGGTGGATGAATAGTTCAAAGGATATGATGAGTGGAGTAATCAGAGTCTTTGGCTTTACAGGAGCTGGAATGCAGGCAGGAGCACACACCTCAGCGCTCCAGGAACTAGTAGGAACAGGAGACACTTGGAGACGAGGAGACACTAGGAGGAACATGGGAGGTAAGTAATGCAGGAAGTATTCATTGTCACATATTGTACATATTGCAAAGTCATTGATTCCTCTACGTGTATACGAGACCGGACTGTGAGGGTGTCTGAGGTGTGTGCTTTTATGAAGGCTGGTAATGAGGTGCTTCATTGGTGACAGGTGCAAGTGCTCAGAACTCAGGTGAGAGGGATCACTGTGATTGGGTGGTGGTGGAGCCTGGCCAATCTGTTACAACCATGGAAATGACAGAGGAGTTGTTTCCGAAATTTTTTTTGACAAACAACATTTTTTTGAGTACCATTTGGTGCTCACTATACTGTTTAAAAATAACACTGTTTAAGCTTTAAATTCAAATATATCGTACACAATTCCTTCTCCTTACTTTTACTATGGTATTCAATTTAGCATTTGCGAATAGCGCACTCAGTGACTGACGTACTATATCTGCAACCCCGGAATTAGCATTACCCTCCGTTCCCGCCAACAAAATCTGTCACTAAAATGGTGAAGTCCTAAAACTGTCTGCAGAAATAAAAACGTTTAAAGGGTTAGTCCACCCAAAAATGAAAATTCTGCCATTAATTACTGTGTTGTTTATTGTTTCCAAACCTTAAGACCTTCGTTCATCTTTGGAACACAATTTAAGATATTTTTTGATGAAATATGAGGGCTCTCTGACCCTCTTATAGACAGCAAGGTAACTACCACGTTAAAGGTCCAGAAAAGTACCAAGATGTTCGACAAAGTAGTCCGTGTGACATCATTGGTTCAACTGTAAAGTTACGAAGCTAAGAGAATACTATTTTGCGCAAAGAAAAGTTTTCGCAAAAGAAAAGAGTTGTGTGTGCATGTTGCGGAGGTTTTCACGGGTACAGTATGGCATTGTGGCGCACTGACCCAATCCGACCCAATCCGGCGTAATAACGTCCTCATGCCAGATCTGGGTCGCGCCGGCGCCCGCCACAAGGGGGCGCTTGGTATCTGTCATGCCGCCCGTGCCACAAGTGAATGCAGTAGAGACGAAAATGTGGAATAAAGCCATTAATGGGTTTTTCGTTTCTTCTATCTTTGCAAACAAGTCTATTATCATAAGCTTTTCTTACTTTACTGTTGTGGGAACCCACTTGAGGTGTCACACGCTACCTTGTCGATCCATTCTTGGCACTGTGTTCTCGGACCTTGAACGGTGTATGTTTAGCTTGGGTGTCTATGGGAGGGTCAGAGGAGCCCCCTCAGAGTTCATCAAAATATCTTAAATGTGTGGGGGTTTCCTATACAGTGGTTCACATGGTATGGACGAAGGTCTGTGTCTGTGGTTTGTCCAGCGGTAGTTCACACCGCCACTCCTGTAGGGTTGTCTTAGGGCACTCAAAAATGGTGGGGCAATATAAAAAAAAATTATTAATTGGATAGAGTGTCACATTAAGTATATTAGGATCATAGTTACTAAAGGAGTTGAAAATGGGTGAAAACTCATCAAGTGTGAGAAGATGATATGTGTGTTTCGCGCGGTGGTTGATTCACCATTTGTGACGTATTCTTAAAAAACGCCAAGATGCTTGGCCACTCCCTACCTAATCGGCCCACTATACAAAAAGGGTTAAGCGAAAAGAGTAACGAACCCACGTCTGAGCTGCAACATGAAGAATACAGTATATAAGGTGAGCTACTACACGAAGATAGTGGCCCATCACGAACGGCACTACATGGCCCTAGTCAAACGAGCAAAGGCGTCGAGACGCCAGAACATTATAAGCGTGTTTAAAAAAGTGGCCATCAAAGGGGCAAGTGGGTAGCAAGTGGCCAGATTCCGAAGCGCGATGATCGGTGAGGGGCGTGGTGTGGTATAAGTACATACCCGTATGGTGAAATGGCTGGCATTTGATAGGAGTTTGGGTATGATAACACACATACGTAGTGACAGTAGTAAGCAAAAGGGGTAAAGGAAAAGGCAGCGAACTGAAAAAGAAAAAACGCCAGTAAGAGTCATGAACGGGGGGCAATAAAGGGAAGAAACCAAAGGGGCTACTATGGCCGGGCAAGGTCAAAACAGAAAAAAAGGAAAGGTAAAGGTAGGGAAAAGAGGCTGAAAGTAAGGGAAAAGGAGGACACGAGTATTGAGGCATACAGAGTGCCAGACGGTTAAAGGCGTGAAGGCGGGTACGCAGAGCAGCAAGGATCGAGGGTAAGACAAATGTCAGTGGGGTGGTGGAAGTCAAGCAGAAATAAAAACAGATAAGACAACGAGCAACCAAACTCACCACAAAGAAAAAAGTAAATAGCTTCACGAACAAACACGGACGAACCGAACCGACCGAATACCACAGAGGAAGCACACGAACAGACATCGAGAGCTATATTTAGGCGCTCCTCACCCACAACAACAGCCCAAAGGGCACGGATGCAACAAACAAGAAAGAGAATGGCTAACCAGCAAAACGAAATGAATTAACAAAACGGGAAAACAAGGCAAAAAGATGCCCCCTCACAAATGTAAATCCGCTCGTCATCTCACCAGCAATTACAGCACGGAATGCTAACAAGGTTTTACTCCGCAATTTTTGTCTTCTGTTGGCGTGTGGACATAAATTCACCACTTCCTTTTTGAGTTAAAATAGTGTTGCAAGTTGCTACTGAGAGTGTCCGTATCACTTCTCCCCTTTTATTAGTAATTGCTTTCTATTACTTTCCTTCCTTTGCGTTCCAAGTCAAAAAGTAAGTCTTACTACTTTAGTATCGTGTCACTATTTTTGTAATGCGTTACTCCCAACACTGGTGATGACATATAATGTTCCAGACAACCTCTATAGTCCCATTTAGCCACTTTTTTCAAGACAAGTAAAAGCCTTAAAATATTAGAAGGTGGTATTACTGATGTATTTTATGTTCTAGATTAATGTGTGAAAATATCTTACACTTGTGTTAACCACAGACCTTATTTCTGGCATTTAACACACACACACACACACAAAAAAAAAAAACCCATGGACTTCAAGACGATGAAATCAAAAGTGCTAAAATGCTAACTCATTTCCAGGTTCTAGCCAAAAGAGCACTCTATTAAAGTCTGAATCTCAATTCAGTTCTGCATCCATATAGGTGACGTCGTGGAGTTTCATGGCTCGGAGGGCACAGGTAAAACGGAAACCTTGTACCACCTCATGAGCCGCTGCATCATGCCAGTCCAGAGTGGAGGTCTGGAGGTGGCGGTGGTCTTCATTGACACGGACTACCACTTTGACATGCTGCGCTTAGTGAGCGTTCTGGAAGGACGTTTGGCCTAAGACTCTAAGGTGGGTGAAGGCTCTGAAAACGAATCTGAGGAGAGGGTACGTTTATGTCTGCGCAGGCTGTCTGTAGTACACTGCAACTGCTCAGTACAGCTCCTCCTAACCCTGCACTACCTGGAAAACACTTTCTCCAGCCAGCCCTCCCTCAGCCTGCTGGTCATCGGCAGCATCTCTTCCTTCTACTGGGTGGACAGATTCAATGGCGGGGAAAGCACTGTTTGTCAGGAGGCTAACTGTTTGCTGGATAGACTCCACAGAAACTATGGCATTGTGATTTTCCCCACCACTCATGTCATAATGAGGAACTATGGATCTGATCCAGGGGTGTCAGAAGTGCCCGGCTCCTCATCATCATCATCTCGCAGGTGGAGGTCAGCTGATAGGGCTACAGACTTTGACAAGCCCTACCTGTGCAAAGCATGGCAGAGAATAGTAACTCACAGGATGCTGTTCACTAAGAGTCCTGTGTCAAAGGACCACAAGCAGATTTTCTCCACAGCATGTACCAGCATAACGATCAAAGGTGTCAAAAGATGCTCATTTCATGTCATGGAGGACGGTGTTAAATTTGTATGTGACAAGTGACACTCCTGCATATTAGAGAGACTCAGCAACAGGGCATATTGCTTTGGGATGTCACACAGTACTTGCCGGACCAAAATATTTACAATTTCCAATTATTGCCTGTCAGTGTGATAAATTATCAATGCAATACATTTTTTCTGTTTTCTTTACTAAAGAAATAATTGCTATGGACCATTAATACAGAAAACTAGGGGTGATTAAGTGGTTCATTTTTTATATTAATGGTGAAATACGTCCTTACTCATAACTCACTTACTTGGAACCAAGACAAGCATTTTTGCAGAGTCATTTTTTATGTGGCTCTTTAGCAAGAGAGTTTCAAAGTAGCTTGCAACAATAAGAACCAGGGAATAACTGAATCAGGGATGCACAACGTCCGAGTGAGACATTCAAGTTCGCTCTAAAACAAGTACAATAGTTGGCATTCATTCACTTCATTCAATAACAGTAAAGTTTAATCATACTTCGAACAACTTCAACTCTGCAAGTGTTTATAAGGTCAAACACAACGACAATAGTTTTGTTATCATCATCCAAGTCGAATTCCATTAATATCACATCAATGTTAGAAGTGTATCACTTATGAACAAATTTTGATTACAGCTGTAAAGCTGCATTACAAATCGACAGTGATCATCTATTCCTCAACTGAGTTTAAGATTTGTTTCTCATTTCTGTGAATAGTGTTCATCAAAATCATACTTACGTGTCTTATATACACCCACAGCTACACCGCGCACCACACACATAAAAACACCCACCACTACTTGGCAAATCGTTTGAGATTCAGGCAAACACTTTAATTGTTTTTTTACAAAGGAGTCCTCTATCGCTCATCAGGCTGACATTCTATTGTGATCAAAAAAGCAGTAATCTTGCACAAAATGTTATGTACAATATACAATCATTGTTTCCATTTACTATCCTTAAAAATATACTTTATTTATGTGATGCCAAAGCTGAATTTCCATCAGCCATGTGCTCCATATCAAGTGCAGCAGATACCTGGCAATAAATCATATCTAATAGGCTGATTTATTATTAATGATCAATGTTGTGCAACAGTTGTGCTGACATAATTTATTTCTCTATTTTCTTTTTGCGAAACACCTGCACTTTTTTTTCAGGATTATTTGATGAATAAAAAGTTTAAAAAGAACAGCATTAATTCAAAATATAAATCTTTTCTAATGATATAAATCTTTGCTATAACTTCTTATTAATTTAACACATCCTTGCTTAATAAAAGATTTAATTTCTTTAAAAAAAAAAAAGTGTACCGACCCCCAAACTATTTTAACTGTAGCTGCTATATGTGTTTAGAAAATATTTATATTTTTACATAACTGCTCTTTTTTTTTAAAACTTTTGAGTGTCATCAAGAATCCTGAAAAAATGCACAGGTTCAAAAACATATGAAGCAGCACAGACAGTTTGTCCGCACTGTATAAAAATCAGCATATTAGAATGTTTCTGACTGATCGTGGGTGAGCCTTCACAGACTGGAGTAATGATGCTATGACACAATGCCAGCCTCTTGCCGTCACAGAATTAATTACTCTTAAATGTCTATTAAAATAGAAAAACTCAGTTTCATTTACATCCAATCAATAACTATCTTCACAACTATTTACATGTTTTCCGTGTATTTTGATCAATAATCAGCCTTTGATTGAGCATACAGAGACTCCTGCGTAAAAAAACCATTAAACTCGTCGATCCTCAAACTTTTGCCGGTAGTGTATATGTGTGTTATAGGTGGTATGTTTTAATGTAGTAATGTGTCTATATACAGTTATATATATATATATTTATATAATAGTTATATCATATGTAATACGTATAATATATATATATATCTATTAATATAGACGATTTCCTCCTAAGTTTTTTTATTTATTTTAATTAAATGTAAATTCATGTCCCAGTCACATTTTCTTGCTTAAATAAACATTACTTATACTTTTAGAAAAACAAGTAGAGGAAAAAAAATCTATTTTATAATGTAATCAATATTCTATTTATTAAAGCCAATTATGAATCTTATCAAGTTATTGTTTTTATATTTGTGATCTTATCTTCAGCTATTCTTTTTAATAGTTAACTCTTAACTATTTTTTTAATTTTTTGGATCATCAGTCATAAAAGCTCAGTAAATATTGGTCACAGACACAGATTTACTTTAAATTTCACCAAGCTGATTACTCACTAAAAACTCCCACACAAGGGAGTTAAGAAGTAGGGACATAAATGTTGTCATTTTTAATTTTTTTCTAATTTACAGGTTCTATTATTATTGTTATTATTATTTCTCATCTCTTACTTTTAATTGCTGGACAGCAACCAATATTTTGTATTCTATAATATTTCCCTATATTTTACTAAAGACAATTTTATGATTGATTTATATACTACACTTTAACAACCATTTTTGATCACATAATAAAGCAGAAAACATACTTTATAGTTTCTGTACTGTAATAAATGTTATGTCAATTAGCACTGCATTATTCATGTACTTTTTATTTATTACCTGGAGATGACTTGGAAAAACACATATAAACCATATATTGTCGCAATTGTGTGTTTATTGCAATCACGTTTCATCAGTCAAAATATTTCTGCTTTTTATTCAGCTTAGTTACAACTTGCCTTTGTCCATATTAGGGATTTCCTGGCCATTGTAAGTTATTACTTCTATGAGTCAGTTTTGGACTTTCTGCGCGAGAGCGCCCTCCGGCTTCGAGTATGAATGAACTAGCCTGCAGTGGAAGTTGACAAGTAGGAACAATGATAATCAGGGACAGGACCCACACACTAGGGTAAAAACCTCCTATCAATCTAATGGCTATGGACAACATACATTCAAAATTCTCGAACAAAATGTACTCGGTGCTTGGGGGGGGGCGGTACGTACTGGGTGAACAGGGGTGAGGGGTGTGGGGGCTGAAGGGTAGTATACGGGGGGAAAGGATCTATTCAAGTAGCACGAATTCATATACACAGGGAGGTAAAGAATACTAGTCAGAATGTAGATATATGAATAAATAAAGCACGTCCTTACTGACTGTGCGAGTAGGTTCATTGTGCAAGGGGGACAGGTGAAGGTGTGTCCTCAAAAGGGGGGGGGGAATGGGGGGGGGGAAATAAAAACGAAGTGAACAGTGTGTGTGGTTGGACCAAAAGGTGCACACGGGGTGGGGTATGGGTCGCAACAAGTGTGTTGTGTGGTGAATTTATTGGGGGGGCAGAGGGGAGAAGAGGGGGGAAAAAGGGTCCGGAGTGGGTTGGACCAAAAGGGGGTGGGGGAAAAGGCTACAGAAAAAAGGGAAAAAAAGGACAGTAAAAAATGGAAAAAAACAAAGAGCCCTAAGTAAACAATAGAGGGGTAAAGGTACACCAAGCACAGTCAGAGAACGCTAGGATGTAAAACAATGGGGATGACCGGATCTGTATGTGCACAAACAGCAGCAGACGAGTCGTGAGGAGAGAACAACTGGCATATAGAGAGGAGTGGGGGGGAGAGGCTGAAAAAGAGAAAAGGAGAACGTAAAAAACCCAACAAAATGTTAATACATACGATGTACACATGGACGCTGAGAAACGGCTGAAACCAAAGAATAGTCAAATAAAGGATGTCGCCGGGGAAAACCGGGAAACGTGAACACGGAAAACAACAACAAAAAGAAATGGTGAAGAGGAAAGGTGGTCGAATACTGATCCCAAACTTTTGACGGGTAGTGTATGCAGATATCTTTGTATGAATATATACACGTGTGTATAGAACTACAAAAAAGTTTTTAGTTTTCCTTAACACAACTTTAGCTATATAGCCATTATGTGATTAACATATTGTAATGCAAAACATAAAAAAAAAATTATTTCAACAATAAAACAACTGCCTACATTTTATATGCAGATCATAAACAGCCAGTGACCAGAAAACAGAGAGAAAGACTAAGGAATAGACGAAGAAGAAGACAAAAGCGGACCTGAAGCACATCTTTCATCGCAAAGCCACCAGGAAAAACTGATCTAAAAACGGAGCACTTGCAAGTATGTACAGGTGCAAGGATTGCAGCTTGTAAACTTTAGATTTAAGAAGAATATTGTACAGTCATGTGAAAAAACATCAGCACACAGCAAACCATTGTGAAAATAAGCAATGCCCTGCTTCCTTTACAAATGTTGTGGCATTTAGATCGCACATGCACAGGAAACACATTGTAAACCAGAGAATAAAAAATAAACTCAGTTCAGAGGTACCCTTGCTTACAAAATTGAAAGATGTTCATTTGTGGCAGATAATTTCTCAGCTTTGTGTTCTCATTTAAGAATTCACATTAGAGATGGAAAGAAGGTTTACTGCCCCTATGATAACTGCTGCAAATATTTCAGAGTCAGATCATCCTTTTCTGCACATATTTCAAGGAAACATACACAAGTAACCACTGCCCAAATGTCAAGTCCCACAGAAATTATCAGTGGTACTCTTGAGTGCAATCTTTGTCTTTCAACAACAGATGATCATGAAGAGGAGGAATATGTTGAGCATGAATCATTTTTACATAATTTGGCCCAGTTTTATTTGAAAATGCATGCAAAAATGCAGTTACCAGCTAGCACCATACAGTACATTGAAGGATTTCAGCATGTTCATACCTCTAGTTTGGCAGACTTCTTTTCCAAGTTGAAAGGGAAGCTTTTAGAACTGAATATTCCGCAAACAAAAATAGATGAAATAATTCATAGTCTCTGTAAAGAGGGTCTCTTCACTCTATACAGTGAAGGACCACTGAGATCAGACAAAACAAGAAAACATTCTACAAGCAGCATTTTGATTACACTGAGTCAATACAGATTTATCTGGGATAATTGATAATGCTGGTAAAAAGTGCTTTTGCCAGTATGATAACTGATAATGCTGGCAAGGAGTGCTTTTGTCAGTTTGTTCCTATCGAGGAGACATTGCAAACTCTCCTCAGACAATCCAGTGTTAAAGAACAGTGCGGCCAAGCAATATGTCACCACATTGATGACATGGTGTCAATGAAAATTCTCTCTTAAAAAGCACTTCCTCATTGTCTCTCATCCTTTACCAGCATGCATTTTGAAGTTACTTAGCAGAGTCTTGGTGAGTTACAGCCACACAACCGCTCCCTAGTAGATCCCATGCAGTTGGTACTGTGCAGAGAGAATGACTTGAAGACTTTGGACTTGAAAAGTTGTTTTCAAGTATTATCACAGACCTTAAAGATTTGGAAGATGCAGGGATTGATACAGATGTTGGCATTAGAAAAGCATTTTTAATTTCCATTTGTGGCGATAAGCTTGTGTAGCGTCTGGACCAATCAAACACACAATATATATTTTGTTTTTATATTTAACAAATATCTGTAACCCCCCCTCAGTTAAAAAGCCATATGAGGTACACATGAACATGCCCCCCCGGAATGCGTAACACCCCAGGAAGCCGAACAGGCCCCTTGTTGCATGGCAACTAATCATGATATCACTGGTTTTATGAGCCCCCCATGAATGTTAGTAGAATAACCCACTCTTTGTCCCCATAGGAAAGGCAGAGCAGAAATGCTTTTCTACTAATTAATTCATAGGAAACCTTTCTTTGAATGAACACACACATATGCTTCGGCCATGGGTATATTATTGCTGTTTTGTGATAAATCTGTTGTATTATAGACGATTTATTCAGCTACGATAAACCAATCATTCATATAACCTTACATATACCGTGTTTAGTATCTATGAATTTGCCTTCTTATGATCGAATCAAGCGTGTATATTATATGGTGGTACTTAGGCAATATATATTAGGGTCCTGAGATTTTTTAGTAATTTCGATTCAAGTCCATTTCTATTTTACCATGCTTTCAAACAAAGGGCCATAAAAACGCCCACTTGGGATTCCGGCTTTTCTCATTGGTTAAGCCCATCTTGAGAGGTGGGGATCTTCTCCGACTTTAAAGGCCACACTCCATGTGACCCGCCCAAGTTGGTGGTTCAGGGGATGCTAAGATGAAGATGTGAGAAAAAGCTTCAGGATACCAAAGCATTGTGCCAAGCCTTTCTTCGGCCTTGTCCTTTCCATTTCAATCAAGTCTCTTACTCAAACTGGTTCTTTCTCATCAACTAACTTCAGCAAAAGATAGACTGAAAACCTTAAGATTGCATCAGGAATCTCTTTCAGCCAGCCGAGACTCGCAAGTATCAACTTAGTCTTAGTAATTGATGCATTAAGTATCAGTTACACTTTTTTACAAAGGTGTTTGAACTAAGAAACTGATGTTTCCCTCAGGCTTTAGATCTGCTGAATATGCAAAATGTTCCATAAAATTCATTCTTTATGCCTCATTCTGGACTGAGGTAAACTCATTAAAACCCTTTCCTATACCAACTGTATGGTGTGTGTGTGTGTGGTGTATGTGTTGTTAGACCCGTTTATGTGTGTATGTAGGATGTTAGACCAGTTTATGTGTTTATGTAGTATGTTAGACTAGTTTAAGTGTTTATGTAGTTAATAAAACCTTACTTGTATCACACTTGACGTGTTCATCGTTTGCTCATAACTGGAGTCACTAATCATGCAGATTTACACTACAAGCTTTGTAGAATTGTACAGTAAGAAAGTTATTTCCCTTAACCAGGAAATTAATGTTCTTAGAATTGACAAGACAGTTGACCCTGAGAGGTCAACTAAATATATCTACAGCGGATCTAAAATATTCATAATTAATTATAACTAATTATGGTTAATTATTCATATTTCCTGTCATGAGCTGATTCGTTACACTTGGTTCCCATTGTATTGGTGGCTTCAGTGAAAACTTCAGTAGCAGTATACATTTTTGCACATACTGCTTGATTAACAGAAGTGATTTTCAGAAGACCCTCTGAAGTTAGGTCCTAAAAGAACAGTTGACGTTCACAGAGAGAATGTGAGACAGCTTTCCACCACTGGCCAGGGAGTCAAGTTTGACTCACCTTTCAATTAATTGAAACATTTTCATGTTTGTACTGGGCTACCTCCATGTTTGTGTCATGATCTATTTGAAGAAGTCATTTCCTATGACTTGGCATTGTATATGAATAATCTAGTGAAACAAGAAAAACAGTTCACATATGCTCAACTAAATAGACCCATCATACAATTTAAATACTTTGGAAGTGATGGTCTCAACAAACTTTGTGAGGTTAAGGCTGATGGCAAAAGCCTTTGTGGCTCTGTAACACAAAACGGGTGTCTTTTGCGACTGTTGCCATTGTTAGTTGGCAGTAGGATAAAGAATCCAATGGACAGTCAAGTTTGGCAGCTGTGTCTTCAATTAAAGTATATGGTCAAATTAATTTGTGCTCCAAAAATCCACCACAATCAGGTCGCTTACCTAAAGACAATCACCGAAGACTACACTCTTAAAAATAAAGGTGCTTCAAAAGGTTCTTCAAGCGATGCCATAGAAGAACCATTTTTGGTTCCACAACGAACCATTCTGTCAAAGGTTCTTTAAAGAACCATCTCTTTTATACCTTTTTGTAATCTGAAGAACCTTCTTTTGCCACAAAGAACCTTTTGTGAAACAGAAAGGTTCTTCAGATGTTAAAGGTTCTTTATGGAACCATTTAGACAAAAAGGTTCTTCTATGGCATCGTGAAGCACATTTATTTTTAAGAGTGTATGCCAATTTGAGATGCAGCCTCTTCCCTAACCATCCACTGAAGCCAAAACATAATTAACTCCACTACAGTGACCTCATCCTGCACTTTGGCCCTCTTATTCGTTTGTAGACTCTCAGATTTGAGACTAAACATTCATATTTTAAGGAATGTCCCAGAAAACTCCACAACTATGTTCATCTTTGTAAAACTCTGGCAGAAAGGCATTAGTTGCTTCAAGCTTACCTTTACAGTGGCTCAGTGTTTCCGCCTACAATCCAAGCTGTTGGTGAAGCCAATGAATATGATGAGCAGCGTTGGTGGTATTCAAGAGGCTGTAAGGGCAGCTGGCTTTTCAAAAGGAAATCATGTCTGAAGTGTCAGCAGTGGTGTACAAAGGGACAAAGTACAGCAAAGGGCTTGTTGTTGCAATGAACACCAACGATCAGGACTTCCTTTTTGGAAAAATATCAGTGACTCTTATCAGTCATATACAAGTGCACTTTGTGGTTGACATGCTTCAGTCAGTGCTTTTGATTGATCTTGGACATCATTGCATATGAATTTTAGAAGACAGATTCCTGTGTGCTGACAGTTTGTGCGATTACTACCTTCTTCCAGTATATCAAGCATCAAGACTAAATGTTGTCTCCCTGCATCATGCAATATGTTTTTTTTTCTAAATCACTAGAAGATTAGGGCTGTCACGATACCAGATTTTTCACTACACGAATATCGTGGGGGGGGGGAAAAATCATGATTACTATATGTTGCGATATCTATATAGAAGTTTTATGGGAGTAGCCTAGTTGTTCAATAGAAGTCTATATGAGAGTAGCTGTTAAAGATGTTTAGACGAGCCCTTCATAAAGCAAACAAAACAAGCCCTGCAAATTAATTAAAGAACAGGTTATAAAGACACTTTATATTTAATAGTATTTGATGATTTGTTAATTGCATTTTTTATAGTATACTTTCAATGAAACATCTGCATTGGGTCTTTATTTATGCATGTTTTGGCCTGAGTTTTTGTTGCATTTACAACATTATGACCAGCAGGCATCACCCGCGTGTGGCATTTTGAGTGATTCGAAGGTTTGTTTCTCTCATCAGTACAGCGTCAAAGTACAACAGTCTATGAGAATAACCATGTGTTTTTACCCCAAACTCAAAGTATAGTCAACTTTAGTCTGGGATCACAGTAGAATTCTATTCTACAAAGTAAAAATAAAGGCCAAATGAAAACAGTTGTTTTAAACTAGTTCTTTATTAACAAACAAGCCACTTTACATCATAGAAGGTTCACTTTTAAAATAAATGATGAAGGCACAATACAGGCATTTCTGTCATAAGCAATATGAAAGCTGCTTATCAAATGGTCTGTAATACTTCAAGTCCTGTACATGTCAGTGAATGTAAGTCGCTAAATGTCAGTGAAGTTGTGTCAATACCTTCGACTTTGCAGCACAGTACAGCAGTGATTGAGTCAACATAACATTCAGCAGATGAAAAATCGCAGGATATGTGGATCAGTTGTGTCTAGTTGCAAACAGCAAAGTTCAGCGCATAGTTGTTTCAAAGAGCAGGAAAGGCTGTGTAGATTCAACTCCCTCCAAAAATACCCGAATGCTGGTTCCCATCCCTATTGATCTCTTGTTTTTCTTAGCACGTTGCCAAACAAAACACAAAACCAGACCAATTAAAATTAATATTATTAGTTTTTTATAAATGTGGCCAGTTTTTGATAGACAAAATTCAATCATCTTGGACTTTTGTAACTCAAGAACAGACTAGAAACAAGAAAATATTTGGTTAGATTCAGACTTTTGAATATATTGATTTCCAAGTAAAAAAGGAACAAATTAAATCATAAAAGCAATCCATGTGACTCCAGTGGTTCAACCTCAATTCTATGAAGCAAAACGAGTACTTTGTGTGTGCAAAAAAACAATTAATGACTTTATACAATTTTAATCTTCAATGCATTTTCACACAACATCTGCTCTCGCATCAACATGCATACGTTGTGATGTTCTTATTTGGAGATTAATATTTTGTAAATAAAGTAGTAAATGTTTTTTTTGCAAACAAATTGATCAACATTGATGTCACATTGATTACTTTAATGATGTCTTTATACCTTTCTGGGCTTTGAAAATGGTAGTTGCGTGGACTGTCAATGAAGGGACAGAAAGCTCTTAAACTTCATTAAAAATATTGTTTGTGTTCTGAAGATGAACATAAGTCTTACGGGTTTGGTACGACATGAGGGTGAGTAATGTCAGAAATTTTTTTTTTTTGGTGAGCTATCCCTTTAAGAATAAATTAGGACATGCACCTTAAAATCTCACTGAATAGTCAGCTGCCTGAAGGAGGCTGATCTATGCTCTCTTGTTGTGGCTTTGTGATGTTTTGGCAGAGATGGCCTACCCTAGTGAGTAGGGCTGAACGATTCACTGAAATCCAACTGAAATCGTGATTTGACTTGATGTGATTATTGAATCACAAAGGCTGTGATTTTTTATTAAATAAATATATGCACAGCACCAGTAGATGCTGCTCATCTCTGCAAGCGCGTGCGTTGCGTATACGTGCATTCTGATTCAGCAACACACTCCAACCACTCTCAAACTTAGGGGATAGTTCACCCAAAAATGAAAATTTTATGTTTATCTGCTTACCCCCAGGGCATCCAAGATGTAGGTGACAGTATTTATATAGTTTTTTTTACCTCTGATGCACTGCAATGTCTGAACTGTCCTGAGCATGTCCTCCACAGCCGGCACCTGACACGTCTTCTTCTTGCTTTACGGCAGATCACAGACTTAAGTGCATTACCGCCACCTATATCTCAAATGAACCATTGACACTCTATCTACAATCTCAATTAGGAGTCAATGGTTCCATTGTCCATTCACATTGCTGTGATCTGGAGTGGTTAAAAAAAATCTATATAAATACTGTTTAGTTTCTTGCACAGACCGATCGTTTCATGTATTTACAAATCAATGTATCTTCACGAGCCGCAGGGTTTAATTTGGTGTTGTTTGTGTATGTTTTTTTGACTCTCAAATCCGTGATTCTCATTCACTTCCATTATATGACTGACAGACTGCAACGGTTTGAGTTAAAAATCTTCGTTTGTGTTCTACTGGAGAAACAAAGTCACCTAAATCTTGGATGCCCTGGGGGTAAGCATATAAACATAAAATTTTAATTTTTGGTGGAAATCCCTGTAATGAGAAGCGTTCATAAACCTGTTGTTGAGAACATTATAACATGATTTTACTCCAAAACATTAGTCGAGTGTTTTAAAATAACTTAATTTTCTGATCTGATGTGGCTTCTTCAGGACTGCCAACTTGCATTCAGTGTGAGACTCACGCAATTGACACTTTTCTCACTCACGCCACACTCCATTTTCTCATGCAGTAAAAAGCAACCTAAGTTGAAAATGTGATAGGATATTGGCGAAACAGATTTGGTAAATGCTCCAGTGCATATTTGTGTTTGCACTCTGGAGAACGTCAAAAGTTTGTTGCGTTGAGCAATGTAGCCAATCACAGACAGATCTGTTGATCTTGAAACCCCTGTGATGGCCTATCGTTCAAATAAATGCCAGATTTTGTTTCACGCGCTCGCAAATCCTCTCACTGTAACACGATGTAAATAAGAGGTTCCTTGATTATGAAGGAACTTTTTTGAGATCTCCATGAACTGAAGTAAGTGACACCTTTTGAGTGAAGTAGGCTATTTGTGCACTATCTAGGTTAAATATAATCCGTTCAGAATTTGAATAAAATATGTTTTTCATGCTTTATATACCCTGAATAAGCAGCAACGTTTAGGGAGTGACATATAAATCCCTCATCCCTCACATAAATAAATGCGGGATTCATTTTCGAATGGGAGACAAATATAATTTGTCAAAATAGATGTTCTGTAAGCAATGTAAATGCAGACTAATTGATTAATAGAAAAATATTTGAATTTTTTTGTCAAAATATTTTTTAATTGTGGTTGCAATCATTTACAAAAGTAATGACTAATCTTACAATTCTCTCACTGTACATTGCTATTCTTGTTGTGGTAAAAAGTTAATAGCTTTGCAGCATTGCAACAGTTATTTTACATAATTTTATGATAGAAATGCAGTATCATCATGACGTTAACTACTAGGCATGTCTAGATGTCAGACAAAACGTTGCTGACATGTGTTTTACACACCCACCTACCCCCACTTTATATTATCTATGTATGTATATATATATATTGTAACGGGGTGAAGAATCACACAACAATAAATCTCAATCAATACCCCGGAGGATGGATTTATTGTGGTGAGGGGTGCTCATGAGAAAGGTCCAGGTAGGTGCTCCATTGCCGTGAGTGCTCTCTTCCGTCTTCCCAATGTAGAGGGTCCGTGCAGTGCTCCTGTGGGGCTGGTTGGTCACACGCTGGGAAAAGTGAGAGGGCGAGTTAGTGCTCAGTCTCATGGAGGAACCTCCTAGATGGCAGTACTTGTGTGGTTTATGTAGCCGCCGCCTGATGAGGTGCAGCAGTGACCGATCAGCCTGTGATGATGATGGCCAGGTGCTCCCCGCTTGTTTCCAGGGCGATGCTGATGAGCCTCGGGGACGCTCGTCCACAAGGTCTGTCAGGGAGGCGGCTAAAGAGGAGAAGTTGGGGATGAAGCAGCGATAATACCCCGCCAACCCTAGAAAGGCTCATACCTGGGTCTTGGTTTCGGATCTCGGAGCGGAGGGTACCGCCTCCACCTTCTTCTCCTGCGGCCGAATGAGACCCCGTCCCACCTGGAAACCCAGGTACTCCGCCTCGGAGAGGGCAAGGTGGCATTTCCCAGGGTTGGCGGTGAGTCCCGCCCTCCAGAGCTCCGAGAGCACCCTCCATACCCAGTCCAGGTGGTCTTCCCATGCCTCGGACTGGATCACGACATCGTCCAGATAGGCCGCGGCGTAGGCCTGATGGGGCCGCAACAGGATGTCCATCATCCGCTGGAACGTGGCGGGTGCCCCGTGGAGGCCAAAAGGAAGGGTCCGGTACGGCCAGTGGCCACTAGGAGTAGAGAAAGCAGTCTTAGGTTTGGCATTCTCAGAGAGGGGTACCTGCCAGTAGCCTTTGGTGAGGTCCAACGTCGAAATATACCGGGCCCTTCCCAGCCGGTCCAACAGTTCATCCACCCGAGGCATGGGGTATCCATCGAACTCAGATACCTCGTTGAGGCGACGGAATTCGTTGCAGAAACGGAGGGTGCCATCCGGTTTCGGGACCATCACGATGGGGCTGGCCCATGGGCTGCGTGATGGTTCTATCACCCCCAACTTCAGCATCTGTTGAATTTCCTCCTCAATAGCTCGCCGACGAGCCTCAGGGACGCGGTAGGGCCGTTGCCTGACAACGACCCTTGGCGGCGTCCGGATGTCGTGCTGCAGGACGTTGGTCCGCCCGGGAAGAGAGGAGAACACATCAGAGAACTGACCGACCAGGTGCTACAGCTCCCTCTTCTGGGCAGCCGAGAGGTGGGGGTTGACGTCAACAACCACGGGATCAGAGATGGCAAGGGCCGCGAGCTGGTCTCTAGTCCCCATACACTTCTTCAGGAGGTTAATGTGGTAGAGCTGCTCGGCTCTCCTCCAATCTTCTCCAGCACCGTATAGGGACCCTGCCAGGTGGCCAGGAATTTGCAGGCCGAGTTGGGGACTAGGATCATGACTCGGTCTCCCGGCTGGAACTCCCGTGGTTGGGCTGCCCGGTTATAGTGGCGCTGTTGGGCCTGCTGCGCTTTCGTCAGGTGTTCCCGGACTAATGGCATGACCCGGTCGATCCTTTCCCTCATCAGTTTTACATGCTCGATGACAGAGCGATGGGCTGCCGGCTGCTGCTCCCAGGCTTCCTTCGCCACATCCAGGAGGCCGCGGGGTGGACGGCCAAAGAGGAGCTTGAAGGGGGTGAAGCCAGTTGAGGCCTGCGGGACTTCACGGATCCCGAAAAGGACATAGGGGAGCATCAGGTCCCAGTCGCGTTTATCCTCCGCGACCACCTGTCTCAACATCTGCTTGAGCGTTTGATTGAAGCATTCGACCAGTCCGTCGGTCTGGGGATGGTAGACCGTGGTCCTCAACTGCTTCACCCGCAGCAGCCGGCAGAGGTCAGCCATTAGCCGGGACATGAAGGAGGTACCCTGATCGGTCAGGATCTCCGCTGGGATGCAGACTCGGCTGGAGAGCAGGAAGAGTTCCTGGGCAATGGCTTTGGCGGTGGCTTTTCGGAGGGGCACTGCCTCAGGGTACCGGGTGGCATAGTCGACTATCACCAGGATGTGTTCATGTCCCCGGGCAGACTTAGGCAACGGCCCCACAAGGTCCATCCTAATGCTCTCGAAGGGCACCTCGATGATGGGCAGCGGTATCAGCGGACGGGGGGGAGGCGTCCTGGGTGACGTCACTTGGCAGGTCGGGCAGGCTTGACTTGACTCGAACGAAATGCGGGAGAGGGTGGGGACCAGGCTGAACCTCCTTGCCTTCGATGACCCGGACCTGGGTCCAGCCATACTTCAGCCTGTCGTCCTCTCGCTGTTCCTTCCCAAATGAGCCCCCTCCCGTCACCTGTTGGAACACATCATAGAAGAGATTAGGATTTTGGGAGGGGGACTCACCTTCTCTCCCGCTATCCGAGGCCAGAAGCACGGGCCGCTGATGAGGTCCTCCTGGGCTGGCAGGCTACATAGTCGTCAAACCCTGGCCAGTCTCTCCCGATCAGCACGGGGATGGGAAGATCCTTTATGACCCCGACTTCCACCGGCCAGGCGCTGGGAGCGGCCGAAATGGTCATCCTGCCAGTGGGAAGTTGTCGTGTATCCCCGTGGACACAGGTTAAGGGGAGGAAGGCCTTATTTTCCGTTCGGGGGGCGAGAATCCGCGACTGGACCAGAGTGACCGCACTGCCCGAGTCCAGGATGGCCCGAAACGGCTTTCCATTCACTTTCACTCCCACCTCTGGAGCTCCAACCGGCAGGTCGTGGGGACACAATGCGCCCCCCCCCGCCCCCCCCCCCCCCCGACCAGCAGGTCCGTGAGGGGACTTCCGAGCAGGGGATCATCCAGCGGAGAGGGAGCGCCGACCTGCCTACTGGTCGTGGGGTGCCCTCCGGCGCGCGCCGCTCCTGGATCACCCTCCGGGGAAATGGCGGTGCTCGCTCCCCAGCATCCTGGTGTTGGGCCGCATCCGCCAGCTTGACAGCCTCCACCAGCTAGGAGGTGGTGGTTGGGTTCCTTATCCCCACTGCCTGTCGGTGGGATCGGAGAAGGGACGGTCCATCACCACGCACTCCGCCACCTGTCCAGCCGATGGAGCCCCCTCCAGCAGCCAGTGCTGCGCGAGTCGTGTGAGCGGCACAGATAGGGGATAATCCCAGGAGGGCTAGGATTTCCTTCTTGACCTCCTGATATTGCTCGGCAGAGGCGGCGGGAAGAGCGAAGTATGCACGCTGCGCTTCGCCCGTCAGCAGGGGAGCCAGCACCCGTGCCCAGCCATCCTTATGCCATCCTTCCATGGTGGCCGTCGCTTCAAACATTTGTAAGAAGGCTTCTACGTCATCATGAGGGGTCAGCTTGTGCAG
This sequence comes from Sinocyclocheilus anophthalmus, assembly GCA_018155175.1. Lineage (NCBI taxonomy): Eukaryota > Metazoa > Chordata > Actinopteri > Cypriniformes > Cyprinidae > Sinocyclocheilus > Sinocyclocheilus anophthalmus. The sequence continues at coordinate 133,565 of JADLZN010000427.1, forward strand.
CAGCTTCACGGCTTGTACTCGGGGGTCCGGCAGCGGAACGCGCTGAGCGGCGGCGGCACGCAGTGCTGCGAGTTCCTGCTCCGTCTTTCCTTGACGGGTGGCGAGGTGCTCAACTATTTGTTGTTGGCGGATGCTAACCTCGGTGAGCCGCTGGAGGATTTCGTCCATGGCTCGCCTGTGACAGAATTCGGAGACAAAAAAACAAGGAAAAAGGTGAGGTGAAGATCGCTTGTCGGTGATTCTTCACTGATTTGCCCGCATTCTCCACCAGTGTAATGGGGTGAAGAATCACACGACAAGTAATCTCAATCAATACCCTGGAGGAAGATTTATTGGGGTGATGGGTGTTAGTGCAAAAGGTCCAGGTAGGTGTTCCGGTGCCGTGAGTGCTCTCTTCCATCTTCCCAGTGCAGAGGGTCCGTGCAATGCTCCTGTGGGGCTGGTCGGTCACACGCTGCTGTCTGTGGGAAAAGTGAGAGAGCGAGTTAGTGCTCAGTCTCATGGAGGAATCTCCTAGATGGCAGGGCAAGCGTGGCTTATGTAGCCGCCGCCTGATGAGGTGCAGCTGTGACCGATCAACCTGTGATGATGATGGCCAAGTGCTCCTCGCTTGTTTCCAGGGCGAAGCTGATGAAGCCTCGGGACGCTCGTCACACTATATATACAGTATATATAGTATATATATTATATTTTTGTTATAATAAAAGTCCAATAATATATTTTAATATTATTAAAATAATAATTCTATACTGTAATAAAGGCTATGTCGATTAGCATTACATTATAAATTTACTTTTTTATTATGAAAATACCCGAGATGGCGTGAAGAACACATAAATCATATATTGTTGTAAGTTTATTGTCTTCATGTTTAATCAGTTAAACGTCCTTTCTGCGTTTTATTCAGCTACAGCGATAACTGGATAACTTTGTCCATATTAGGGATTTCCTGGAACGTTATGAGTTCTATTACTTCTGTGCTGCATTTGTGGAGTTTCTGTGTGAGCGCACCCTCTGGCGTCCAGTAGGACTGAAAACCAGAACATTACATAGTTTAACGGGGTGGGGGGCCCCCAAATCAGGTAAAGCCGGGCATACACGGTGCGAATTCTGACGGTCGGAGGATCGTATGTCCACGCACACGCCACGAGTGAGTTTATCTGAAAATCGTATGGACTCAGTGGTAAATGACAAGATTTTACAACCTCCCAAATTCCGTAGCAATTGCATGAAGATTCCTGATGTAATGACATGTATTGAATTGAGTTGAGAGAAGGGCAGTGTATAATAATAAACTGTTACCTATATGTAGTACATATAAATAAAACTGCTAAATCAGTCGGGAGTTAATGATATTTTGAATAGAATAACGAGAAATCGCGTTTGCTTCCATTTAATTTTGATCAGTGCTTTGCTACGCAGCATACAAACTTTTACTCCAAAAGTGCGCACATTAGGATATGTATTCACACGTTTACCTCATATTTCTTTAAATAGAATAGAACCATCATTTCTTAATGACTCACAGAAAGTCGATTCTCTGCCAATCCGTCAATATTGCGTGATCATAATTCCCACATTACGGTGACTGTAAACTTGCGCGTTCTGTCTCATAATACATTTATGCGTCAGTTTATTATATGCAGTAACTGCATTAGGTCACAGCAGAGTGAGTTTTAGGCAAAAAAAAAGTGTATTAATCTCATACTGTCACTTATAGACTAAATAGACTAATAGCGTGCGCTGAGTTTCTGAAAAGCCCTGCATGGATTAAGGCGCGTGCACCAGGATCACGAAACCCAGACGGCCTCTAGACAGGAGTGCTGACAGTATTTTTTACTGTCATTATATGCAAGACATAACATTATACGACATATTGACATACTGACATACAAAAAAAGATTTGAAATTTAATGGATTATGACTATAACAAAGATATAAATCAGGACAGCACTAAAATTGTCACGTATGTCAACGTGCCTTGCCATTCCGCCCACTCACCACCAGAGGTCGCCACACAATACATGGACTTTCGCACTGCACAAACTGTCACATGTTACCCTGGACTCCATTTCCCAAAATACACTTCGCCCAGAATTAATCACACACCCACACCTGTTTCCCATTAGGAACCCTTTATAAGCTGAACACTTCCTCTCACCTATCGCTGAGTATTGTTAACGTTTATCTCTGCTCAGCGATAGCTACATTACAGAGCCATTTCAAGTTAACCTGGTTTTTCCTAGCCATAGTCTAGTCTAGTCCCGTCTTTGCCCGAGTAACTGTGTTTAGATTCTTGCATGTTATTCTCGCATTGTTGTTTTCTGCCTGCCCCGGACCTCAGCCTGCCTTGGATTACCCATTGTCTTGCCTTCTCTGACTCTGTTTGCTCCCCGCCTGGACTCTACCTGCTTGTTGGATTACTCCTTTGTCTTGCCTTTTGGATTACGTTTGCCACCGATTGACCCACGCCTGTCTCTAGATTACTCTTTTGCTGTTATCGACCCATGCCTGTTGTGACCACGTTTTCTGATAATAAAACCTTGCATATGGATCCGTACGCCTCTGTCGCTCACTCCGTAACAGAATACTCAGCCAAACAAGGATCTAGCAGCTTTTCATGTGGACATTGGCCAGGTATGGAGACAGCAAGACATTGTTAGCCCTCAAGCAGGGCATGCGATCGGGATAAATGAACCATTAAGGTCTCGCATCATTCACAAGGGTCCTCGAGCCTCACTAAGCCAATTCTTGGATTATGCCTTGTTGTCTGTCAGTTCCATGTTTACAGTGGGTGTCACCGAGGAAGAACGCGACACTGCGTCCATGCCTGTAATGGCGACTACTGAGTTTTGCCAGCTACAAACTGCAGGATTTTCTAGTGTGATGATCGCAACTCTGGTGTTTAAGCCCGCATATGTAATGGCGGCCGAACCAGAGCATGCTCACAAAGTGGCAGCGACAGTGACGCCCGTACCTGTAATGGTGGCGACAGCAGAGCTCCATCATGTTACTGCTGCCATTCCCGAGTCAAGTCACAGCTGATCTTCCTGAGTCAAGTCAAGTCATCGCTGATCTTTCTGAGTCAAATCAAGTTACAGCAGACCCTCCAGAGGTTCGTCATGTCTCCGCTGATCTTCCAGAGCCTCGTCATGTCTCATCTGATCTTTCAGAGCATCGCCATGTCTCTGCTGATCCTCCAGAGCCTCGTCACATCTCGTCTGCCATACCAGAATCACGTCCTATCGCGGTTGGGTTACCGCAACCCTCCTCAGTCCTGTCTGTCACTAGACATCAGAGGTTGGCATCCAGCGTGGAGGATCCACCGCTGGTGTCAGTACGAGCGGCTCTGCAGTATCTCCAGAGGTGGTGGCTTACGCTGCAAAACCTCCCGAGGTAGCAGTGCCCGTTACTGTGTTTCCAGAGTTCACATCAGTCCCTGAGTCTGCCCACGAGCCCGCTACAGTCCTTGAGTCTGCTCACGAGTCTGCTCCAGTACCCAAATCCACTCCCGAGCTTGCTCCAGTCACCGAGTCCACTCCATTTCCCCTCGAGGTGGCAACTTCCGTTGCAGAACCTCCTATGGCGGTGAGGTTCGCTTCAGCTCCTCCCAAGACAGCAGCGGCACTCTTCCCTGAGCTCTCTGTGTTCCCTGTCACCTCTGTTCCGACCACGGGCACTATCTTTGAACTCTCCCTGTTTCCTGATGCTCTGCCTGCTCTTCCCTGGTGGTCTTTTGCTCTGCCCTGGTTTCTCGTTCTGCCAGCTACGCCCTGGCACCCTGCTCCACCAACTCCGCCCTGGCACCCTGCTTCGCCTGCTCAGCCATGGCTTCCTGCTCTACCGGCTCTGTCCCGGCTTCCTGTTACTTAAAAATTTTTTTTTTTTTTTTTTTTCCCGGCCTTGCCATTCCGCCCACTCACCACCAGAGGTCGCCCCACACTACATGGACTTTTACACGGCACAAACTGTCAAATGTTACCCTGGACTCCATTTCCCCCAATACACTTCACCCAGAATTAATCACACACCCACACCTGTTTCCCATTAGAAACCCTTTATAAGCTGAACACTTCCTCTAACCCAGGGATCCTCAAATCTGGCCCACGAGATCCACTTTCCTGCAGAGTTTAGCTCTAACCCTAATCAAACACGCCTGAGCATGCCAATTACAATGTCTTCAGAATCATTAGAAAATCACAGGTAGGTGAGTTTGATCAGGGTTGGAGCTAAACTCTGCAGTACATTGGCCCTCCAGGGCAAAATTTGAGGAACACTGCTCTAACCTATCGCCGAGTATTGTTACTGTTTATCTCTGCTTAATGATAGCTACATTATGGAGCCATTTCAAGTTAACCTGTTTTTTCCTAGCCTTAGTCTAGTCTAGTCCAGTCTTTGCCCGAGTAGCTGTGTTTAGATTTTTGCCTGTTATTCTCGCATTGTTTGTTCTCTGCCTGCCCCGGACCTCAGCCTGCCTTGGATTACCCGTTGTCTTGCCTTCTCTGACTCTGTTTGCTCCCCACCTGGACTCTACATGTTTGTTGGATTACTCCTTTGTCTCACCCTTTGGGTTACGTTTGCCACTGATTGACCAATGCCTGTCTCTGGATTACTCTTTTGTCTTTCCACTCTGTACTGTCTGCTGTTATCGACCCATGTTGTGACCACGTTTTTTGATAATAAAACCTTGCATATGGATCTGCATGCCTCTGTCGCTCACTCCGTAACAAAAATAGTAACTATTTTGATGAGGAGCATATGTTTCCCATCTTTCTTTGGAGTATTTTAAAGCAAACTTTGACATATTTTCGCAAAATCTGAGAAACATAGTAAAGGAGGGTTTACATTTCTTCCATTTACATGTCATGTGTAATGTGATATTTACCCACCAAAATCACCATGCAGAGTCTGAAAACAGTGAATTCAATGTTTTAAAAACAGGGTATTTTCTATACGGATAAATATTATTATTTTTCACTGAAATCTAATTGAAAACATCAACTCAAAATTTAGAGGTAAATCACAGCAGTAAAAAGGGTGTTCAAAAGCTCCAGGAAAGGTAGAAGAAACGGAAATCTCTTCTGTATAAATTCTCCTGTGAATATATTGTAAACAGGAATTTTTAAAGTCTCTTTAACCTTTGGGGCAACAGGTCAGTGTCAGACAGAGTGTCAAAGAAACCTCAACATTGCCAAAGCACTGAAAATCACCATCTTAAAAACTCTGTAAATTAATGTTCTTACACTTATTGTGTAATGTGGGATTTTGTTTTGTTTCATGTTCATGTTTTCATGTCTTTTATTTTGGGTTAAATCATGTCCTGTTGTGTCCGGCTTCCCTGCCATCATGTATCATGCCATGTTTTCTTGTTTCATTGTGTCATGTTCTGATTGGTTGTCTAGGTCATGTGTCTTGTTTCCCATTTGTTTGTTCATGTCATGTGACCCTCCTTGTTTGTTATAAGTAGCCATCATGTTGCCATTGTCTCTCGTCGTGTATTGAGGTTGTAACCCACTGTTGGTGAGTTTAGTCTGTTATGCCTCGTCAAGTCTGTTCATGCCTCGTCAAATCTAGTCAAGTCTTCATTTATTGTTTGGATTATGTTTGGATGTTTGGATCACTGTAAATAAACTGCACTTGGGTTATCACTACGCTCGCCTTCAGTGGATTGACTCTTTACAGAATACACGACCCCCAATATGAACCCAGCAGATCGCCTAGTTCGCCTCCGCCAAGTTAACAGGCCCATTGAGGATTATGTAGCAGACTTTTGTAAATTGTGTAATTTGGTAGACTTCAACAATACTTTCCTTAAAGACATTTTCCTTTTTGGTTTGGACAAAAACAATTCACAGTTAATGCCACGCAATACCCCACACTGGTCACTGGAACAATACATTGACTTTGCACTCCGTTTGACTGGCTCTCCATTTACTGTGGGGATAGTTAATGAGGAATCCTGCTATCCTCCAGTATCCACCACACCAAAATGTTTTCACATTACATCTGGGATTATTCAAGTCACATCAGAGTCTACGGAACCTGCTCACGTCATGCCCGCTACTCCAGGACCTGCACACGTTCATGCCCGCTACTCCGGAATGATCACATTCTTGACAGAGTTAAGTCTAATAGTGTAATAGATGGTTTTTAACAACCTTAGTCAAAGCAATGATCATGTCATGTTGACAAAGCCAGAGTCTGCTAAGGTCATGTCTGCTACACCAGGGGCATGCTCACGTCACGTCTGCCAAACAACGAGCTGCTTCCGTCATGTATGCTAACACCAAAGTCCTCTTCCCTTCAAGTATGACTAGCCAGAGCCTGCTTCACATGTTGTTTTTGCATTATTCATGATCATCATCCAATTCAGGGATCTTCAAGAATATGGGTACGCCACTTGAAGAAGCTTCGGGTCAAGATGGCGAAACACAGAGCTATTCACAAAAAGGGCCGCCCGTCTAGAGTCTCGTCACATCTCAGTGATATTCCAAGAGTTTCGTCATGACATGGGAAGCAATTTCAAGTTGCTCACGCAACGCCATGATCCCCGGCACAAGATGGCACCACGCCTGAGTACCCGGCCAAGCTGGCCACCACGCCTGAGTCCCCGGCTAAGATGGCCGCCACGCCTGAGTCGGAAGCGGAGCTTGGGCCAAGACTGAAAAGGCTGATAGCTAGCGTGATGGACTTACCATTGATGTCGGTGCGAGCTGCAGGCATCATGGTAACGTCAGCGCTCTCAAGCCCCGTCATCTTAGAGGTCATGCCACACTCTGTTGCCCTTCCTGTAAAGGCGGTCGCCATTTTGAGCGTGTGGGATGCACACTGTGCTCAAAGTCTCTGCGGCCCGAAATCTGACTCGGAGGAATCTCATGTTCTAGAATTGGCCCCTGTGGCCTCTCCTGGCCTATGAGTCGCTCGGAGCCTCTCCTACCCACGGCGTCTGCTCTGAGGCCTCTTCTGTACACAAGTCGCTCCAGAGGCATCTCCTGTTTATGAATCGGGCCTCTCTATCCACCGAATTGATCCTGAGGCTTTTTCTATCCACAAGTTGCTCCTGGGACCGTTCCTATCTATAAGTATGCTCCGGAGGAATTTCCTATAATGAGTCCTGCTCAAAGGCATTACGTCCATGAATCCAATACAGGGCCTCCAGAAGTGGTAGCATGAGCTGCAGAAACCTTCCAGACTGGTGGCCGGGCATCCGTGCAGAACCTCCTGATGGGGTGGAGTCGCTTACGAACTCACAGACCCGCCCTGTCCCGGCACAGAGGCTGTTCACAAACTCCAAAGACTCTCTGCCTGACCACGGCACGGGAGGCCGTTCAAAAACTCACTGTCTGTCCTGCCACGGCCACGGAGGCCGTTCACGAACCCACTGTCTGTCCCGTCACGGCCATGGAGGCCATCCATGAACTCACTGCCTGTCCTTTCATGGCCAAGGAGGCCGTTCATGAACTCACTGTCTGTCCTTTCACGGCCATGGAGGCCGTTCATGAACTCCCTGCTCTGCCTTGGCTGCCCGCTCTGCCTGCACCGCCATGGCTGCCCGCTCTGCCCTGCACCGCCATGGCTGCCTGCCCCGCCGTGGCCCCCCGATCTGCCTGCCCCGCCATGGCCCCCCGATCTGCCTGCCCCGCCATGGCCCCCCGCTCTGCCTGCACCACCATGGTGCCCCGCTCTGCCTGCTCCGCTTAATGGGCCTGGCCCTCGGTCCCTCCCCCAGTTCCGCCTCCACTCCACTTGTTGGGTTTTGGTTGTGTTTGTTTGGGCGTCTGGAGCCGCCCTTAGAGGGGGGAGGGTATGTAATGTGGGGTTTTGTTTTGTTTCATGTTCATGTTTTCATGTCTTTAATTTTGTAATTTTATTTATGATGTTAGTGTCATGCTTCCCTTGACCTCATGTATTCATGCCATTGGTTCTCTTGTTCATTGTGTCATGTTCTGATTGGTTGTCTAGGTCATGTGTCTTGTTTCCCATTTGTTTGTCCATGTCATGTGACCCTCCTTGTTTGTTATAAGTAGCCATCATGTTGCCATTGTCTCTCGTCGTGTATTGAAGTTGTAACCCACTGTCGGTGAGTTTAGTCTTTTATGCCTCGTCAAGTCAAGTCAAATCTGTGTCTCTAGTCTTCGTCTGTTTGGATTATGTTTGGATGACTGTAAATAAACTGCACTTGGGTTCTTCACTACGCTTGCCTTCAGTGGATTGATCGTTACATATTGTCAAAAAATGTCATGTAAAAAAAGTGCTTTTACAAACTTTTTGATCAATTTAATGGATCTTTGAACTAAAGCATGTAATTTCTTAAAATAGTAATGACCCCAAACATTTAAATGGTACTGTAAATGCAATAATAGTCCACAAAATAATAATCAACTTTAATATTCAGTGAAGACGATTAGGATACATTTGATTTGATTGGGGACGATAAGGGACCTGTATAATGGGTAAGTGGGTGCTGGCCAAAAAAGGTTGAGAACCACTGGTTTATACTAAGAAAACTTATTAAACCGTTAACAAGTTGTTACCCTAGTATTTTAACAGTATTTTACTGTTAAAATTACAATAATATTTTACAGGGCATCGTATAACCTTAGTAAAAAAAGTGCTTCATAGCAACGGCATGACACCTAAATGGAATTCCATGATTTTGTGGTTGTGGATTCAAATGTTTTTTGACTCCCCCCCCCCCCCAAGAGACCTACCACATAATACTTTCACACCAATTATAAAACAAGTGTCTCATCAAACTGAAGCCCTGTACATCCTCTCATTAACCAGTGGGGTGCTTTTCTCTGTGAACTCCGTGAATACTACACAATTTGCATTTAGCTTTAGCACTTCATCAGCTGACAAAAAAGAATAATTAGGCCACAAAATGGGTTGTTTTTACACAGGAACATCTGGGGGAGGGGGGAACTTTATACCTTAAAGTGGCTTAAATTGACATTAAATAGAGAATTTTGTCATACCAAAAAGATGTGCACACGTGTGTGTGTGTGCATGTAGATTTACTTAGCACAGACTGAATTGACTATATTTCTGTAATGTGTTTAATACTGTGCAAAAACAAAGGTCCTAATTGCTGTTATTTTTTTCCTGCAGTTTTTTTGTTTGTTTTTTGCTTAAGTTTTAATAGCCTTAACCCTTCCCATATTTAGCAATATGCCATATGTTTATTTTAATCATCAACCCCTAATGTCATCATTATTCAGTGTAGAATAAAAAATATATTTTGTATATTGTATAGACCAAATCTAATAAGCGATCATTGTTTTTGTTATTATTCTTAATAATCTCGATCTTGAAAAATCTAGATGTATAGTTTAGTTATCATGTTTATTTATTTTTACTTTCAGAATTTGCATATTAGAGGCAGAAAATGGTAATCTATAAAGATTATGTATTGAACAGTTGTATTGAAAAATCCCTGAAGTGTTTGTTATTGAAAATAATACATTTTGTTGTTAAACACAGAGGACACCCTTTTGTATCCAGTCCCATGCACGAGCTCTCTCACACACAACATGGATCATTCAGTGAGTGGTAAAGAGGAAACGTGTCGAAGCAGAGTGATGAAAGCATCAGTGAGACACTGTCTTTCAAACACTGGTGCTTCTTTCAGGCCAAGAAGCTCATTTCCTCTTGCACCTGGACTGCTTTGGACATCTTCCCAAGAATCCTTGACCTTTAATAAACCTCTCTTTTTTTTAGGAAAAAGGAAAACAGAATTACCAATGTACTTATGAAACACTGCTTTTATGTGTTTTATTCCTTTATCTTTGGATTATTTTCTATTATCAATGAAAGTTGTAAATAACTGAGGTGGAATAGCGTGCATTACTTTGTTGAATTTGTCTACATTGCTGGTAGGAATATTCTTTAATTATAAGTAAAGCATGAATACAATGAACTGAATAGGAAATTGGTGAGCTTGTGATAATTACTGCTTGGTTTACATCATCCAAAATCATGTCAATGTTTTTTTTGTTTTTTTTTACGATTTATGTCCACTATTCTTCAATATAAAGATATTTTAGTGTGACTACTTCTTTATTTTTGTTGTATGCTTTTATTTCCTTTCATGTATTCAGAATAGTGTATACACCTATAGTGTAATAGTGGTTGCGTCATGGAAATAAAAAAAAAATGTATGCAGACTATTAACAAAGAGAAACTAAAACGTTTATTTTGTATTAAAAAAACATTAGATGCTCTAATATTTAGTCATTTGTTGGGGTGTTCTAAATTGCTAAATTCTCGGACATTTAAGGAATGTAGTGTAAGAACTGAAACTATTTGCTGAAAGATGATGAAAGAGTCTGAGTTAAGTAATACTGCCTTTGTATGCCGATAGGCGACACGGACTCAATCCAGCTCAATTTCCAGAGTCAACTTCCGCGTTTTACCGTCCACCGCTGATGACTGAGAAGACTTTTTACCTTGAGTATGTCCCTATGTATCGCTCCGCAGGGTCAGTGAGACTTTTTAAAAATATCTCCATGAAGTTTAAAACCGAAATATCTTCTATCTTTAGCACATCACACGTCATATGTTCGGTTTATAGATGTTCTGTACGAGTTGCGCGCAATTTAAAACGGTAAGAGTGTCTTAAACGTTAAAGTGGGTCTATTTGTCCATTACAGTGACAGGCAGTGTTTCGGTCGCTCTTAAACATGGCCACCATGATGGAGTAAACGCTACAACTTTAAAATTGATATAATCGAGGAAAACTATGCTTCTTTCACCCAAATGAGGAATGTTTCGACCTGAAATATCGTACCAAACGCCTAATCCACATGAGAGCTTTGAGAAAAGTTTCTTCTTGGATTACATTCTGAATTAAGTTGGCTGGAAAGGAAAAAAAAGAGAATTGCATCAATTCCGTAAGCACTAGCTACGCTTCATCATTCCTCACGCTTTCCGCCGTATTTATTTGTTTATATGTTTCATGTTTTAGTTTATGTTTTGGTGAAAGGTGCGATATTTTGATGTTTGAAGTGAAACGCAAGTGTTGTTTTGGTTTTCATCGGAAAGTGGCGATAGTTACAGCCTGTGTGAGTGTGAAGAGTAACATTGAAACATTGTGATGACTATTGTAATAATTGTAATAATAATTGTTATAAAGTCTGAGAGCGGGCATATATCATTCCGCGGCTTTAATTTGATCGAGGTCTTTAACTAATGACAGATAAGTCCCTAACCTTCAGAATAAACGAAAGTCATGCATTTCGTATGGGACCTTAAACGACAACGAGGAAGTAACGAGAAAAAATATCTACCTGGGTTATAAAATAAGTTTGTATGCCGTTGGTTTCAGTCCAGAATAGTACGTGTGACACCGACGTTTTGCTGGCAGAAAGTTGTTTTGTTTTCACAGGAGTCCAGCCATTTTACTCGAGTCAAGATAAGAGCTACTAAACCAACTAGTTTTCCCTCAACTTAGACTTTATCCCCAGGGCTAACCGGCTGCTTTAATATGCTGATTGTATAACTAGGAATTCTAACTTTCTTAGTTGTGAGAGTTATATTCAAGTTAATACGAAGTAGCCTACCATGCTTTTCCAGCTGTAAGGTTTAGCTGACATGTCAAGCATTGACAGCAGGATAATCATAATCTATGGATAATCGTTGAACATAGTTTGTAAGAGCTCATATTTGTTGAGGTACTATATGGAATGTTTTGGTAGTTTTTCTTTAAAAACTGTTTTGTCTCACTATAGGAGTATTTAAGAAAAACGTATATTTACGTCATTTTAAATATACGCTTTTATTTATACATTCATACAGTTCATGCTTTGCATTTCTATGCATTGTAAATAAGGTTGTATTTGTCATCCACCCAAAGGCACTTTAAGGCTATGTTTTGTATGGAGTACTATTTACTGTGCACAGTATTCATATTTTCTGTATGAAATTAATACCTAGATGGCTACATTGTTGTATACTGCACTTTTTGGCACGGATAGGTGCAAAACTGTATGACCGAATGGACCTTGCATTTCCAGTGTGATTATGTAATCTTTTCTTCACTCAATATTTGACCAGACTACCTAGAGTTAACACACATTAAAACAACAACAACAAGGAATACAAATACAAACTAGCCTTTTTTTTAATTAACAACATTATAACTGTACCCCACTTGCATCCCATATGGACACTGACTATTAAAATAAATAGTACAAAAAAATAGTAGGCAGTATGTATTGCACAGTATTTAGAAAGCTATTTCCACTTTGAAGATGGCCTTTCAGCTACTTTTGCAGCTCTGCTGAATGATTCTCATAATAGCAGGAGACCAATTTTCGCTTTAAGTGGTTTAATGAGACACAAGGGAATTGGTTGAGTTCAGTTGCATCAATGGCAGCCTCTCCAGAGGAGTTCAGATCTGACCTATTCATCACAACCCACTAGGGTTGGGCAATGTCTACCAAATTGGCATCAGACGATGTCTACCGTGAAACATTGCGATGGACGATGACATTGAAAACAATGATATCATTTAAATGATATAATAAAATGATATAATTAATTTTGATTTTGGCACGCTCTGCAGCAGCTGACCACTAAAAGCCCGGGTATAACTTCACTTCCCGTGTTCAGTTCCAATCTCGCGCACAGCCCGACCATACAATCCACATTGCTCACATATAAACACTGCTTGGGGAAATGGACTGGAAAGCAAAAGTTGTAAATAACCTACCAATTTTTTGTGTTAAAAAAGTTACTGCCAAGTCAAAAAAGTGTGCTTGTTTGAATTTAGAGTCACATGATGGAGAATGACCATCATATTTTCTGCAGTACCATTTGCAGCCAATGTAGTTATCATGATGTTGTTTTCATAACAAGTCCTGCGGTACCTGGTTGTTGTCTGGTGTTACATGCATTCAGTGATCATTGACACCAGAAGTCCTCTGGTTTGGGCTACTTAATGTCCAGTCCCTCACTTGGGCCTGTGCTGTTGAGTTTCAAGTTGCTATTTCGTCACTTTTGTCTTGAGTGAGAAGTTACCGAGACTAGTATCTGGTGAAGGATTGATTTGCCCTAGCATGCTCAGTTTACTGTAATCTACCAGTGTTACCTGGAACAAAGTCTGAATTCACTAGAGCCATGTTTGCTGTGGCAAGAGTGTGGTCACTGTTTCTTATGGCTCTTCATTGTGCAATCCAACTATGCTGGTCTTTTTTTTTCTTTCCGATCTTATAAAGGCTTTAACGTTGCTGGCCTGTTATCTACACTACACTACAATATATTGTTTAATATACAATACAATATGGTCAAAGTTTGGAATAATTATATACACAAATTTGTAATGTTTTTGAAAGACACTTCTTAAAGCTAAATTTTCAACAGTCATTATTCCAGTTTTTACTGCCACATGATCTTTCAGAAATCATTGCAATTTGCTGATTTGGTGGTACTCAATTATTAATAATGGTTCTCGTTATTGGTCATCAATAATAGTTCATCCTTGTTAAATAAAAGTATTAATTTATTTAAATACTTGTCCCAAACATGATGGTAGTGCATACTACCCCCCCCCCCCCCAAAAAGGAATAAATTGCAATTGTATATTAAAATAGAAAAGTTATTTTAGATTGTAATAATATTTCACAATATTGTTGTTTGAATGCATTATACGTTAAATGTAGCCTTGTGAGCATAAGAGACTTTTTTTTTCAACATTAAAAAAAAAAAAAAAATTTTAATCTTTCCTCGCGTAGTGTAAATATTGATGAGTATTAGTTTTGACACAACGGGGGTTTCCATTTTCAATGTGGGAATTTGTACTGACCATTCTCTGCCGCAGTCCTCCATAAATTTTGATTGATAAATACCAAAATTTTGATTGTATTAACATAGGTGAGTGTTCTAGAAATCTTGTCCTCCTCCCAACTGTCTAGTTCATGGATCCGATTTATGGACTGAAACAGATGGTTATATCATTAACACCGTAATCGTGACACATTTTCCAGCAAATATATAACAGAGTCCCATGTGGCTCCAGTGTGCGTTTAATCATTTGAAAAAATTGATGCCACAATACAGGCCCTAATCAAAGCAGGAGATGAAGGACTTTTCCTGGTTCATTAACACAAAAATGTATTTGGACTTGTCTCTCCTTTTCTTTCAACCAATCAGTCAGTCAATCAATCAATCAATAACAAACCATGGGGAAAAAAAATGTTACACTGAGGCACCTACATGGAAATCAGTGGGGCCAGTCAGTAAACTTGAAACTACTGTTTAAGTAGTAGAGAAAAGATGTAAACAACATTGATGTTAAAATGATTTTAGTGTAGAAAGATCACTTTCTGACCTTTTCTGTGTAAAGTTATATCAAATTGTACACCTTTTTTGTCATGACAATGTGACAGTGTAAATCCTGTAACAGTTGAATATTGTTTTAAACAAATTTACAGCTCAAATAACATATGTTAAGAAATATTTAAAAGCTTTCATACATTTTTAAGCTTCTCATTCCTGCCTTTGCACTTTTTAAAGGGGTGGTTCACTGTTTTTTTCCCTAGGCTTGATTGTGTTTACGGGGTGCAGTCTAACATGAGTTAATGCTTCGTTTAAAAAAAACACATTATTTTTCACATAATTTACCTTAGATGGGCCGGTAATTTCGTGTAATCAAATTCATCTTGAAAGTCATGGTTTAAGCTGTGTCTGTTGTATGTGGGGACCTGGAACAAAACAGCACCGAGAACACCAAAATAGAAAATGTACAAGGGCTATTCATCAGTGGGGGGGGGGTTAGCTTGCCCATGGCGGGAAAGAAAGGGTTTAAAGGACGAGGCACAACATCTAAGACGCGCGTACAATCTGTCTGGGGTGGGTCCTCAGTACTTGTTAGATCTTGGCAAGAATGATTTGGTAAAATATGAAACAAACCTGTGAGGTACAGTTTAATAACGGTGGTGTATGGCTCAATGAAAAATAAAGCACATTTAAATACGAGGACAACTGGGTGGCATGCGGTGGGTCCCGTTAACGCTTCTCATAGGGGACATATGTGAAATAGGGTATAATGGAACAGTTGCAGTGGTTGGAGTTGAGCTAAGGAGAAAAATGCAGGAGCGAGGGACCGAAAACATTATTAACGCGCTCGTAATGCATGGGTGTAACAACATTGAAGACAGTTGAATCCATTAAGAATCCACTAGAATACAAATCGGGTGAGCAATTATAAATAGATGTGTTTGTAAACGTGCAAACCATGTGAAATGTTGGCGACACGTCCCGCTTCTCGGAGAGCCGCGTCAGACACGTGGTCCATCGACCCCAGCTTGGCTGCCCAAGTTTGACAGAGGAATCGGGTCTGAGACGAAACAAAAACTTGGAAGACGTCAGAACCCGGGAAAATGGTTACGTGGGTGTGGTGGAGCCGCTGGTCCACAGCCGTTGGGCGGCATACACGGACTCAAAGGTTTGGCAAAGCAGGCGCCGGTTGTGGCATGGACGTGATAGAACAGCGTGGTAGACTCGGCGGAGTAGCTTGGAGGCATACGCAACATTACGACCGACGGTTAAAAAAGGGGAAAGCACATCAATTCCAACCAAACCGTGAAATAGGACCCCAGGGACGTCCAGCACTGATTACAATGCACGCAAAGTTGGGCGGTGGGTAAAGAAAAAGAAGATGCAATGAAGGTGGTGAATCATCGATAAAATGCATGAACCACAAGCGGTAAGGTAAGGGACGTGGGAGGACCAGAATACAAAGTCGGTCACGGGGCTGGTATGAACACCAACAACCTGTACGCCGGCCACGGGAACGCTCTTTGTGGTGACACATGCAGGGTGACAGATAAATGAAGGGACAAAAAATGAAATAAAACCACTAATTCAGTCTAAATGTCGTGAAGACCTCACATCAGGAACAGAAAGCAACTGCCATATGGTCAGGGAAGCTAGATATGTAGGGCAGAAAAAGGTCTGTGAGAGAACAGGACACGACAAACAGTAAACCAGCAGCAAACACCCCCCCAGGAGAGACAAACAAAGACTACCAGATAAACCGCGAACGACGAAGTACGAACGACTCCACACTGTAATCGGCGCGGGGGAGGGGAAAGGGGGGAAAGGGCCACTCGAACACACCCCGAGAAGCGCACGTGTAGCCAAGGAGCAAGACAGTGTATAGGGAGAAGGCCGGGTGTCACGGCGCAAGTGGGGTCAGGGACAGGAGGGGGGGGACCCGAGGGAAGACTGGCCGCGCAAACACTGCGCGGGAATTAAAAAGGGCAACGGGGGGGGGAGCAGACAGGGTACCAACAGAAAAGACCACCACTAAAAAAAAAGGAAAAGAATATCAAAATCGGGTTATGTGAATTCTGGGCCTCTCTGACAGCTCACGCTGGGTGACTAGGGCGGTACGATCGATGATTTTTAGCTAATCGAATTCTACAGTTTTATGTCCATCGAGTAATCAATAATAAGCAAGTCTTTCGTTATTAAAGAGCAATACTAAATATACAATAGATAATAAGATAGATCTCTTAAAATAAACAAGAGGATCAAGCCGGATAAATCGGCACCTGAAATGGAGGAGTAATTATGGGTGGCCGAATAGCAAAAAAATCGCTTTCGATGGATAAATTGGCCAATAAATATAGTCAAAAGGCCATACAAATCTAAATACCGAGCCAAGGAACAGGGGAATAATCTGTTCGAATAGAGGCACGCCCCTAATACACATGGCTAAAATGCACAAAACATCGAACACACAAGGTGTAATGAACAGTATTGATAAACAAGAAACAAAAACAAACTAATCAATACTAAGGACAACAGACAATCATTACCCAGGGGAGGAGATGCAGAGGAGATCAAAGACCGACAGCGAAGAAACTGTTTAGTGTAGCAAGACATGTCGCTGGGTTTGAGAAGATGCGTGGCTAAGACTGTGTTACTGTTTGAGATTGAATCGGCGAAATTACCCTCAAACGATTAGTAATAAACTCGAAATGGGAAATTGTCTAGATCCGGGGGCATCACGAATCAGGATGCTGATGGCGCGGCACCGCTAACGACGGCGCCAGTTTCAAAGTCCAAAGTGTGAGGAAAATCTGTGCTGAACTTGTTACTCGTCAGTTGCTCAATAACATTTTTGTGAATTTTTTAAAGGCACGTGACAATGTAATACGTGCGACAAACATCTTCCCAAATACGTAATGAGAATAATTTATAAATCTGCATGCTGTTGTCAACAAAAAGAAACACTGAGATCTTCCTGCAGGTTTCTGCCACAATAAAAGCCGAGAAAAAGCAACATATGGCAAAAACCAGAAAAGAACGATATTCCGGACAATTTTCAAAAGGAATTGCAAATTGTATTTTCTGTTGCGTTTTCAGTATGTGGACGCATAAATTGTGACATAACCCAAATGCAATTGCAAATCCTGCATTAGCGGTTGCATTTTCGCTTTCGCGAACGCACATTGACTGCCAAATTTCAAATGAAAAAGCATAGTCCATTTGCAACTGTATTTCCCATTTCTTAGGAGTTACGAGCCTGTCATATTAAAATAGCAATATTAATTACCACGTCTCTTTTTTCACTCATGGCGCACAAAGAAGTGGCGTCCGCGGCATGGGGAGGTGGGAGTAACGCAAACAATGCCGGGGCGCAAACTCAAATGAATCGCAGGGCCTCACCTCTGTGCATGATAGCACAGTTTGCGGCTGCTAAACTGGAAATCACAACCAACAAATCATGAGAAGCTACAACAGACGGGAAAAGTCTAGGAGGGGTCGCGATCGGGGGACGGTGAGATGGGGAACGGCATACCATCGTCTCTTCTGACGGGCCGTGTTCGTTGTAATTGGGAGGTGACCCTCCACTCACATAAACAACCGTAGCCAATCATCTTGATCATGGAGTATTCGTAAAGGCTTCCGCCATAAAAGGAGCGACCCCTCAGTTTTCGTACCTTGGAACAACAACATGCAAAGCTTCTTGGACAAACAATACAGACGCTATTGTGCTATGTTATAAATACCCCAACAAGTCCTAATCCAAACCCAGGACTAACACAGAAGCGGAGCCAACCCAAACGGTAACCCCAATAGGGTCAGCTGCCTATACCCAAACAAACTGCTGTGCATCCTGGACCTCAATCTCTCCCGGTTTACCATCTCCTGTAACACTTTTATCCCTATGCGAGAGCGGTAAAAAGTCACACCGGCCTCAAGACCCGTTCCGGGGGTCCAACGCCCTCTAATAACACCTGTAAGCAAACAACGAGCCATCCATGTCTTTTACCTATTTGCAACCGATATCTTAGGCCTACGTAATAACCTATGTGTTGCCCTGCCTCAGATCTCTCAGTCTTTACGATCCGATAATGCGTCAAACAAAAATGCTACTCTTCTCTAAGGGGCTGCCCAGAGACACCGTCAGCAGTCACTCTAGCTGCAGCTGTCACAGAACCGCACACAGAAACATGCCAAGGCAAGATAATTAAATCACGTGCACATAACCAATCGCGTGTGGCCAGTGGCTGTAAATAATGTGAGCAAATCTTGAGCAGACAGCAACGCTTTGGGGTCACGTATAATAGGCCGGCAAACTCATAACAGGATTAAACCTGGTTTGAGGGGGTAAAAATATAATAGGTTAAAAAATAAAAAAGTGATTGACACGTATCTGTATGTCGAATATCATCAGGGCATGGCAAACGGCGAACAAAGCTCGAGGGCGGGGGGGGAGTAGTTTGGGGGTGAACACAAAAAAACTCGCCTCATTTGGTACTGTCCCAACGACAAGAAAAGGTGAGAGTAACAGAGAGAGGCAGGGAGGCACTGACAAATACGGTTGGGTTTATGGGATATTGCCTATTGTGCGTAAAACGGCGTGGGTGTGGCTCAACACAAATGCTGTTAGCGGGTATACGCTACATTTGGATAATGGATAAAAAGCATAAAAAAAAAATTTATTATAAAAAAGTCCAAGAAGATAGAGGGTGGGGCAAAAACACGAAAGAGAACGGAAAACAAAACAAAGAGAAACAAAGGAGAAACCAAAAAAAGATTGCACTGTCAAGAGATAAGAAAAAATCAGTAAAAATTTCCACACCAAGCAGGAAAAATAAACACAAAAACAGCCGAAATAATAGCAATGCCTTGAAGCGGAAGAGCCAAATTGTAGGACCGGTGATAACAACTAACAGACAAAACAATCGCTAGTAAAAGAAATCAAAAAACAAGAGATTCAGGAGGAACGGGTCAACGGTGTGTCTGGAGTGACTCCCCAACTCCCACATCAGGCGCGGCAAACGCCACAAAATCGCCACGGTGAGTCGTGGCACCCAAAAGCACGCACCGGGGGACTGCCAAAAAAGAACCAAGGGCTCTCAACAAATTGAGTTTAATGCGCGGAACGCAAAAAATGTCATGTAGAGCTTCGGAAATTCAAGATGGACAAAAGAGAAATTGAGAAGGACTGCTAAATTCCATTCAGAATATTTAGAAGCAAGGTACATGACGCGAGCACGACCGATGATAGAAGCAACGTATGTACATTAGATAGTGCTATAGTAAATATGAAGCAGACGGTGTCGTAAACGGAGCCTCTAAACATGGAAAGAAGCAGACAAATGTGGTAGCGAGGAAAATGAAAAAAGATACAGGAATGGAAAAAGATGGGGGCTTGGGCATTTGAAATTGGACGCGAATCCTGTAACAGTTCGTCAAAGAAACGGAAAATGACAAAACCATGCGAGATGGCAGAATTGTTGAAACAGATGCGGAGGGTTGAATGAGTAGTCACTAAATGTATAGCAAAGGAAAGGAAACAATAAAATCACAGGTCTAGGAAATGAGAGGAGACGCAAAACAAGCAAGTGGAAAAAAGTCTGGACGAACAAAATAACAAAAAGGTGGGGTGCTATCTATTTGAAATTGTCCGAGAATAATCGTAGTCACCGACAAAAGCCGGACACGTTAACCACATCGACAAATCAAAAAGGCTAAATTATATACTGTATTTATACTGTCGAGCATATCAAAATAAAATATATAAGAAAGCAACTAATGAGAAAACAAAAAGGGATAAGATAAGAAGTTACAAAACAATAGGAGGGCAAAAAACGAAGGCTCATGGGGAATGGGCGAAAAAAGGAGGAAAAAACAAAACAAACGCCAAAACAAAAAAAAAAAAGGAAAAAGAAGAGAAAAAATACAAGGGGGGGGGGAACTTTCAGGGCGGAAGGGGTGTTCAACAAAAAAGGCATCGTGGCAAAGGGGGGGGAGGTACAAAAGGTTAAAAAAAAGATAGAAAAAAATAAAAAAAAAGACAGGTGGGGATGAAACGAAGGCGGGCAATGTGGAATAAAAAAAAAATAGGGTCTGAAAGAAGCAAGAAAAAAAATAAGAGGAGGTGCACACAAGAAAAATGGGACAAAGAAGATGCACAAGAAAAAAAACAGAGGTGAAGGGCAACTGTAACACAAACTGAGGAGGGGATTGGAGGAAGGGGGAGAAAAAAAGAAAAAGTGGGGGACAATGAAAAAACCTAAAAGATCCAGAAAAAACGTAAAAAAAAGACAAAAAAGAGAGAGAAAAGGGCATCAGCAAGATCAAAACTGAAAAAAAAATCCTACAAAAATATTAGGAAATGAAAGAAAGAAGGAGCAAGAGGATGTGGGCCAAAACTGGTAGAACGACGAAAAAGAAAAAAAAAATAAGGGTCAAAAAGAGGAGGGGGGGGAAAAAAAAATGGAAAAAAAAAAAAAAGGGAGACCGGCAAAAAGGACTAGCAATATATAAAAAAAACAAAACAAAACACAGAAAAGATACCATGCCGTTATTCCTTGGCGTGCACAAGAAGAGGGCCGCACCCAGGGGTCGTCATCCTCGTCCTTATCTTTCCGTTGAAATTGTGCTCTGTCATGTTGGTATAACTAGTCCCTGCATGAACAAAAAAAATACCCGTTTGCACCACCAAAACGTGAAAAAGTACGAACGAAATTTTGTGAACAACTATTCAAAACAGAAAGAGAAAAAAAGGGAACAAAAGGGGGGGAAAAAAAGATAGGGGGATGTATTTAAAATTAGGTTGTTTTGTTTTAGTATAATTGCAAAAGAATTGGTCACTTTGCACAAAAAAAAAATAGAATTGCACCAAAGCGACAGGGGTGAAAAAAAAAAAAGACAAAAAAAATACCAACAGGAAAAAAAATTAAAAAAGGAGCCTAGAAGAAAACAAAAAAGAAAAAGGGCGAGAGGAGGTAACACAATGAAACAAGGGGGGAAAAAAAAAAAAAAAATGGGGGGGAGGGGGCAAAAAACTTTCCGAATGTTTTACAAAAGTTGCATTAATGCCTGGTGAAACACAACAAAATGGTCAAAAATAATAGCAAAAAAAAAAAAAACTATGGCAAAAAGGGAAAAGGCTTAAATGTATGGGGAGGGGGAGAACGGGGACAGTGGAGGGGGTTCGAGGGGAAAAAAAAAAATATTGGGGAAAAAATGGGGGCTGTAGCGGGGGGTGGGGGGAGATTATAGATGGCGGGGGGAAAAAAGTCAATCTTCGGGGTTCACTAGATTCACCTGGGCGGTATACGTCCAAGGGGACGCCTTCCGGAAACCCAGTGCAACAAAACAAATAACAATCAATGGGAATGTATCAGCAATGATCGGGGGGGGGACCAAAAGCAATGTTCAGTTCGATGCTCTCCAAATAAAAACAACGGGGGTGATATCGATCGTCCAAAAATAGGGGTTATATCACTGAGAAGGCTAATAACAATGTGCAAAGAAAGGGATACGAAGGATAACGCCCCATTTGGGTGGCGGGGGGTAAAAGCCTTTGTTACTGCTAGCGGGGGATGGATGAATTAAGTGGGCCACCCCCTAGGAAACATCTCAGGTAAACAAGGACATGCAAATTAAAGGCAAAATGACGAAAGACAAAAAGAGGGAATAAACTCAAATCAAGGCAACGAACGAACACATCGGTAAAGGAACAGGAAAAAAACTTAAGAAAAAACAAAAAGCACGGGCACGGACATGGAAAAGAAAAAACAGAAACGGAGGGGGGGGGGGGAAAAAAAAAAAGGGGGGGGGGGGGGGAGGGGGGGGGGGGAGCGTAATACCAAAAACAAACACGAAAGAAAGGGGCACTAAAACACGGGCGAAAGAAGGTAAACTAAGAAGCAGGAAGGAACTAGAAACCGGACGTGTGCCGGGGCGGGGAGCAAAAGAACGTGCAGAAGGGGGACAACCTAAAACGAAACGTCAAAGCAGGACGAGACCGGAGACGGGGCTGCGGGGGAAGCGGGGGAGGGCGCGAAAGCGGCGGGGAAAAAAAGGGGGAGCATAGAATCTGGGAAAAAACAGACAGGTAAACTAACGGACAAAGAACACGGACCAGACACAGAAGGGCTAAACAGACAGGGTGTGCGGGAGAGACAGGAACGTAGAGGTTATGTGGTAGGAAGAAAACCCGCGGGAAGGTCCCTGTTACATACTGGGAGGTTGTGGGACCGACTGAACCATAGTTGGGGGGACAAACGTTACCCAAGTGGAGCTAAACCTGGCAAATCGGGAAAACAAAAAAAACAAAAGGCACGCAAGGGGGGTTAAAAAACTGGGAGTGGGAGGGGAAAAAAAAATAAAGGGAAACAGTTGGTTTTGAAAGGGGGAAAAAGGCAGAAAGGGGGCCTGGAGTAGTAGGTGGTGATAGAGAAAATAAAAGGGATTGGTGTGAGCGAAGGGCGTGGCAAATACCAGTAGGTTGGGCAGGAAAAGATAAGAAACAATGGAAAAACACATTACGGCAAGGACAGAGTAAGATGGAATGTCCACAGGATAAGTAAAGAAACTAAAGTAAGACGATCTGATGAATGAAGTTGTATAAACGGGTTGAAACTTTTATATTCTAAAAATGTGCCTCATCTTTTGGAGTCAAATCTGTCACATGGAATCAGATCCGGAGAATAAAAGACATTTAGGGCTTGGTAGCGGCAAGACAAAGTTAATAATAAAAGCAGCTATCAAATTCGCTTGCATGCCCAGGAGACACAGAAGGCTGCCACATGGAACATGCATTTCATCACAACAGAGGGACATGAATACATTAACATGCAGTTAAAAGTCATAAACACATTGTTAAAATTCAACATAAAACACTGTATAAAACTGATATAATTTAAAAGTATTTTAAAACAAAAGAGACTTAAATGCAAAGTAAAACCCGCCAGCAGGGGCAGCAAATCAAACGGGGTTAAAAAAATGAATAAAACCTTGCGATGGAACCGAACATTTTAAACAGGGGGGGGTTTTGAATTCATTCAGGAACGAACGGCCAGCATGTTGCACAGAGACTCAAACATTCTAGAGACACATAGAAATCCGGAGCTTTAATGATCAAACGGTGGGGGGTTGCAGAAAAAAAGTCACGAAATCTGCGGGCTTGCTGACTCACGTGCCTGTAGACGTTTAATTTAGAGTTAAAGAATGTGCCACATGAGGAGTCAAACGCTGGGGTATTGTTTGAGCATGTTGTGTGGTTAATTTAACACCGCGCACAATGCAGACATGGTTTTGGATTTTACCGCGCAATACAGCGTAAAAAACGGTACAAAAAAAACAAAACAGAGGAAGTCATTTTATCTAATTATGTCCCCATGGATGCAACAAATGCCTCGTTTGTAATGGGTTACAACAAAAAATTGGTTTTGGGTCGCGGTGCGCGAACCGGAACAACAAAAAAAAAACGGAACCACAGTGTATGGGTACGGGGCGTAAACATTTCCATCGGACACTCGTGAGTTATTCAGGAAAGAGAAACACATCAATCGGGTAACGGGTGGGGGGGGGGAACTGGAAGTCCGGGGAGAACCAATGAGAGCCATCGCGTAGCAAACACAATCACACTTTCCGAACCATATAATCAAAGGGGGGGTTGTGTAAAAATTGACGGGTTTAAGAAAGTTGGTAAAAATCAGGGGGTGGGGGGATAGGTAGAACCAAAAGTGTGAGCGATTATGGTGGAAAATTATTGGTTTTGAACCTGTAAAAAAAACCCATCCACAATTGCCTTAGCCCAAATAGACACCAAGAATGTTCGTGGTTTAGCAAGTGCAGATGACCCCAAATTAACACAAAATATCGGGTAAAATAAGGCTTATTATTACAATATATTTGATTTTCAAATCAAGAAACAAGTTTTGGGTGTTGCCTGATAAGATTAATAATAATAACAGTGTTCTGTCTCTTAAAAAAGAAAACAAATACCATTAATAGTAGCTTAGTTAGGAGGTGATAGAACCGGGAAAAACCTCAATTTTAATGTGAATTGATTATTCT
Organism: Sinocyclocheilus anophthalmus; assembly: GCA_018155175.1. Classification (NCBI taxonomy): domain Eukaryota; kingdom Metazoa; phylum Chordata; class Actinopteri; order Cypriniformes; family Cyprinidae; genus Sinocyclocheilus; species Sinocyclocheilus anophthalmus. The sequence goes on from JADLZN010000427.1 coordinate 157,895, forward strand.
GACTGCTTCGAGTTTAATGCATTTTTTATTTATTATTATTTATTTTTGATAACTAGGGGCACATGGGGCGGCCAGAGTAGCATACACATAATAGTCTTGAGAAATCCAGTGGTTAATCACAAATATAGCACTCAGAATACCAGGTAAAATGTAGATATGTATATTTAAGGTATGGGGAGAAAAAACATAGCTGAGTCTAAACAAATTTATTGAAATGCAGGTAATTGCCAAAAGCTTAATCCAAAAATTGGTTTATTATATTCCATTACTATCCGCCTATCAACCATTTAAATTTAAAACATGTCACAGTAATAATATACAAGTCGACAGCAAAGAGCTGTGTATTGGCACGAAGTCTGGCGATACGATATGTATCCTATACAATGGGTGCGATACGATATGTTGGGGGTGAGACTGGTAACACTCATAGTCTTGGTATTCTTATTTTGAATAGGATATAATTTTTAGGAAAGCTGCATAACAAGAACTTACACCCGACCATAATAGCACAACGCTGAGGCACTAAAGCAAGAAAATTTGGTTGCAATATGGACCGGGCGCAGACACATTTGCTAAGTATACATTTTTAATAACCTACATGAACAGTGTGAGCCGGAACGGCGTGCCTCAAACGGGCAGGCTGCTATTCGCCAAGATGGAGGCCAATGCTAGACTAGAGTGAAACAAAACACTCAGGTCTGTTAAGAGCAATACTTTTATTATAGACAAATTATTATTAGGCTGGGGTACTGTACGTTTTTTATGACTGCCGTATTCATAAGTATTTTCCAGGCAAATTAAGTGCACGTTTTTATCATGTATAAAAATGACTGATTAACATGGCGGATAAAAGCAGCTCGTTTTTTTACTATAGGCGTGCTTACTTACAGAACTTTACAGCTTATTTTCAAACTGAATGTGGTGTGTGGAGGTGTAGGCCACTTCAAATATGGTATTCAGGTATTTCCGCATATTGGGGTCACACTGCCTTTGTCTTTCCTTACTGCCAGTTAAAGATGACGAGGTCCTCGGCATTTTTGTATTCTCTTTCCAGATAACTGAATCAGGATGTTCATGACTTTACACTCATTGCGATTCAATATTCAAGGCGCGCGATGAAACCGTTCGGGGATACCAGGTGTGTGCAAAAAAAAAAAAAGGGAGATTCGAATCTCAAAATTGACATCGAAGCTTAACCCACTGGAACGAAATATGCAAATATTCTGTCAAAACAGCTACCCAGAACCCAGAGTGGGATCTGCATTTGCAAAATCAGTCCCGGTAAAACATTCAACGTTTGTTAACCACTTTTTGTGGGTCTAGTACGATCAAGGGAAAAATTTAAAAATGCTTGCAGCAGATCCTTAGGTCCTAACTTTTCACACCGTATTGCCATTTTATGGAGAATGATCCGCGTGGCACAAGTCAGCGTATGCTCTTCTGATGTATGGCGGTCGGTTGTCGGAGCAAGATAGGGGGCGCTGTTTTCGTTCAATCAAAGTGTCTAAATACACATAGAAAACATATCATGGTGTGGGCAGCTGGGGAGAAGAAAAGGGCAGCTCACACGATAGCATACATCAGTTTTGCGCGTCAGTCGGATATTCTCCAAATGGCGCTACGGTGATGCAGAGAGTCTCAGAGGAGACTCAGTGAACCACTGATGGCAGATGGACTATACTGACGATGCCTTTCATACTTTTCCCTTGACTGGACAGTGTAAATTTCTAGCATGTCAGTGGGCAGTCACACAGCAACTCCCGTTTTGCCAGAAGAAATAAAAAATATCATTCATCCAAAGGTGATACATTAAAAGTTGTGTTCCATAGACGAACACAGCTTTGCGATGTGTCAACGACATGGGGTCAGTGATTAAAGTGACAAATTTGTCAATTTTGGGTGGGGGTAGACCCGGTGTAAAGCCCAAATGACCCCACATCTCGGACGTCAGCATTGTACACTGAACGAGTACACTAACAATTCGTTCGTCCATCCAAGTCTACGCGAAACATATTAACCCTAAAACATTGTGGTGTAGTACCCAAGTGGAGTGCTAGTTTGGCCTGCCCTGTTTAAGGTTCGAGATGAAGACTGCCATCTCGTCTAGTTCGGAGAATTAGGGGTGCAGCGCAAGGGTTATATCAGGCGCCGATATTAAGCATGTAATTATGATTATCGTATCGTTCATTTTGCCACACCGAGACTAATAAAGCAATACCGATAAAAAGTAATTGCACCAAAGCTATTTGGCTCTGATGCCGCCTGTCAGAACTCACCACTCTGTGGTCTAAAGCAATCTCCGCCCACCACCCATCTGATTTGTTGGGAGTCACGAGTACTACCAATCAATGCAGAATTCACTCTCACTCCGAAAGCGCTTGCTAACTGGAGCTGCTTCAGTGATCACGCATCAGTTGTCTCTCAAAGGTAAGGTAGCAGCAGACTTTGCTTAAGTTGCAATAAATCGCAATCCACTAATGTTACACTGAAGTTGCAAAACACCTCAAAATTATCTATGATTTCCGCGATGCAGAATGGTTAAAATTGACGAAGGGGTGGCAAGCAGAATCTATGTCAATATAAATGGACATTTTACTGTTGACCGGAATGTCACGGAATTTGTCAAAGGTTGGATGAATTAATCAAAAGTTGGTCAGTACACTTAGTCGCAATATGGACTAGTATCTGTAAATAGTTACAGGGTGCTAATGCGCTAGCTAAACAGAACATTACCGTATTGTCCTATATAAGCGATTGCAATACATATGAAAAAACACGCGGTCGTCTATATTCAGGTCTGTACTTTGAATGAGGCGCCCATACATAAACGATATGTGCCAATGAATCAATGAAATGACGTGTTGGGGGGGTAAAATCTGCGAGTAAAAACACAGAAAAAAAAACTACAGCTGCATTGATCGTAGAACTGTCACGTTAGCCTGAGATGGGACGCAACTCTACTTCTTACTGTTAAGATTTTAGTAGGCTAACTATTCGAATGGGCTAAGCCGAAATGTCCTATTTTGGAGTTTTATGGTATATCAAAAAGTGTATATTTATTAAATGTGATTGTTGGTACATTTTACCGGTTTTTACCGTACTTTCAAAACAATTTAAATAGGAAAAATATGCCATATGAAAATAATTGAAGACAAATTGTGTTTTACTGAGAAAAAACAAGATTTGGTTTTGAAAAAGCCTTTTTTCCAAAAGGTACATCTGGAAAGGGGGGTCGTCTTATATTCAGCCACTACGGTATTAAAAGTGTGTATTATGGTGTAATTAAAACAGTGTTAAATTAAGGTTTAAAGGTAAGAAAAACAAACACATAATATATTTCACATAACTTCATTGATTGTTGCTCCTCTAAGCCCTGCCTTGTTAAAACACTCAATTATTAACAAAGCAGCATCGTGCCTAAAAAAAAGGAGGCTGTTGGCTGTGATGGCCACTACCAATGCGTTGTGATTGTTCCGATACCTCAAGCGTGAAGACGAAATGTTTACGCCCCTACATACGTTGATGGCCGTGTCCCCGAGCATATGACGAGGGGACAAAAAGCATTAAGGAACCCGATACAAACCGAGTTTTGGTTGCATCCAGTGGGGACACAATTCACAATGAATATAGTAATGACTTCTCAACCTCTTTTTATTACGCGTTTGCGATGGCAAAAAAGTTGACAAATAAAAGAAAGAAGTGCGCCGGAGAGACCGCGTAAACATAAAACTCGGGCTGCATTTGTGAGCGTTGAATTACAAACCCAAGTGCTACTCTACTGCCCAAAACTCTCGTTTGAATAATCTGTGGCAATGAAAAACACAGCGGCCTACCGTGAGGGGAAGCCCCGGCTTAGCATGCGCTGATGCCGGGATAGAGTGAGCTGAGGTGGGCTGGACTCCGCTTTGTCCACGGTGCAAGTTGATGTATTCCCTCAGCGACCAGCACAGATCAGCTCTAGGCATGACTAAGCGGATATTGTCCTCTTTTGGAAGGTCAAACAAATTAGTTTCGCTTTCACAACGAAGCACAAAGTGTTTTCAGGACATGGCTGCAGCGTCAACAAAACTACACTGAGACTAAAGATTACCCTCTTTTCTTTCTTGTCGTGGAACATTTTGGAGTCGTAATGAAAATCCAGATCTGATGACGTTGTATGTGGGGGCAGGTGTTAAGGACGGCCGTTTTAGGTAGTGTGGCTGTTACCCAGAACTTTTAATAAGAATAATCCCTATGATTTGAGACTTTAGTCTCCGCACCCTTTATAGACTTCTTTATCCCCGCAAGCTCTTGATAACTCTGCCAAAGAGAAAGAAAAATTTAAAATCGCGGTCATATGACCTCCTTTAAGCCGCAAGAAATTTGATTTAAATGTGGATCCAGCATGTTCTGCGTGTCTCTGTGTAAATGAATGGCACAGACCCCGGGGTTTGTTTTTCTACCCAACAAAGTGTGCGACGCTCGCATGGTGATGTCAGCTTCTGTGTCGTCTTACTACTTAGGACAGTGAAGGTACATGAACAACATCTCCAGAACCTGCTCTGACTCCTCTGAGAGTCCTTCATGATCATGTTGACGGTATTCAATATATTGTACAACTATCGCAGTGGTTCCCACAAGACCTTGTGGAGGCCTATATATATGCAAATTCATTCTCTGCCGGCGATGCGCTCGTTGAGGTGGAGAGCTCAAGGTTTCCCCTTGATGGGCTTATCACCAAGCAGCGCTCCCACCAGCAAACGCTGCGTTATCAGATTTACTACAAGATAGACATGAAAATGACCTCCAAATGTTTCTGAATGACTAGTGGGTGGGTCCCTTCGAAAGACAGGTAGAGGGTAAAAAGCACCTGGCGACCTGTGCACATTTGGAAACGTGCATTGTCTCATAGTGTATCTCAACGAAGTCAAGAGCCTTTTGGAAAAATCTATTGTGGCGGTCATGTTTTATAATTGTGGGCGGCACACAAATAAATCAATGTAATGGGCACACTTACATACTACGAACTTAACAAGTTCCTCATGGTAACCCGTCAAAATATAAGTTCGGGTTGGCTTAAAGAAATTATCAGAAATATATAACTGTGGTGCAGTATGATATGCATAATACAACAATTATTACAACTTTTGTTTAAAAGAATAATCACACAATACGCTATTCCATGTTTATTAATTTGGGTTAATAGGTAAACCCATATTCCAAAAAAAAAAAATAAAGTTTTTTTTTAACTCTCATTTGATTAAAAGATAAATTAATCCACCATCTGTGCCTGGATACAGACTGGATCTGGTGTCTACGGTGACCTCAGAATAAAAAAGAAACAGACTAATATTAGCGTAGATGCCACATGCAAGTACAGTGGGTGTTATGGGAAGTGTTCCCGGTTCCAGTTGTCCTAGTTAAAGCAGCCTAAATACCTTTAATGGATTTGAATATTAGAAACGTATTAGTGTTATGTGTAAGCCAGGTTAAAGAAATCTAAATTTAAACTGACAGAGGGTGTCTGCCTCCCGAACAATGTTAGGAAGATTGTTCCAGAGTTTGGGAGCTAAATAGCAAAAGGATCTGCCACCCGCAGTTGATTTTGATATCTAAAGGATAGCAAATTTTTGAGAACGCAGCGGACGTGGAGGACTATAATGTGATAAGAGCTTGCTCAAGTACTGAGGTGCCAAACCATTCAGGGCTTTATAAGTAATAAACAAGATTTTAAAACCTATACGATGTTTAATAGGGAGCCAGAGCAGTGTTGACAGAAACGGGCTAATATGCGAAAAATTACACTACTCGCCAGCAGGTGGCGGCAATCCCTGAATTTTAATCCTCTGATCATTCTTCAATTGATTTCTTGAACAGCTGCATCATTCAGAAGGAAATAAGCAGTGACTTCTTTAGAACTGACGGAAATGCCGCCGTAGTGACCGAGAAGCTTTAAAATATCGTTAAAATATAATTTATGTTTTGTGATATAAAGCTGCTTTTTCAATAATCATGACTCCAGTCTTTAGGTGTCCATGATCCTTCAGATATCATTCTAAATAATGTGCTGAGTTATTATCAATGTTGGAAACAGTTGTGCTACTTACTTTTATTCATATATATAGAGAATATTAGACTTTTTTTCAGGATAATTTTTTTTCTTTATTTGATAAATACAGTTTAAAACAGAACAGCATTTCTTTTGAAGTCTTTATTATCACTTTTTATCCATCACTTTTTAACACATCCTTGCTGAATAAAATCATTCATTTCTTTCCAAAAAAAGAAAATAGTGACTCCAAACTTTTGAACGGTAGTGCATATTGTTAGAAATATTATATTTTGAATAAATGCTGTTCTTTTAACTTTTTATTCATCAAAGAAAAAAAAGTATCACGGGTTAACAATTAAGCGCAAAACAATGTAAAAACTGTATGGATTTTTGCAGAAACCAGTCATTCCAGTAATCGGAGCTTTTGGTGCCGATTAATTGGTCAAACACATGATCAATCAGGCCATCAGTCAGCCGCTACTGTCACACCTATCTGTCACATCTGACAGGGCAATTTTGTGTTGAATTACCCTATACTGGGTAACTATCAAGGCCTTGGGACGGAAATGTTACGCCTCTTACCATATTGTGATGCCCTGTCAGGCCTGAGCGATGATTCAAAAACATTAAAACGCATTATAAACGAGGCATTTTGTTGCATCCAGTGGGTACATAATTATTGATTATAATGACTTATTCTGTCTTTTTACACGTTGTGTTGCATTGTGCCGTGTAAACATAAAACCCTGTCCTGCATTTGTGATCGGAGAAATGACAAACACAAGCCCTACTCTTACACTGCCCAAAAATCTCGCTTTAAATATATAAAATATAAAAACTCTTTGAATATAAAAGACGTACTTACAGTCTTTGATTCAGAACAGCCGGCATTGTAGTCTACTCTCCCAGGATCAGAAACCACGGTTGAATGACCGGGGGGCCGGATCGTGGCCTCCAGCTTCGTCCACGGTTAAAGCCGATCCGACGATCCACAGCGCAAAGTTGTAGTATTTTCTCAGCAACCAGCACGGATCAACTCCAGGCATGACAAAGCAGATATCGTCTTCTCTTTTGGAATGCCAAACAAAGTAGCTTCGCTTTCACAACGAACCACACGGCGCCTTCCCGACATGGCGGCGGCAACAACAATACTACAGCGAGAATAAAAGTTACGCCTTCTTTCTTTGCGTGAACATTTGGGCGGCATTATGCTATTATTTCCACATAGTGACATAGATATGAGGGGGCGTGTTAGAACAAGCCGTTTTAAGTAGGTGTGGCTGACTCTTAACTTTTATAAAGAATATCTCTTTGGATTTGAAACTTTATTCTTTGCAATTTTACAGATCTTCTTTATGCAACAAGAGTTTGTAACACTTCAAAGAGAAAAGAAAAATTTTAATCACATCATATGACCCCTTTAAAAACATGATTAGCATTATCAGAATGAACATTTGGGGTGGAGAATCCACTCAGTGATCTCTCTTGAACTTGTACTGTAGTGAGAGGGGACTCTGCCCAAAAATATTGGCAAGCTATTATTCCAATAATTGCAATCCTCAATATCCTTCTCTTTTCATGGCTAAATGCACATTCACACCAAGTAAGATAATGATAAAGATAAAAGGATTTAAAAAAATCGTTAAAGAATAGCAGAGTCCACACCACATATAACGATAAATGCACAGAGAAACAATATTGTTGGATTTTTTTTATTCCAGCTGATGAATGATAAAAGCTCTGACAGCCAATCAAACCTTTAAAGAGCTCCAGCATTTAGCATGCAGCATGCTTAGAATGAACAGGGCTATCGTTCATTGGTGTGGAGGCTAACATAGTTACTGTTATAGTTATTTTATAGTTATTGTTGTTGGTGTGAACAGGCAAGAGTGCCAACTAAGCTACTGTGCCTAGCGCTATCTCCTCTGTTCAGTAGGGGGGGGTTTACTAGTGGATTAATCATACACAATTAAACCATAAACCAAAAGCATCTAATAGTTGATTAGTTTACACATAATGTGCAGTGTTAAACATTCCTCATTTATCTGTAATATCAATAAGATGCTAAAATTGTTATTTATACAGTGATACTGCTGTTCAGTGTAATGGATGACACTGTGGTGTAACAGAGAATTTGCGTTACATTGCATGACAAAACCATTACCCTGAATGATGAAACTTCTACTTCAGCTTATGTTGCAGGCAACCAAATGGCCACCTATTTCAAACAGTGAGCTTGACCAGTAAAGATAATCACATTTATTCACAACATCTACTTGTTTTTCAAAAATCTAACAATAAAAGTGTTTTTTTGGCATTTCACACTGAATGACATGTGTTTTTGTAACCTACGTTACCACACCATGAAAAGATGAAATTATCAAGTATTTAAGAGCAATAAACTCACTTTTCTGCAGCACCACACTGTCTTTAGGGTGCCATCTGATGGTGTCACAGACTGTTGAATGATTATCAGTTTTTTTTATTTGATTTCAAGATAACTTCTTATTCCTGTTACACTGAATGATCTCTGATAAACTGCATTTTTCGGACAAAAGTTCCCTGGTTATTTAAATACTTTTAAAAAACAATAAGACTTAGTCCTTTTAATATAACACAGCCAACACTTACTTGAAAATGCCAAGACAAAGGAAGAAGAGAGAAGGCAAACAACAAATATATTCTTCTAGTATTATGCATTTATTTTTTGTTTAAAGGGGTCAAACAATGCGATTTCAAGTTTTCCTTTCTCTTTGGAGTGTTACAAGTAGGGCTGAAACGATTCCTTGAATACCTCGAGTACTCGAATTCAAAAAATCGAGTCAATTATTGCCCCCCCCCCTTGAGCTTGCGTTAGTCCCATTTCTGTTGATGTAACTACACACGGAACACCGTGTTCCCCCACGGACTATTATTACTGACGCACAACCTGATAAATGCTCTACCAGACCATAGACTGTATAAAAACAGGGACCAGCCTTTAAAAAAAAGCGCTGGACATATTTAAGACCGTAAATCAATATGGTGGTTAGTTATGATGTCCCTACATTAGCTATGTTTTGTGAAAGACTAAACGCCATTGTGCATAAAATACCACAGAAAGAAAGTTAGTCAATATCACATGAAGAGTGCCATTTTTCACCTCTAAAATCAGCATGATTACAAATGTGATTTTTTTTCAACAGTTCAATAAACAAGAAGTTAATTAATAGACTTACGTTTTAGACAGCATATTGCTTGTTTTTGTTCTATTTCGCCAACAAAAATAATTCCGAACACAGCCACAGCGCTGTTTTGCATCTCTGAACAACATGACGCTGTTTCGTTCCTGAATGAATCAACCGTTTAAATGAATCAGTTCAATCGCAGATTCGACTTTCTTAACGGGTGACTTGCTACCACACTGCTTGCGGTTTTAATTTGACATTTAAAGTATATTTTAGTTATTAAAATAATTTTAACTATCAGTATTCAATGTTTTATGTTTAAAATAACAAAACATTACTTATGCATTTGTAACAGCAGGTTAAATGCATTCATTTCCCTCTGTGTGGAAGAATTCATCCCATGCAGCTTCTGTTTCCTCTGCATTGCAAAGATGAATTTGATACTGATATCATTTGGTAACAGCCAAAATGTCTTTTATTCTAATTGACTGAATAAATGTAAGAATTTGACTCAAAAGATGATGCCGACTTTTAAAAAAAAAGGTAAAATGTAAAAATCAATTTAAACTTATTGGAAAAGATTAATTTCTATCACTGCAGTGAACTGACCCGCACACAGCATATGAGGAGATCAATAAACAATATGTATGGACATTTAAGAGGGTTTATTCTCCAAATAACTATAATTTCATGTTGCAGAAAAATGTGTTTAAAAATTGTGTATGGTCTCTTGTTCTTGTTCCAAGTTACCTTACTCTCCACTAATTTTTGCCTCTCACAAAAGCCACAAAACCTTCCAAAAAGACAGTAAAGGCTTAAGTCATGCTTGAGCTTTAGTTAGGCTGAAACTAGAAGGGGGGTATTATATTGTCCACGGACATAAATGGCAATGGTGGCGTATAGGTAGTGGTATTACATTAATTAAAAAAAAAGGGGGTGTAGAAGGGGGGGGTGGATTATTGGGGGGGGGTTGATTAACTATTAAAGGAGATATTGGGTTGATATAAATATGGGGCCCTTAGCTTGTGTAGTTTTAGGTACTTTTAACCAATCTTTTAGTAACCTTTTTCAAGTAAATGAGTAATGTATTTAATTATATTTGGGGGGTGTGTATTGGATATATTGTTTTGCATTTTGAATGGAATTTGGCAATTAAAATACATTAATGGGTTCGAAATTTTCACGAAATATATGACATAAAGTAGAGCAATTTCAGGCAATAAATGATCAATGTGTTTCTAAAAAGAAAACAAATAAAAAAAATAAAAAATGTGGCTTAATTTTAAGCAGATCGATCTTATTATCTACGGGTAGTAGTTTAAGGTATGCCGTTAATAAAGAAAATGACTTCTTTATCCATTACTGCTTACTCGAATGGAAGAATCATGGTAAATCTCAATTATACTAACAATCGAGAGGCTAACAGCTCTATTTACAAGCTGTTTGTGAATAGGAGACGCTCGGCGGGCTAAAGTTCAAAGGCTAAGCGTCGACCGCGCAAGAGATATCTTTATAAAGGAGGAGGCAAAAAAAGTTAAGACTTGGTCCACGGGCACAGCGGATGACCTAAAACGCCTAAATATTAAACACGCCCCCGAACATGTCTCTATCACGATATGGGAATATTTCATAAAATACGCCGCCCAAAGAAGGGCACTTAACTTTATGTGCTACCAGGCCAAAAAGGCCACCAGGGCTGTGAAGACGCTGTGTGTTTCTTTGTTAAAGGGCGAAAATACTGGTGCTGGACTATCCAAAAGAGGAACACACATAGAAATCAGTGGTTAATTGCTTAAAATCTATAACAACACTGTTAACCAGACAGTTTCAACCTAAATATTCATATGTGTGCAGGTAGGCCTGGGCGATTAAAACAGCGGTTTATCGACTGGTACAGCCTTCTATATCGCTAACGCTATAAAAATTTTCGATATAGGCACGTACTATGATTGATGCAGACAGCACACACAAACACGAACAAATGCTGAAATGAGTGCTGTGCCTTCCTGTGATGAGGAGATTGTGAATAAAAAAAAATTATATTAGTCGAAATTAAAATAAACATATAAAAAATAAACATTTGGCATTTTGAGATTTGGAGTATAGGGGGGGGGGGAATTATCGGGGGTCAGGGAGGGATCGACATCTCGAAGAGGTGGCGCCAGAAGATGGGGCGTTGAAATTGCGAATTGACAGGGGAATTGTGGTGTATAGTTTATGTTTGTTAGTCTAGCCCATGAGATGCACCGCGTCTTGATTATCCTACTTCAAGATATAGAGAAATATAGACTCGAGTCACAATGTGTAGAAGATCATTTTTTAGATGGACACACTTTGACTGCTGCACTCGCATCTCACATAAGAAATGTAGACATGCAAAGTTAAAACGGTTTAAACTTTTAAAAAACAACTTTAGGAAAACACGTGCGAATATTGTGGAGGTGTTTGGTATTCCTTTCCAGTACGTGGGCTTTCTGTAGACTTTTAAAGGTAATCTGTTTGAGTGGGGGTGATTCTGCTTCTTGTATGAAGCGAAAAAAAAGGCATAAATACATGATGCTGTTTTGTTCTTAATTGTTTATGCAATTTATGAAATTATGTTTGATTTATATTAGTTAATTTAGACGTAATGCACGTTTTTTTTATAGATAGTTATTTCCTTGAGTTGATCGTTTAAATGTGCTGCGTTATTTTGCTCTTTGCACCCTTCTGTGGCCTCGGGAGACAAGCCAAAAGTTTCTTTAAGACCTATTTAATCTGCATATAAACATTAGAAATTAGATATTTAATTTTTGTTTTTGACTGTTAAAACAAAAAAAATATGTGTTGTTTGTCTCAATAAATTGGGTTAATTTTAAAATACAGTGGTTAAATTTAAACATTTTTATTTTATTTCGATTGCTCTGTTTTAAAAAAGTTTATAAAAAATGTCAATAATTATCGATACCGAACGATTTGAAACATTATATCATTGATAATTTTTTTAGCTATATCGCCCAGCCCTAATTCAATCGCATTTGTCTGGAGGACTTGTTTGTCCTGACCTGGTAATGTAACTATATTGCCTTGGTCTTACTCACATTCTGTAGTTAGTTGTTTATATTTAAAGGATGCCACTGATGATCAAACGTGGACGAAAAAAAAAAAAAAAAAGTTTTTTTTGTTTGAAGCCGTGTAGAGTATCACTTGTTGTTGTGTCATTTCTGCCCCTCACAAATGCAGACTGGTTTTTGTTTACGCGGCGCGATGCAACGCAGCGTGTAAAAAGGCAGTATAAGTCATTATAATCCGTATTATGTCCACATTGGATGCAACAAATGCCTCGTTTGTAATGGGTTTTAATGTTTTTGTCTCTCAAAACACGGCATCACAGAATATTAAGGGGAGTAACATTTCCGTCACATGCTTGAGGTATTCGGCCAATCACAACGCACTGGATAGCTGGCCAGTCAGAGCACACCTCGCTTTTTAGATCGATGAGCTTTGTAAAAATCAACGCTTTTCAGAAAGGTGGGGCATATAGGAGAAACAATAATGTACATTATGTTGAAAATAATGTATTTTTTTAACCTTCAACCGCATAAACAAATTTCATTACACCAAATAAATGCTTCATAGTGACCATTACTACAACACTCTCGTCAATGTAGTCCATATCAACAACAAACATATATCGTGACTCCATATAGTGGTTATTTTGGGGGGAAAAACAGGTATTTTGAGCAGTAGGATTATAAAAAAATAATATGTGCTAATATAAAATTTTATTAAGTAGCCTATATAAAATTACAAAAATAAATCTATCAGTACTTTTTTTACTTAAGTACATAAAAAATCTAGTACTTTTGTACTTTCACTCGAGTAAAATAGAAAAAGGAGTACTTTTACTGGAGTGATATTTTATATTATATGTATCTGTACTTTTACTCAAGTACTTGATTTGTGTACTTCGTCCACCACTGAAACAAAAGCAACAAATAACTTTAGTGTGAAGTGGCAACATTTAGATGTAGCTGAAGTCTATGTAAGTGATAAATAAATCGATCATCAAAATAATTATTTGCTCTAGAGGTTACACCCTGTTTACAATATGGCAGTGAGGGGGTCTAGGCCTCCCGAAAGGCCCCCTTCAGAAAGACTTGAAGTGTTGTTGTTGTCATTCTGTCTTTCTTGTGTAGATTAACAGCACTGTTTCCTCTAAGCCTGCAGAATACTGAAGTCACCCACTGCAGAATTGATGTCACTCGCCTAGTCTTGTTTTTCTACAGCCAAGCCAATACTGGCTCAGATAAGAGCTCAAGGCGAACTGAATCATAGCATAGCATGGCATCTCTCATCTGATTGGCTGGAATTCTCCAAACAGCCTCAGCAAGAGGAGTCCTGTACTTGACCGGAGCCTCTCATATTCCCAAGACAGCCCTGTATGCATTTTCATAACATACTTGATAAAATTGTGCTGTGCTAAAACCTAACATAGCCTATTTGATGTTAAGCTTTTAATTGAATTTTTACAGGAACCAAAATTAAAGTTTTTATTTAGCCAAAAAAAAAAACAACAACAAACAATATTTAATAATGAGCACTAGGGCTATCGCAATAACCACAACATTGTAATATCGCAATACTGACAAGCAGCCACCACAACCACGATGTTCACTTTTTTTTTCATGAGGCTATGCCCTTTTTTCTTTTTTACACTTAATGGATGTGTATTGAATATTCTGATAAGTTCATAGTACTCAAAACCAGAGTGAAGAGACAGCCACATAATATTTATATCTAATCATGGGCTCTCTTATATTAAACTATTAAGAGATACCCTTTACTGAATCTCCTTTCTCTCTATATATTACACAGTATTATATTATATTATCTTAAGGTCGAAGTCCATAGGGCTGTGCAAAAAATCGAATGCGATTTTCATGCTCATCTCGTCAGTAAAGCCTGTTCTCCAATTATGAATATGATTTTGCTTAGCTGTCATTGTTCTAACAGGCTCTGTGTAGTAAATGCCGACTCCATCTGGAACCCGCACCGTGCTGGGGAGTTTACATAACTAACACAGAACGCGACTTACTGGACGAGTATGAGCATGAAAATCGCATAAATTCTATACCTTCATTATGAAATGCACCGTAACCGTAACTGCTTGATATGTTCAATGTGCCAGGTTTTGAAGTACGTTCCATTATATAGCGCTTTCAACATATTCCGCATGTAGCGTGCCAGGGTGCCAGGTTTTCCATAACAAAATCCGCCCAGTTTCTACTTCCAAACGAGCCCAATTGCGTTTTGAGGGGTTCACCGGTACAAATTAGCATTTCGAGGGGGTAAAATACACGTTTTTTTGGAGGGGTTCCCCAAACAGCGGACTTGGCAACACTGTAGTGCATGGTTCCAACCTCTCCATGAAGTACCTCACGCAGCACTGCACCTTTGGTAGTCTACCCAATATCTGATACATACCCACTTCAGGTCTTGGGCAGTCTAGCCGCACTCTAAGATGATTGTAATCAGGTGTGATTGATGAGGAGACATACAAAATAGCAGGTGGGGTACTCCATTGAAGGTTTGAGACCACTGCTGTAGCGCCTAACATTGATGCTTCTCCTTAAGACTGCTTGGATGTGTTCTGACTTGAAGGGCCAGCGCTGCGTGTGTAGTGTCATCAAGTAGGCGAGAGCTATAAAAGAGTGGACGTCCTCCTTATTCTCTCGGCATCGCCTTCTTTGAGTCATACAGCCGATCGTCTTTCTCAAAATCACCCCCTCTTTACTCTCGCTTGTCACGTGACCGAGTGTAATCGCAGCATCTGCGATTGAAAAATCTAAATTTTTTGGCCGCCTTACTATTTACAGATACTAGTCCATATTGCGACTTTATTTAAGTGTACTGACCTACTTTTCATTACTTCATCCAAACTTTGACAAATTCCGTAACATTCATCATTCAGTACATTATTTATATGGACGGGGAAATACCGCGATTCCGTCCACAGTTTTTCTGCTCGCTATTGAGTGTTTTGCAACTTGCAGGTAACGTTAGTGGAATTGCGATTATTGCAATCTTAAGCAATTTCTGCCTGCTGCCCTTACCTTTGAGAGACAAGTTATGGCGTGATCTACTGAGCAGTCTTCATTACGTCAAGTGCTTCTGAGTGAGAGTGAATTCGCTTTGATGGCGGACTTCGTACTCCCAACAAAAATCAGGAGGGTGGTGGGCGGAGACTGCTTAGGGCCACAGAGTGGTGAGTTCTGACAGGCTGCATCAGAGCCAAATAGCGCGTTTCAAAATTAAGCAATTTTATCGGCGAATCAGTTTTGAAAATGAAGATACCGATAATCATAAAAATGCTTAATATAGGTGGCGATAATCGGCCAGGCCGATAATCGGGGGGGGGTGGTCGACACCCTAGTAACGATTTAAGGCATGTAACTCACTGACTGAAGCAGCTCTGTCTAAAATTAGCGCAGGGAAAATCCCCTTAACTCATACTGCTGAATGTCCACAACATTTTAAAGCGATGTCCAGTCAGATTCGAGAATTTGGAACGGTTACTATTATACAGTATATTGCATACACCAATGAGTCTTAATTAGATAGTTAAAATAAATAACTTTCTTTTATATCAATCCAATTAAAACCACATAGCTAGGGAAATTTCGCACGGCGCGACAGCCCTAATGATCACTCCACTTAAAAAACTGAACTTACAAACATTTAACTTGCACATACACGCTTGTCAAAGATATAATAATATTACAGTGGGTACGGAAAGTATTCAGACCCCTTAAAATTTTTCACTCTTTGTTATATTGCAACCATTTGCTAAAATCATTTAAGTAATTTTTTTTTCCTCATTAATGTATACACAGCACCCAATATTGACAGTAAAACACAGAATTGTTGACATTTTTTTGCAGATTTATTAAAAAAAATAAAAACTGAAATATCACATAGTCCTAAGTATTCATATATTGCTGTGACACTCATATATTTAACTTCGGTGCTGTCCATTTCTTCTGATCATCCTTGATATGGTTCTACACCTTCATTTGAGTCCGGCTGTGTTTGATTATACTGATTGTACTTGATTAGGAAAGCCACACCCCGTCTATATAAGACCTTACAGCTCACATTGCATGTCAGAGCAAATGAGAATCATGAGGTGCAGAAAGAACTGCCTGTAGAGCTCAGAGACAGAATTGTGGCAAGGCACCGATCTGGCCAAGGTTACAAAAAAATTCTGCTGCACTTAAGGTTTCTAAGAGCACAGTGGCCTCCATAATCCTTACATGGAAGACGTTTGGGACGACCAGAACCCTTCCTAGAGCTGGCCGTCCGGCCAACTGAGCTATCGGGGGAGAAGAGCATTGGGGAGAGAGGTAAAGAAGAACCCAAAGATCACTGTGGCTGAGCTCCAGAGATGGAGATGGGAGAAAGTTGTAGAAAGTTAACCATCACTGCAGCCCTCCACTAGTTGGGGCTTTATGGCAGAGTGGCCTGATGGAAGCCTCTCCTCAGTGCAAGATACATGAAAGCCCGCATTGAGTTTGCTAAAAAACACCTTAAGGACTCCAAGATGGTGAGAAATAAGATTCTCTGGTCTGAGATATAACTTTTTGGCCTTAATTCTTAGTGGTATGTGTGGAGAAAACCAGGCCCTGCTCATCACCTGTCCAAGACAGTCCCAACAGTGAAGCATGGTGGTGGCAGCATCATTCTGTGGGGGTGTTTTTCAGCTGCAGGAACAGGACAACTGGTTGCAATCGAGGGAAAGATGAATGCCGCCAAGTACAGGGATATCCTGGACGAAAAAACCTTCTCCAGAGTGCTCAGGACCTCAGACTGTGCTGAAGGTTTACCTTCCAACAAGACAATGACCTTAAGCACACAGATAAAATAACGAAGGAGAGGCTTCACAACAACCCTGTGACTGTTCTTGAATGGCCCAGCCAGAGTCCTGACTTAAACCCAATTGAGTATCTCTGGAGAGACCTAAAATTGGCTGTCCACCAATGTTTACCATCCACCCTGACAGAACTGGAGAGGATCTGCAAGGAGGAATGCAGAGGATCCCCAAATCCAGGTGTGAAAAGCTTGTTGCATCTTTCCCAAAAAGATTAATGGCTGTATTAGATCAAAAGGGTGCTTCTACTAAATACTGAGCAAGGGGTCTGAATACTTAGGTCCATGTGATATTTCATTTTTTCTTTTTTAATATATCTGCAAAAATGTCAATAATTCTGTTTTTTTCTGTCAATATGGTGTGCTGTGTGTACTTTAATGAGGAAAAAAATTTAACTTAATTTATTTTAGCAAATGGCTGCAATATACCAAAGAGTGAAAAATTTAAGGGGGTACTAGAATAACTTTCCGTACCATCTGTATTATATATATATATAGGATATTTTGACGTTATTATACCAGGGTGGCCGCGGGTACCTTAAAAAGTCTTAAAACAAATGCTTAAATTCAGATTCAGTATGTCTTAAATATTTTTGTCACATACCAGCACAAAATTTTACCAGTCTGACGACCTACTGGAGCTTTTACACTGCATGTACGAGGTCACGTACGGTACGCACTTTTGGGGGGTTTTCCGCTTGGTACAGTACCTGGTACTTTTTTAGTACCACCCCAGTTGAGGTTTCAAGTGAACCGTACCGTTACCAAAACACGACGCGTAAACTTTGCTGATCACGGATTGGCCAGAGAGAACCGTCACTACCTGCGTAACTGAACTTGTGACACAAACACAAAAGAACCGCTAGTTTTAAATCAGCACAGCCAGCGAAGGATCAAAAGCAAATGTTTTGAACGAGCGCACCTTTTTTTAACAACCAAAAAGGGGCTGTTTCATTGTCTTTTTAGGAAGTACAGACACTCCTCTCGTTGATAGCAGAGGAGCGAATCCAACGAGAGCTTGATGGGGCGACGCGGAAAGAAAAAGTTTTTTTTAGGAGTCGTGGAAGTAGAGGCGGCGCAACTATAACATGTGAATAATCCCGCCCACACTAAATCGATACTAAACTGCAGTGGAAACGCAAACCAAGCCGAGCCTAACAGAGTCGTGTCTCGTGTAGTACCGTACGAGCTGACGCGAGCCGATCGTACCCCAGTGGAAAAGCGCCAATAGTGAGTGGTCCATTAATAGTTACTTTCCTTTCCCCACCCCCACCTGTAGTTACCGCGTCATCAGGGAGAATTGCGGTTACAGAATACAGTCAAACACCAGCTCACTGACTAGCCTCCGAACTACTTTTAATGGGTTAATGCAAGTTTACTGAAAAATGACTCAAGAATGTTACTTGCCCGACAGGACTAATAGCCTGATTGAAACTTAAGTGACAAAATATAATCACGCATCAAAACGCGCGAATGATTCTTCTGATTTTATTACATTCAGCTTAAACAGTGATTGATAATGGATAGTGTATTTCTGGTATCAATGTGGCGCTGTTGAGGCTCGTGCTGTCTGTCTTTGTGAGAGACTTTCATGGAGAAATCAAATCAAATGAGCATACGGCACACATAAAGAAACTCACAGAACAAACATACTGAGGTAAAAATTCTAAATGTTTAGTTTATTATAGCATGATATAGTCAAGTAACATACCATGACAAGGGATCTATTTTGCTGAATATTTTCACGATTGCAAATGTTACATTGATTTCGGTTCAACAAACAAGTAGTAAAGTATATGAAGTTACTTACATTTTAGACACAATTGACTGTTTTGTTCTATTTCACCCACGAAAATAGTTCCAAACAAAGATCACAGCAGAAGTTCTTGCGCGACAGTCTCCCATCCAGAATAAAAAAAAAAATACCCGGCGTTTTTGTTACTGAATGATTCGGCTGTTTGAAGGAATCTGTTTAATGAATAAGTGACTTGCCGCCACCTACTGGCGGTTTAGTCTCATGCTTAAAAGTATACATTTTCCCCCAACATTTCTTATTTGTATGTTCAAAATTTTATTTACAAAATGAATCCCATAACATTATTTATTGCTGTTGTAATTTTGTAATTACTCCTAATTTGATTTAACGGGAGGGGGGGGGGGGGCGGACGCCCTTATTGTATAAATTTCTTGATCAATTGTAAGAATTTGACATGAAAGATGACGCATACATTTAATAAGGTAAAAAAAAGCAAAACAATTGGCATCTATAAAGGTTAAAAATAGGCCTTTGTAAAGTTAAATATGCAGATTTAAGTATGTAAAATCTGAAGGAAAACTGATGAAAATATTGCTTCAGAATAAACTGTTTACTCCACCAAAAATCTGAGTGATGCCGTTATTTTGTGGGGATATTTTGTATGGAATATTGTCTGCTGATATGAAAAGTTTACTGTATATCGTAATAACAAATAGAATTTTTGACAGCGATGATATTTAGTTTTCTTTTTACATTTAAACGCGTTAAATATTACATATACGTATGTAATATAATGTGTATTTCCATCACAGGCTTGGTCTTAAATTTCACATAAGGTGGTATTAAAAAGGTCTTAAAAAGTCTTAATTTAACTTGTTCATATCTTGACACGCCTGGAAACCTTAAGCAAAAATATCACGGTATCATGGTATTGTCTTTACAGCTCTAAAATGTGTTATTTTTAAATGACTGGGTAAAAAAAAACTGAACACCATATATTTTGTTTTTGAGCAACATACAGAATATTAGGAACAGTAGAATGTTTATTTTTCTTTGATTTGTTTCCTAAAAAGAAAAAATATAAAGACTTGACATCTTTATTTATCCTAAATCTGTAATTAGCCTACAGTTATTTAAATTTTAGTTTTATAATTCATATACATATCATTTATATGTTTTCATATCATTTAGTTATATAATTTGATTTAATAATAACCCAATTTGAAGAAAAACAGAATGTTCTGACTAGCTTTGTGAAATTATACTACATGCCTGAACGAAGCAAACGGCAGAAGCTCTGAAAGAGACACATATTCACTCTCTGACAGCAGGAGGCGCATCTGGAACACCAGATATAGTGTTTCTTGACTACCCGCTGTAACAAGCAGCATGCTGACACACTAGGTGCTTTTAATATAACATGACATAGACTCAATGAAATAAATAAACCATCTAAACTTTTCTGAGGCAGTCAGTTCCCTCAAAAACACATTCAAAAACCCCATGCAATCATATTGAGGATTTTCTTCAATAGTTTTGTGATAATCATGATCTCTACCGTATTTTCTCTGTGCGTACCGTCTTCAGATTCTGACGGGCGTTTACAGACTTCAAATTTTCACATAAATAATTTTTTTGGAAAACGATTGCATTGCAACGCGGTTTGTGCAAGTCCAGAACAGAGATGAGTTGCTTGTAATAAGACAAAAAACGGCCGGTTGCCAATCGAGTGAGTTCCAGGGGAAGCTCCTTAAGTTCGGCCATCCTACACACACGTGACTGACCGCTCGCTCGCACCAACAGGAGGATGAGGGTCTTGTTACTCTCTACACTGCACTCAACCTTAGGGATTCCTACACTTTCAGTCTTTGCGGAGACATGAAAAACAGCGCATACCGCAGGAACAGTATAACGGAAAATATTTTTCAAATGCGGTGGGGTTTAGACTCTTTAAACCGGTAGTCGGCCCATGCCTACTAATAACAGTATATATATATATATAATATATATATATATATATATAGATATATATAAATATATATATCAACTTATGTTTGTTTTGTTACATACTTTAGTGCTGGGCGGTATACCGGTTCATACCGAATACCGGTGTTTATTTTTGTTATGATATGAATTTTTAAAATATTGCAATACCGGTGTATGTCACTTAAACAACATTGGGAACGCAACACTGTTTGAAAGGGGTTCCTTTTCACTGTTGCACTGTGGTGAGGGAACATCTGTATGTGTTACTAAGCGTGAAAGTTTCGAAACTGAAGCTGTAGAACTAATAGTTACGTGATGACAGAAGAACTCATCCACACTGACCGCCACAAATATCCACCGCCCCCTGCCATCAGCTCCCGCGTCTCACACACACACGAGCGCGACTTTTGCACTAGATTTAGCAACTTTCAGACCTTTTTTTTAGCTGCTTTTTTCCATAGAATATTCATACTGACAAACCTAGCGACTTTTTAGGATAAACCTTAGCTATGGTTCAGTTGGAAGATTTCGCCAGTGGTGTCCGGCGAACGTGAGGTCTGACTTTCCTGGAGAAGTGTCACTCTCTCTCTGTTCTGAGCAGTGAGCGGCAGAGAAGCAGCGCATTCAGTTGGCCGCACCGCAGCCGACTCGTCAATAAATGAGTACAAAACAGCGTTTCCTAGCACCTGTCGCTTACTGATTGTTTGGAATATTAAATATGAGTGTAGTTGTCGGTAATTCACATGGCACTTGTTTTGTTTGTTGTTTTTTTTAGTTTGTTACTCAGACGCAGGCAGTGCGCTGCATGAGACAAAAAAGTAATATAGCCAAAACAACTGCATAGTGTAGTGTAGATGCATGTTGATTTTAATAGATGCCATGATTATAAATAAGAGTGACTCCTGGTTAACATGTATTAAAAGGGGTTGTGTTTAGTCACTATTTAGTGTGGTATTTTTCTGAAAATATTCACTCATCATGACAGTAAAATAGGGCATTCTAAGTCAATATACTGCAGTATTTTTTTATCTCTCAATCAGTAGAAATATGGTTAACACCCGGTCATGCATGAAAAAAAAATACCGTCATGTACCGTGAAACTGGTAGAATTTTGAAAAATACCGTGATATAAAGTTTTGGTCATACCGCCCAGCACTACATACTTTGTTGTTCTAATCTGTCATTTATTTTGACAGATTAACTACCTGACGTGGGGAAAAGATAACAGTCCACGAATTAAGAAAGCATTGCATATTTTTATTAATTCCTTCCTTTAATTTAGTAAAAGCGTGAGCACGCTGTATTATTTCGTTCCCATTAAAGAAACGAATAAACACAACCTGGGCACGACTTAACTAGCCTAAATCAACGAAACTGAAAAGAAGGCATGGATTAATAAAACGTCACGTTTCACTCATAATAATCAACGAAATGCACACACGATGTTAATAAGAGAATAATTGTGCAGTGCTTCATTATTAATGTAATAATTGACAACGATTCCGTGGATTCTTAAAAGGAGCCCTTCTTTATTTCTCTCATACGAATCCCTTACCAGATTTGCGTAAAACCATTTCAGTGACATAATTGTTTCTAACTTTTCTAATTTAGTGTTGAAATATATTTACTTGAGACTTGCTACCTAACCTATTTTCCTAACAGATATTTATTTAACATTAATTACATATGAAGACATCACTAACAGAATCAAGTAAATAGATAGAATGTGAATATAGTGCATACCTTTAGCATTTCTTATTTTATTCTAAATGCTAAGAGCTCTAGCATTTAATGGCTTTCCTGAAGAAGTGCAACGTGTACATGACATGTTTATCAACATGACAACAAGGTTGCACTTTCCGCTGTTTGAAACACCATTGAGTTATTAAACTACATAAGTAAGTGCCCCTATACTATCTGAAGGAACTGTTGGAGCCTGAGTGAATCCCTAAAGGCCTGTTACAGCAGGCAATAACTAAATGATCTATGACTACCAGGTTTTAATCATCCTTCAATTTCTATGAAGAACAAGTCAGTCCCACCAAAACTCTTTACGATAATGACCCTAGAGAATCACTTTCCGAATCATATGAATTTTTAATTCTTATTTGTTTATTTATTGTAGTTGATGAATGATTGGTACAATGGTATCCAGTCAGAAACTTTTTTTAAACTCTCAAGCCTTTATTTGGTGGAAATCTGAATAAATACCTTTTGCGTTTTCCATCTTATCTGTGACTGGTGTAGTGTTAGATTTGTAAAATAACTTGGTTAGTAATGTTCGGAATGTTCAAATAATGTCAAGCTGGAGTTCTCTGCACAGCAGATTTAAATTGAACAGCTCTTGAGACATTGAAAACATATCATGAGCAGAATTAGAATTGAATTGAGACAGCACAGTGAATCTCATGCAGACTATATATTTAAGTATATCACACAAGGCCATATCTTTTCTTTCATAAATTGTATTAATTGTGTAGCCCTGCAATGTAGCTTAAAATGGAAATATTTGTCTTTCAAATGCCGAAATATAAACCGTTGAATGACTTCCGTTTCCTTCAGCGCAGATAATGTGTGTGGGTTTGCTGTCAGGCTGTTGCGGTCAGGTAGAGAAGGGGCCCTGTGACACCGGCAGTGAAAGCAGCATTCAAATAAGGAGCGGTGCAGGCCTCTCTGCTGGGCGCTGGGGTTTTCCTCCCTCATTTTCCTCCTCTGTCCTCTGCATGACTGTGCTGAATAAAATCTCTAAATTAATTTGAGCAGTGCTCCATGGAGAGCAGCGGCGTCACACTGAGTAGAATCTCTCCCCAGTGTTCATGCACACACAGCTGAGCTCACGATCATCAGCTATGAGTCAACAGCACTGCTCTCCTCTCCTGAAATTCAGCTCTGAGTACTGCAAGAAGGCACAGTGTTGGGCAGGATATAATATGCAGTGGTAGAAATCTTTCAGCCAGTAGAAATTTTGCTGTATCATTTTTTTCTGGAATAGATGTGTCCATGCTGCTATAACATGAGGCATGACGTAACATGGACTAATGTAACAATAGTGACGTAACATGGACTAATGCAAAAAAAAAAAAATGTATTTATGTAGTCAATTTACCAAAAAATTGTTTAACACTTTGGATCTGTAGAGATCTAAAACTAGTAAAAATATTTTTGCTTGTTTGAGCTAATGGACCAGCCTGACTTGACAACATTGACTCAACCAGTGACAACCAATTGGAGATGACGGAATGTTCAGGGAACTTGTTTGGCAACAGTCATCATTGTAGCAATTTTAGTGATGCTACATTTACATTTAGTCATTTAGCAGGTGCTTTTATCCAAAGCGACTTACAATGAGGACAATAAAAGCAGTCAAAAACAACAAAAGAGCAACAATATATAAATGCAAATGACAAGTCTCGGTTAACCTAACACAGTACACGTAGCAATGTATATGATGGGTTGGGATACGCGAAACCCCCGGTGCCAATATGGTATGATTGACAGAGATACAGTAGAAAAATTATGTGTGGTTTTGTATTAAATATCGTTTTTGTATTAAATAATGACCCAGATCATGAAATGCATTTATTAGCCTTCGAGTAAGGGAAGCACAACTCGGTAAATGAGAGCATCCGAGGAGCATGTGAGTGCTATGTATATTTATTTTAAATATTTTTTATGTTTTTTAATGTTATCCATCGTTTTTTTTGTGGCTCTTTTTAATTTAAAAGCTAACCGATTCAGGTGCTCCCGGTCCCTTTTAAAAGTATTGATTTGACTCAACTACGCGCTATCGTAAAAAACACAATCGATACTCCTACACCTAGGTGATATATATAATATATATTATAACATACACGACACAACACCCACAACACAACACAAAGGAACAACAATTAGAGGGTCAAATAAAGATGGATGATGATATGATGCTAGTGGCACATAAATTATACACTTCTACAGCAGAGTTTAGTTGTTTTGCTGTTGAGGTGTAACAGTAGGTATGTTCATGTATATACAGTTTCAGAATTAATACAATCTGATTTGAGATTCTGAGTTCTGTTTTCAATCTAAATCACATATTAATTTACATGTGCTTTGTGTATTCAGAACAAAACTTCAGCGCATACGTAGAGCCCGGTCACCGTATTCAGAACTGGAAAAAGCCACAACGATGATGCCACCAGAGCTATCATGAACATAATTGGCATTTTTGCTTTGATTACATATCTAAAAAGAATGGATCGAATTTTAATGTGAATGTGTCTGAGGCCGTTTTAAACTGAAATAAACTTGCTCTGACATATCTTAAAATATGTCAGTGTCATTGTTTTGTTTCAAGATGCACACAGAAATGTTTTATTTTTATTTTTAAGGAATGCTTATAAAAGATACTTAAATGTCCTAATTGAACTATGGCCTAAACCTGGCTTAGTCTAAGCCCTGACTGTGAAACCAGGCCATAATGTTCCCTACTGATTGATTTAATAAAAAAAAAAAATCTTTATGAATTTGACACATTTCACTGTACTTTTTTTTCCTTTCTTTTTTTTTTGCATGTAGTCTGCACAAAGAGCGCAATAGAAATTAGTAATGGCTTTTTATTGGCAATTATTGTGTGGCATCGCATCACTAATTACAGACTTTGGTCATAGTTAGGTTACATCATTGTCTATAAGGTACTGTACCTGTGATACAGGTTCTTGGCTTCATTTGCATGTCCATTGAATATTAATGAGGGCTAACGGTCATTGAGCAGGTATATTTGTTTATTTGCATGAATCCCAGTTCTGTTTGTCTGTTCTGCTGGTGGAATTCAATAAACTGTGTAGATAAAATGACCATTAAAAAAAAACTGAAGAAATGTGTGTATTTCTTCATGTGTGCAAGCTTGCATTTATGTTAGAGAATTACTACTTAAATTATTCATAATAATTGTTTGTTACTTAAAATATAAAATGTATATATGTCTAAATCGTCTGTGTTTTGAGTCTACTTTGTGGATTAATGTATGGTTATGCAATAATGATATTATTCCGTGCTGAATGTAAACTGTGCTTTACCAATGTTTTCTAAGTAATCCGATTTACTTACATTTTTTATTAATTTATTTATTGTCATTTTTTATTAATTTATTTATTGTCATGACAAAAGTTGAAAGATTTTAGCTTTGTGCAAATCTTTTAAGGTGTTTCTGTCAGACCAGTGTAATGTATGCATTTGTTTGTGTCTTTATACAGAATGTCATCAGAGGATAAGAGTCTGGAGCCCTCTGAGCAAGGACCATCTCCTCCCCTGAGCAGTGCTGGGGCCACGCCCTCAGGGAGCCCGGCCCCCTCAGATAGACGCCCTCGGGGCCGGCCACGCAAAGATGCTTCCTCTGTCACACCCAAGTCCAAAACAAAGTAAGTGCATCTCCTGTTCCCATGTGAAGGTGTTTGCATATGACGACACACCTTGAGAGCTGACCTTGTGCCTGCTTTGCATTTTGCTTTGTTGTTTAAAGGAGGATAAATGTTATAACATTGACAAATTACTGACTAATCTACTGAGAATTGATTATATTAAAGGGCTTAATGAATGAAACCACTGACACTTATGCATAGACAATTTCAGGTTTATGAGTCATATGTTATTTAGTACTTCGTGATATGCCACAAATTGGCAGAACTGAGGGTTATCATTTGCCCAGAATTCAGACTGAATCAATAAAGCTTAACTCACGATTGTTCAAGCTTGACTGAACGATTGGGATATTTATGGTCATTTACGAGGCTAGTTAATACTATCATGTGATTATGATGACCTGAGTATCTTTCCTTCCCCCTGCCATACCCACCCCTCCCCCTCTTTTTTAGTATTAAAGTCTTAGGCAGTTTTCCAGCTTATCTTCTGAACTCCCCTTTGCACATTTAAACTATTCATTAAGCACGGTGAATTATTTAAATCATTTTTTAATAAGAAACTTTTGGATAAATCATTTGATTAAGGTCAGATGTATGTTAAGGCTCAGGGAGTTGGTTAACCCACTATGCAAGGCTGCATGTTTTGTGATTATCAGTATATGGTAATAATAATTTTATTATTAATTTTTTTTTTACATTATTTTGTATCTGTAAAATTACAGTACTAATGTTTATGGGTGTCTTAAATTCTTCATTTTCAAACATTAAACCGTTAAACTTTTATTTTGGCGTGAAATCGCAGAAAGCTTCTCTTTACAAGTTAGGGGTTGCACCGACTAGTCGACTTCAATGCTCTGCAATGAGGCTTTAAGCTTGACGTCGACTAGTCGCAGGTCCTATAGAGGGCGCAACAGGATAAGAATATCTTTGAAGGACTCCACATTTACCTCCCGTTTCCAAACAGTTACAATGACAAAACTAGATGATTTCTGAAAGCGCCTCATACAAGACATGTGTGATTATATTACTGATGCTCGAAATTGAACGGGAGAATGCACGTTTTAAACAGTTTATTGTACAGGTAAATTAATCGCCGTTCTAATCTAATGCGCAGCTGCACTGTAACGCACACACATAGGACAGTAGAGCGTACATCTCGCGCAGATCGTGCGCACACAGAATCATTCAGTGCGGAAAATGTATTGTCAACACTGTTCTGTGAATTCTCAATAAAATAGCTTAGAAACTGAAAAATTCAAGAATATATTTCTTAACTAAATTCCACTGCATTCACCTATTAGTAAACGAGACGCGCAGGTAGAATTAATCACACAGCAATCGGCTCCCTACTAATGCCATAAATTCCTATGAATGTAATGCTTGGCTGTGCTAACTTTATTTCTGTCTCTGATTTAGAATGGCAGAAATATGTGAGAAATTACGACCACCAGATATTAATACTAAAAGCAAAGCTGATAAAAAAGCTGTATAGAGGAGCAATACCGTGTTGGGCCGCGCTGTGTCCTAGCCATAGCTGTGGCACAAGGTGTTTATCATGCTCCAGAACGTATTTGTTAATAATGACTCATCACGAAAGTCGACTTCAAATCAGAAGTCGTTCAACCCCTATTACAAGTATGACAAGATGGTTGTCACGTGTTGTGTTCCCAAATGCATGTAATAAGTGACCCAAACTCAGAGCAAATGCTACTCTACACAAGCTCCATCTCTGCATTTACTGCAAACAGAGCTGTTAGTTCTGAGATGCTGCAAACACCGGTGGATCATAAGCTGCTTACATGTAAGAACACAGTGCCGTGCTTCACTGTGAAACATGCAGTGCATATTTTTATTTAATTAAACAGTAGACTTTGCGATTTGACAATTATACTAAGCCATATTGCGATTTTGGTTTTATTTTGATTAATCGTGCCCTACCAGTATATATGTGTGTGTGTGTGTTGAGAGGGCTGTATTCTGGTGAAGTATTCTGCTGCACCTGGAAGAGGCTTTCAAGTGTGTCGATGTGCATTAGTGTGGAAGAGCTCTGTGAGGCACACAAGGAGAGATGCTGCTCTAGAAGGACGATATTTTCTTTTGCCAAGTTGATTTTGGCTCCAAAATAAATCTGCTCTCAAACAGCATGGGGCGTAAAAAGGGAACATTTTAGATTTTAGACTTTAGAAATAGGCTGTATTTCGAATGACACCGTGTCTGCACTGGACATGAGTGGTGTGACTCAACAAATCTAGATTGCTTTCATGATAGTCAACAGAGCCGTCTACTGGATATGGCTGATGTGGCGCATCATCCATTTATGGATACCCCCATCCTTTTTTTTGATGTTCTGCACAGCTAATCTGCCGCTTTATTCCGTCTTTTTAAAACTTTGCGTGTTATAACCCAGTAGTTCACTCAAAAATCATTGCTCCAAATGTCACTCCAAAAGTGATTACTTGCTTCCATGCTGCACAAAAGGAGAAAATTTGAAGGCCGTTTTCCATGCAGTTACATTGAATAGGGACAGTCTTTCAAGCTGCCAAAAAAGACACAAAAGCATCACGTCATAAAAGTGGTCCATATTAGCCCAAGTCTTCTGAAGCCATACAATAGCTTTGAGTGAAACACTGGGAAGAGTAATTGATGTTTACATTTTAAATTACTTTTAATTTTAAATTATTATAATTTAAAATAAATTAATTTAAAAACCTCTACTTTGCTTTGTTGACTGATTTCAATAGAGTTATATAGAGGTTTTACAGTACTTGGTCATGCTGACACCATGGAGATGGCTATCATCAAAGTGATTCATTCTTAATTAGCCGCTCATGAAGTAGCCTATAGGTTCACACTGTATGTTACTGAACTAGGCAAATTCTGTGTTTATTACATTCCAGTAATTATGTCATGAGTTCATAGTATTCTTAAACTCTTACAATGCATAGACCTTTTTTAAGAGTACTTTAGTCAGGGCATTTGGTGAGTATCAAGCCTGATGGGATTACGGGGGCCTCCACTATGAGATCAAGTGTTGGCCGTCAAATAAACAGTGCAGATATAGGGCAGATTAGTGAGGTACCTGATACTGCAGGTACAGCCCTCTGTGGACCTACACGCAATGTTCACACCATGAATGTTGTGTCTCGATGCACAAAAAACACTCAGTTGAGATCTCAATTTTAAAGTGATTGTACAGTTGTCTGAACTGGCTGAAAAGAAAGCCTTTTTGTTTAAAGGGGTTTCAAAGCTATGACTGCTTTTATACATGTTTTCCCAAAACACTTTCCCTTTCTGACAAATCGTCACCTTGAAATCATAAGGTTCTCTCTGACATTTTTGTCAGAATTGAGTTATTCACAAATTCTTATTCTGTTTTATTAACTTATTTACATTATTTGATGTTTTCTTTTAAGTTGTGTACATTTTACGACTTTTTATTTAGAAGACAAAAATACAACCTCATGTCGTTCTAAAACCAAAATGACTTTATTTTGCAGATCACAGAGTTGTTGGTATGTTGGTAACCAAACAGTTTTGGTTTCCATTTTATTTCCATTGTATGGACCAAAAAAATAAATAAAATAAAAAATCTCAAATTATCTACCACAGAAGAAAGTCATAAAAGTTAATATACAAGGAATAATATGAAGGTGAGTAAATAATGACAAAATTTTATTTTTGGGGTGAACTACAATTACAACAACAATAATTACTGTAATTTGTAGGTTGATTCCTGAGAAAGTAAACACGGATCTAGATAGTTGAGCCGAACTGTTGCATTTGGACTCAAATGCATCTCCATGCTTGATTGTGAAGATCAGTCTGTGAATCATTGGGTTACCACTAAGAGCTTGTCTGACTTCCCACAGTCTGTTCACTGACCATTTCACTGACATGTCTAAGTAAGTGGTTCTTTACTAGGGCTGCACGATTAATCGAATTAAATCGCATCCTCTGTTATAGCGCTTGGCAAAAGCTGCGAATCATGGGCATCTTGTCAGGGAAGCACGGTTCTGTGATCAGCAGTATATCTCCATTCGAAGGCCAGAGGGCGTTCTCACACAGAAACTCCAAATACGCCCCTCAGAAGAAATCCAGGAAATCCCTATAGCGGTTGCTGAATAAACAAGATTGAACTGCTACGACTACGACAATATATGGTTTATCTGAGTTTGTCTTATTATAATTATTATTATAATTTTCATTATAATAATGCAATGCTAATCGATATAGCTTTTATCACTGCTTGGAATACTATGAAACGTTGCGTGCTTTATTCGGTGTAAGAAGCCACATCTCACAGAAGGATTTATTTCAAACACTCGACTGACGTTGTGAAGTGATTTTAGAATAAAAACATGTTATTAAATGTGGTATTTTCACGCGCTTTCAGATCTAACCGCATTTACTACAAAGAGCCGTAGTTCACTGACAAGCTACGCAAACAGCTTTCATAATTGCAGAACGATTTCATAATCGCACGATTAAATCGTCTGCGATTATGAACGCGATATTGCGTAGCTTGTCAGTGAACTACGGTTCTGTGTAGTAAATGCTGCTCCATCTAAAAGCACATGATGGAGATTTACTACTAATCAACAGAACCGGCTTTACTGACAAGATGAACATGACAATCGCATTTGATTAATCGTGCAGCCCTATTCTTTACCAGAATAAGCTGCTAGGTAGGTCAAATGTGAGGCTATTCTGAAAGCTTGTATTTGATGTGTTTTGGTATGTATCAGATAAAAAGAAGAATTCCTCAATTCCGTATGCACACGCTGTCTGAAAGACCGTTTCTGTGCATACAGGTGCATCTCAATAAATTAGAATGTCGTGGAAAAGTTCATTTATTTCAGTAATTCAACTCCAATTGTGAAACTCGTGTATTAAATAAAAATGCACTCAGACTGAAGTAGTTTAAGTATTTGGTTCTTTTAATTGTGATGATTTTGGCTCACATTTTAACAAAAACCCACCAATTCACTACTCAACAAATTAGAATAACTTCCTAGACATAAAAAACATTTTTAGTGAATGTTGGCCTTCTGGAAAGTATGTTCATTTACTGTACATGTACTCAATACTTGGTTGGGCCTCCTTTTGCATGAATTACTGCATCAGTGCGGCGTGGCATGGAGACAATCAGCCTGTAGCACTGCTCAGGTGTAATGGAAGCCCAGGTTGCTTTGATAGCGGCCTTCAGGTCATCTGCATTGTTGGGTCTGGTGTTTCTCATTTTCCTCTTGACAATACCCCATTGATTTTCTATGGGGTTCAGGTCAGGCGAGTTGCAGGCCAATCAAGCACAGTAACACCATGGTTATTGAACCAGCTTTTGGTGCTTTTGGCAGTGTGGGCAGGTGCCAAGTCCTGCTGGAAAATGAAATCAGCATCTCCATAAAGCTTGTCAGCAGAAGGAAGCATGAAGTGCTCTAAAATTTCCTGGTAGATGGCTGCGTTGACTGTGGACTTCAGAAAACACAGTGGACCAACACCAGCAGATGACATGGCAGCCCAAATCATCACTGACTGTGGAAACTTCACACTAGACTTCAAGCAACATTGTTTCTGTGCCTCTCCACTCTTCCTCAAGACTCTGAGACCTTGATTTCCAAATTAAATGCTAAATTTACTTTCATCTGAAAAGAGGACTTTGGTCCACTGTGTTTTCTGAAGTCCACAGTCAACGCAGCCATCGACCAGGAAATTTTAGAGCACTTCATACTTCCTTCTGCTGACAAGTTTTATGAAGATGCTGATTTCATTCTCCAGCAGGAAGACTTGGCACCTGCCCACACTGCCAAAGGTACCAAAAGCTGGTTCAATGACCATGGTGTTACTGTGCTTGATTGGCCTGCAAACTCGCCTGACTTGAACCCCATAGAGAATCTATGGGGTCTTGTCAAGAGGAAGATGAGAGACACCAGACCAACAATGCAGATGACCTGAAGGCCGCTATCAAAGCAACATGGGCTTCCATACCACCTCAGCAGTGCCAAAGGCTGATTGTCTCCATGCCACGCCACACTGATGCAGTAATTCATGCAAAAGGAGGCCCAACCAAGTATTGAGTACATACATATGAACATACTTTCCAGAAGGCCAACAAATCACTAAAAAAATTTTTTTATTGGTCATATGAAGTATTCTAATTTGTTGAGATAGTGAATTGGTGGGTTTTTGTTAAATGTGAGCCAAAATCATCACAATTAAAAGAACCAAAGACTTAAACTACTTCAGTCTGTGTGAATAGAATTTATTTAATACACGAGTTCACAATTTGAGTTGAATTACTGAAAAAAAAAAAAAACTTTTCCACGACATTCTAATTTAATGAGATGCACCTGTACATAACGAAATATGCATACATAAAGCCGCTTAGTCACTCATCGTTCAAGTACTGAATTTAGTTATTTTTGGTGGCTTATTGCACTTGACCGATTAAATACACAATGCTCGTGCCAAAATGCTTGTCTTTGTGAGTATCCTTGTAAAGTTGGTTATGTCTTAAGAGAACACAAACATTTGTGGGAAAATCGGATGTGTGTCAATCTAGTAAATATGTGCATTAGGTCTTAAAGTGACAGCAACCCAATGACTGTTGCTACCTGTTACCTAATGTAACTCAAAAAACAAAAGGCCAAAGATTAACATTACTACTCTTGGCTGAATAATTTTTTAATAAAAGTAAATGCACATATTTTTTTATTATGATAATAGGCTAAAGTAGTTTTTTGTAAATTGAAATTGGTGATATAAGCAGGGCGGAATGTAAAAAAGTTAATAAGACTTCATATAGTACTTCAGAATTTTTGGGAGAATCTGGAATTTACATGAGTTTTTATATTTCTGTAAACTTTCACTTTTAATCCACTACATTTCGCTAATAAAATATATACCTTTTGACTCTTAATCCATAAACTGTGTCAGGTGTGTAACCCTTAACATAACTTTGTATGGCAAATTCTGATCAAAATCTGAATACTCATGAATGTAGTACAAGTTATATTTGGTGGCCACTGTCTGTAAGTATATGTCTGTTATGTGTGTAGGTTGTTCTTTAGAATGTGTCCTTTTGTTCTGTATTTGTTTGAAAAAAGGAGGGGGAAAAACAATAAAAGTATAAAAAAAACATTATATATATATATATATACAGGGGGTACGGAAGTATTAAGACCCCCTTAAATTTTTCACTCTTGGTTATATTGCAGCCATTTACTAAAATCATTTAAGTAAATTTTTTCTCATTAATGTACACACAGCCACCCATATTGACAGAAAAACACAGAATGTTTGACTTTTTTGCAGATTTATTAAAAAAGAAAAACTGAAAGATCACATGGTCCTAAGTATTCAGAACCTTAGCTGTGACACTCATATATTTAACTCAGGTGATGTCCATTTCTTCTGATCATCCTTGAGATGGGTCTACACCTTCATTTGAGTCCAGCTGTGTTTGATTATACAGATTGGACTTGATTAGGAAAGCCACACACCTGTCTATATAAGACATTACAGCTCACAGTGCACGTCAGAGCAAATGAGAATCATGAGATCAAAGGAACTGCCTGAAGAGCTCAGAGACAGAATTGTGGCAAGGCACAGATTGTGGCAGGCCAAGGTTACAAAAAAAGTTCTGCTACACTTAAGGTTCCTAAGAGCACAGTGGCCTCATAATCCTTAAATGGAAGACGTTTGGGCTGACCAGAACCCTTCCTAGAGCTGGCAAACTGAGCTATCGGGGGAGAAGAGGCTTGGTGAGAGAGGTAAAGAAGAACCAAAGATCACTGTGGCTGAGCTCCAAAGATGCAGTCGGGAGATGGGAGAAAGTTGTAGAAAGTCAACCATCACTGCAGCCCTCACCAGTCGGGGCTTTTATGGCAGAGTGGCCCGACGGAAGCCTCTCTCAGTGCAAGACACATGAAAGCCCACAAGGAGGACTCCAAGATGGTGAGAAATAAGATTCTCTGGTCTGATGAGACCAAGAGAGAACTTTTTGGCCTTAATTCTAAGAGCTATGTGTGGAGAAAACCAGGCACTGCTCATCACCTGTCTAATACGGTCCCAACAGTGAAGCATGGTGGTGGCAGCATCATGCTGTGGGGGTGTTTTTCAGTTGCAGGGACAGGACGACTGGTTGCAATCAAGGGAATGATGAATGCGGCCAAGTACAGGGATATCCTGGACGAAAAACCTTCTCCAGAGTGCTCAGGACCTCAGACTGGGCGAAGGTTTACCTTCCAACAAGACAAATACCCTAAGCACACAGCTAAAATAACAAAAGAGTGGCTTCACAACAACTCTGTGACAACAACTTCTTGAATGGCCCAGCCAGAGCCCTAACTTAAACCCAATTGAGCATCTCTGGAGAGACCTAAAAATGGCTGTCACCAACGTTTACCATCCAACCTGACAGAACTGGAGAGGATATGCAAGGAGGAATGGCAGAGGATCACCAAATCCAGGTTTGAAAAACTTGTTGCATCTTTCCCAAAAAAAAACTCATGGCTGTATTAGATCAAAATGTGCTTCTACTAAATACTGAGCAAAGAAAGGGTCTGAATACTTAAGACCATGTGATATTTAAGTTTTTCTTTATTAATAAATCTGCAAAAATGTCAAAAAATCTGTGTTTTTCTGTCAATATGGGGTGCTGTGTGTACATAATGAGGAAAAAAAATTAACTTAAAAAATTTTAGCAAATGGCTGCAATATAACAAAGAGTGAAAAAATTAAGGGGGTCTGAATACTTTCCGTACCCACGATATAATTTTACCGGACCCATTCCCCGAAGATTGTGTTCGTATGCAAAATAAAAGCGGAAGAAACCAGCACTCAGGGACAGCAGGTTTAACGAATCAGTGGTCGGCTCTTGCAAGTTAGGACTCCTAAAAAACACTTTACTAACAGAGTGTGCGCTAATCACAGAAGATTCATTTCCAACTCAAGTCAAGCTGGGGTGTGCGACATAAAAATATCGTCTCTGCGATAAAATGGTTATGTGTTTTAATGATGTGCGATCTGACATCCCTTTACGAATATTTATCACAAAACACACCCACCAAAGAGTGCAAGCATACACTACGTGATTTAGTTATATTAAAACGCAGTGAGAATCATCAAACTGCGAGGCATTTAAATGTATCTAGATTTATATCATTAATATAGCTTAATCTATAACACAAGAGAGTGCCAGTTTTCTCCAGCTTCAGCATGATACAAAGGGTAATATTGATTTTATACAGTTTAAAAGGTGCATTTAAGCGTTTTACACTAGACACAATTGTCTGTTTTTGTTTTGCCATCAAAAATAGTTCCAAACAAAGATCACAGCCCTGTTTTGCGTCTCTGAGCAAAGGACGGTGTTTTCTTATTGAATTAATCAGCTTTTTGAACAAATCGTTTGAGTGAATGATTCAGTGACTCACTCATTAACACAATCAAATGAATCGGTCAACTGCCACTTGGTGGTTTTAATTTCACATTTCAACAATTTTTTAATGTTTTAAATCAATATTTATTTAACGTTTTATGTTTAAAACAAAGCATTATTCATGCATTTGTAACTGCAGGTTAAATGCATCCATGTCCCCTCTGAGCTACATTAAACTGTGTAAATGCATCTAAATGCTATTCCAGAAATGTTTTCTTATGTTGAAATGAAATAAAGTACCAGATGAATCGCCTTGTATGTATACCCAAAGATACAACATTGAAGAATGAGTTAAAACTGAACACAATCTTGCTGCTCAAACTATGTATAATTTTTTTTTAAATAATTATTTTGACTCCTTTTCCATTTTGCATTTACTTGTACATTTACTTTCAATACTTAAGTACGTTTCATATTTAAAAGTTAGATGTTAGTTATTTAAGTTAAGACTACAATACTTTCATACTTAATAACCTTCAATCAAGTAATATTCTAAATGGTGACTTTAACTTCTACCAGAGTAATTTTCTGGAAAGATATCTGTGCTTTGACTTAAGTGTGGCTTTCAGGTGCTTCATCCAGCACTGGTGACAAGAATCATTAAATGTCAATGGTATTGGGCTGAAACATACTGAGCTGACTTCCTGTTATATATTTATTTTTGCTTGTCAGGCATTTTTTCTTGATTGAAGATTAAGAATATTGTTGCTTTGCTGTTAGAAATAATGACATTTATTTAGAAATAAATAAATATTTAGTCATATTTTCCACAAAAATAAACACAAGGAAGAATTATATTTCATCTTGTACGAGTTATCTTACTCAATATTTCACAATTGACATGCTTTTGTTAACTAAATAAATTCTAAAGTTGTACTACCTTAATCTCATAGTTTACTGACTTAAAGTTGGATGTAACTGAACTTAGGGTTTACAGCGTACTGTTATTATGAAAATATCTGACTCCGCAGCTGGTCCAACAGCACCGGAGGAGGTGCTTCTGGCAGAGATGCTCGGCATCCACAGCTATGTGTACAGTTGTCCTGTCAACTTTTTGGACGTTGCTGACATCTAGAAGATGACTGGCTTGTTTCTAAACTGAATATATGTGATGCTACGGATTTGTTCTTGTCTGTCATTTAAAAACACCACTTAATCTCTAAATCTGGATTAGACAAAATCTGTAGAGGACTTGTGTTTTTTCTGCACTGAATTAGGCAGAAATTGTAGGGGATTCTGTGGAACCTTTTTTTTATTTTTAATGAGCTGAAATACAGCCTGACTTGAGTATGTTGTTGACATCACTTCTTGGATGTTGACTGTTATACAGTGAATAAGGAATTGTTTTTTTCCACATGGTTGTGGAAAAAATTGTTTCAAGATGATATTTTGTGGGCTTCTGCTCCCCTCTCAGACTCATCAGGGACTGTTTTTAATGCTGGAAGATTTACTTCGGTAAGTCTGAACCATCTAGGCATAAGCACAAGGTGAGGAAACAGTTAAGGTGTCTGTGGAGAAGACAGGGGGTGTGCCGTGTTTCAGCCAGTCAATCCGGCCCGGGTTTTAGGCTCCTCCTTTCTGTGCTGGAACTACTTGCACTGTAAGCTTTTTCCCTCCCTCTCTGCTTCCCTTTTGCTCTCTCTTTCTGGCACTCTCTCACTCTTTCTCGTACACTCTCTCGTGCTTTCTCCTGCTGTTCACCAGTGTGCCGAGACTGTGGCCATGAGTTCTTGGGGGAAGGAAATTTAAAATTAATAATCATGCAATTTTAACTTTTATTTTTTTTTATATATACAGGAATAATTAAACATGTTGCATTACATTTCTTTCTTTTTATTATCCGAATCGTATAGAGGGGGGTCCAAAAGTCTGAGCCAAATAAAATGCTTTTATTTAGCATTTTTCTAGCTAAAGGAGTAGTTCACTTCCAGAATGAAAATTCTGTCATCATTTACTCACGATCCCATTGTTCCAAACCTTCAACAGAAGAAAGAAACTTACAGGTTTGGAACAGCATGAGGGTGAGTAAATAATGACCGAAATCATCTGAAAGTGAGCTACTCTTGTAATCTTTTATTTTATTATTATTATTATTTACAGTGTATTTTGTAGAGATTGAATGATGCATTTTACCAATAAAGATATAACTTTATTACAAAAATAATAGAAAGTACTGAACCAAGAAAACACTGTGTACATACAAACATGTTCTGTGTATACACACACACTCACGTCTGTTTTACTATCCTTGTGGGGACTCTCCATAACGGTGGCATAGTGGTTTTTATACTGTACAAACTGTATTTTCTATCGCCCTACACCTAAACCTACCCCTCACACAAAACTACTGGCATTTTTAGATTTTCAAAAAACTGTATTCTGTCTGATTTATAAGCTTTTTTATAAATGGATTTTATAAGAGAGCCTACAGTACAACTTACTGAAATGTCTCATGCAAAAGCTCATTCAGTGTTTCAAACTGCGGAACACGTGTAAAGATTGTAAACATTGCAACGTAATATACATTTACCTCAGAATAACCATTCGGTGTCCATAAGCTCATCAGTCAAATAACTATAAAGAGGAGCATTTTGCTACATTTATGTGCTATTGCATATTAATATTTTTACTTAACCTGTTGTCTACATGATTCAACTCCTCCTATAAAATAGCATTTTACTAATTAAGAAAAACAGACTGAAAGTGTGAAAGACATACACTCTTAAAAATAAAGGTGCTTAAAAGGTTCTTCAAGAACCATTTTTGGTTCCACAAAGAACAATTCGGTCAAATGTTCTTTTAAAGAACCATCTCTTTCTCAACGTTTTATAATCTGAAGAACCTTCTTTCGCCACAAAGATGTTAAAGGTTCTTTATGAAACCATTTAGACAAAAAAGGTTATTCTATGGTATCGTGAAGCACCTTTATTTTTAAGAGTGTATGACAAAATTTACAGGATGCATTGAGGAGGAGCCCAATGCATGGTCCCGTGTTTTATATATTACCAGACTAGTGTAGAGCTCTGTAAATGCCATGAGCACAATCCCTCTGGGAGCGTCCTGACCCTCCGTGCATCTCAGCACTGCTTAACGGCTGTTTATTTACCTTCAGGTTACTCATTACCCCAAATCCCATCACTACATGTACAATCCATTTAGTATGACCCTGCTAGAAAAACAAGAATCTCCAGAGGCCTTGATTTGATATATTATCTTTCTCAATTTGAACAACGTTAGCCTCTAATTTTCAATTATTTGATTAAAACTCATATGTATATGTTAAGGAAAAAGAGATCAGACCCCCTGATCATTTTGAATGTACTCTGCAGCAAAGAGTACGTGATTATTTACATTCACTTGCCCTGGTTGCACAATACACTGCGTATGCCCTAGGCATGTGTATGTAAAATAATATCAGATAACCTAGAGCACATTATTCTTTGCTGATAAATTAAAACATCTATTTTAGCACTTGGAGTTGCAATTATTACAGCTTCTCTAAATTTCTCACTGTGGAGCTAAAGATTTCTGCTACTAAGTTTTCTTCTACATCGCAAAAGATGTGTACACAGGTGTATAGAAGTTTGCCATCATTTTACTTTAAAGGTTATAACATTGGACATTGTTGGTTCCAAAACCTGCTCTTTAGATATCTACACTGTAAAAAATGACCGTGAATTGAACGGTAAAAGACTGTAAAAATGCTACAGTAAAAACCTGTTAAATGGTTAACGGTAAATTCCCCTACTAATCCGGAAGATGAGGGGACAAAAACTGTATGACATTGAAAATCTAATGGACTAAATTCGGTAGGTATACCGTTTTTGGAAGCTATGAGTCGAAAATACTGTATCAGAGTGACATACAGGGAAAAAACGTAAATTGACACTCCCAGAATTCTCTGCATGACACTTAATATTTGATGTTTTTTTTGTTGAAATAATTGTTTCTTCTTAGGTTTTTCTTATCAGTTTTTTTATATTAGGGTTGTGTGTTACACCTATGTTGTTAAATTAATGTTTATTGCATTATTTCTGTATCATGTGTGTCACCATGATGGGGGTTTAGTGTTTGTGTGAATGACACACTATGTGCACCTTCTATATATGTTATTATATAAAAGCTGCTTGTGATGGGCTTTGGTTCATAATGTGACTTTCTCATCACCACTGATTATTGGTGGTATCAAGTGTATTACAAAGGTGTACAAAAATGATTCACGGTACTTGCAATAGGTTGGTATACGATAACATTCATCAGGTAATGAAATTACGGTATTTAACTGTAAATTTAAGTTAAAATTGTAAAACCTAAAATGTTGCTACCTTATTTTTTACGGTAAAATTCCGGCAACCACAGCTGCCGGTTTTTTACCGTAAATTTTACGGAATTTTTTTTACAGTGTAGATATTATGGTTGACCGTCACTTTTCCATCACACATCAGCAAGTGGTGACTGTTATTTGCTTTTCAATAGTAATTGGTAATGCAACATTAACTTTTCACTTAACACTTCCATAGGGATCAGCGCTGACCCTTAATTAGTCATGTGTAGCTAGACTTTTGACTTATTTGGCCAGGGACTGGCAACTTATGTAATATAAAGTGTTTTCGGAAATATACAATATACCACAGCAGTAGATTAGCACACACACAAAAAAAGAAACCATAAAACAATGTATTTTATTTTCCTCTTATCCAACAGTAATAAGTACTGATTATTTTACAAACATGGCTAAAAAAAAAGGTTTAATGTACAGTTCCGCTCATGGTTATGTATTTAATGGTTCGTGAAAACCCCATTTAGTACCCGTCATTTCCATGTCAGTTTTGCAAAACAGTTAAGAAATGCTTGAGCAAATGTTGTTCCATTTGTGGGTTTGTTCTACATCTTATTTCAGGTTACTAGGCTTGCCACGATAGACGGTTAAGCCGTAACACCGGTTACGTCACTTGCCCACCGACCACCACCGTCGTTTTGATTTTTTATAGTAATAAAAATTATTTAGTTCAGTAAAAGAACAGACACTACAATTAAAAACTGAACGCGGCTGCTCAATGCAGCGTGCCAAACGACAGTCGCATCACAGATCAGATTTCATTTCTCCAGTGAGGAGAGCGAGTCGAGCTGACTGACCAGAAGAGTGAGGACAGACAAGACGATCGCGGATG
Source organism: Sinocyclocheilus anophthalmus (assembly GCA_018155175.1). Classification (NCBI taxonomy): domain Eukaryota; kingdom Metazoa; phylum Chordata; class Actinopteri; order Cypriniformes; family Cyprinidae; genus Sinocyclocheilus; species Sinocyclocheilus anophthalmus. Next base: position 198,749 of record JADLZN010000427.1, read on the forward strand.
ATTTAGTTTCGAAACGAAATGCAAAAGCGCCTGTTTGGCAATATTTTGGATTTTGAAAAGCCTGTTGACTTTTGCCGTTTATCTGATTTTGGAAGTTTTTTTAAACATTCGTTTATTTTTTATTTGGTTCCACAGTGTTTGCTGGTTTTTATTTTATTTAAACTTTGTGTAATTTATTATTTTTATTTGGCATCAAGGTGTATGCCATGCCTCCAAGTTTTTTTACTCGTTTTGCTAATAAACGTTCTTATTTATTTGTTTATATATTCTACATGTTTACTTATTTCCAGTTTTATATACCTATTTAAACTTTATGCAAGTTATTTATTTTATATTAGGCATAGCCTGATCTATAGCATGGGTATTTGTTTTGTTAATAAATGTTCTATGTTTTATATATAGGCTAAATTGAGTTTGACGTTGTATTTTGTTGTTGAATTCAAGCAATTGATGCCAAATTGCCGCTAATTCATAAGTGAAAGTAAAATGCGCACAGCGTTTTTTAGCTATTTAAAAGCGAAGGAAAGCGAGGAAAAGAGGGGAAATTCAAACGAACTAAAACCGAACAATTCCTTTACTCCGAATTGCCACTATTTGAAAATGAAAGTAAAATGCGCACACTGCTTTAACAAGCTATTTAAAAGTGAAGGAAAGAGGGAACGCCCCGCCCCCACGGTGATACCAGTATTACCGGTGTTGTCACACTTCGATTAACCGGTGGTAAAATTTCCTCACCGTCACAACCCTACAGGACATCTTGAATTTCTGTAGGGTTTATAACAGCATATTTTCAGCAATCATGTAAAATCAAAAATTTATAGAATATATATATAATATATAGATATATATAAAAAAAAACTGAGGTAACAAAATGAGCATAATTAGTTGGGGTAGCGTTCATCCAATATGGTGTGCAGAGGCTACCTTAAATGAAAAAAAAAAAAAAAAAAAACTTAACAGCATCAAACTTAAAACAACATACAGAAACTCTTTTAAATGTTAAACATAACTGAACATTAAACACTAGCAAAAATGTATAAAATATCACTTAATTTCAACATTTATTCACCTGATCCAGCCCTCTGCAAAGCATGCTGAGAACTAAAAATTCACTGCCCAGTTTCAGTTAATGATGGAAAAAAATGATTCAGGTAGTTTTAACAAATTAAGTAGAAACTATTGTGTTGCTTTAACTCATTTAAAGTAAGTTTAAGAAGCAGCAACTTTTTTGCAGTGTACTTTTTCTTTCAACATTTGCAAGCTGACATTCACCGGTTATCCAGCATTTCACTCTGGTGTTAAAGGCTAAATGGCATTAGGGAAGTTGGCTAGCCTTCAGCTGTTGTGTCGCTGGGCAAGATATCGCATGTAATGCGAATCTTTTGAGAGACACATTATAGAGGAGGGGGTTGTTGACCTGGATTAAACTGTCTCAAGCACAGCACAATAGCCTGCATTTTCAATGATGTAGGTCATTGATCAGAGCGCTGGGCGCCAGGCTAGCACGCAGCAGCAGTAACTATCTCCATCCAGAAACCTTAGCCTGGAAATGTGATGCCTATTATTCTAGCCATGCTGCATTGTGCTTGGGGAGAACAGTAGTTTTTCAAGTCCCACAATTATTTGGGTTTCATCAGTGTTTTCAGAAAATTGGACTGTATTTTGCCGTATTTATCGTAAACTTGTTTTGCTACAGCCACATTCAGTGTGAGGTTTGTTGACTTGTATTGTAGGCTATATGTTGAAAGTTGAATGCGTGAGAAGCTTTAGGTCTGTAGATCTTAGTTCTCTGAGAACCACGGGATCCTTCCTTGGTTGTCCTTGTGTGGATCAAAAAAACTCTTAAAAAAGGGTTTAATAATGTTGTTCAAGTGGAAAGACAATGATAGCACACATTAAGTATGCCCAAAGTACCATTGCTTGGATATTAAAATATGAAGATGTATTAATGGTAATTATACAAGCCTTTCATACAGTTATGTCAAAATATTGGCATACTATTACAAACTTTCCATAAATGGGGAACACAATAGGGCCTGAAACGCTTAAAAATGTAAATGTTATTATTTTTTTATGCCTTTGTCCTCAAATGGTTAGCTGAAAAGAGGTGCATACTTTGGAATAGTTCACCTAAAAATGAAAAGTCTTCTGAAGATACACAATGACTTTATTTCAAGACCAGATTTAATTTAGGCTTTTATTTACATATAAGCATTGATCAGTGCACATACATAGAGCGTATCTAGTTAGTTAAAGCGAAACTCACAAACCTTGTGTGTAAAACATGTTTGAGCTTCTGTTTACATTATTTGATGTGCTGTATGTATGTTCGTTGATAAGCAGTTATATTTGAATATGTTTAACTTAATGAATCCTCTTATTATAACCAACAGTGTAGATAAGAGATTCATTATGCAGTGTTGCTTCTTTAGCAAGAATGGAAAAGTCGTTAGCTTTCATTAAGCTTCAGTGATTATACATGGAGGTTGCTTTTTGTTTGTGCTCACTTTTATATAATCATGCACAGTTTAAATAAAAGTTTTGTTTTTCATGTTGCAAAGAGGACCAAAGTTTTAGGAGTGACGACTGCATTTAAATGTGGTAGTAATTCCAATTAATTATAGTTCAATGGTGTGGTCAATTGATGAAATTGCATTGATTGACGTAGTGATAGCCATGGCAACATTTTGGCGTCTTGTCGGTGTGCTCGCTTTGTGAACAATAAAACATGGATGCAACAGTTTAAAGGTCCCATATGGGCAAACTGAAATTTCCTGGCTTTTTCATGATAACTGAGGTCTAGGTGCTATGTAACTACCATATAGGTTTCAAAACAGTCAGTCCACAGTAAAAATGCACACAGCCTGCATAAAGTAGCTGTGATTTTTCACGAACCGTTGTGACTTCCGTAAAAAGTTGACGTCAGGACTACAAAGTCACCGCCCACCGTCCCACTCTCCTTTTGCCAAACCCACAGACAACATCGCCTCCATGCCATTGCTGAGCAACGACACGGAAACATGTCGAAAAGGTTAACTTTAACCACGAAACCAGATCGGCCGACCTGTAAAGTTACACTCTCACTCAAAGGATGCACGATCTGACAGGACTGTTACTATGAAGTGGATACAACTCTAACGGGTTTATAGTAAAGACAAACTCATCCTTGGTATCTAGTCAGGATGAAGATGTGATATATTTCAGTTCAGCAGGAAAACTATTTTTACAGCTACCTTATTATTCCAGCCACAATTAATCACAGCACTGTATATACAATTACAAATGATTATATATAAATCGTCAATTTGTTGTTTTACACACATGCACACAGACATTTATTTCATACACAACATAGTCGTGAGATGCAAGAAACATATGACAAGAAATCTGTAGAGCGCCATAACAACAATAAGGGACCAATACCTTTATTGAACCTTTTCTGATAAGTGTGCACTGCAAATGCGAGCATTTTTGACGATCGTTTCTGTCCAGTCTGCTAGTTTTATCGTGTTTATTAACCGCGTTTTGTCGTCGGTCTTTTGTCTGGCAGTGGCAGCAGATATGCAATCAATTTTCTAATTTGAGGCTGTATTACGTCGATATTGGCACCCAACATCCAACGTTTTTGGAAGTGTGCTTTTAGAAGAGGGTTCACGATGTAAACAATTCAAGGAGCTTATTCTGCAGTGTGTTTGTGTTGATTGTCATGCACCGCTAACAGAAAAGTGTCATGATGACAGCACCACTAACAGTGAACTGTGACATGATGACAGCAGCATGGCTCTGGAGGGTAAACTTGCAAATGCTGTTATTTTTTTCTGGAAACACAAATCTAGTTGAAATGAAATATTTCTTATATTATACAAGACATGAGCGCAGTTCATGGTAGGCAAATGTCGTTAAACGGGAAATTAATTTGACATCTGCTGTAAAAAATAAGCTTTTTTTTATACACCTTAGAGTTAACTTCACTTTTAAAACAAAATAAATAATGGATGTGCTCAAAACTTGTCTACAAGGGCTCTCCAAAGAGCTTGTATGTTTAGTGTGCTGTGTGTGGAGTTTTTTTTTTGTTGGTTCTTGTTCACCTCTTGATCGTGTCTGTTGTAGGGAACTAGATTTTGTAACCATAGTGATGAGCAGCCGAGCACTTGCTGCAGGCCACACTGTGAGCCTCCATTGGCTGCTACGTGTGTACATGTTGGTTACTGCTGGTGGGGGAAGGGTGGAGACTCACACACTGACCCGCTCTGTCATGAAGATCACTAACCCATATATCAGCACTCATCCTGCGAGTAAAAGAGTTTGTACAGCACTGATAACCCAGTGTTAGGCGATTTCTGACTTTGAAGTTGAAATGCTTGTTTGAAAGTGAACTGAACTGCTTGTAACCCCTGCCAACTCCTGCTATGGCTATTACAAAAACACAAACATGCAAGGGAAAGACCAAACATTATATATAGATCTAATATATATAATCATATAGATATATATATATAGAATATAGTTATTATATAATAATAATAATATATATTATATATATAAACAGTTCATCCTATCAAAAGAAAAGTTAGTAGGTAGATTTGAGCTAGTTTTTACTCTGCACACTGATCTAAAAACAGTTTAGTGGTTTGTTTATGATGGATAAGGTTAAGATCATTAGTACAAGATAATCTTCAATCTGCAGAAAATACTGTATGGAGTGCTGTAAGTGTGCTTCTAGAAACAGTATGGTCCAGCTCTTGTGCAATATTAATAATATTGTCTTATTTGCGTTGCAGGTCTCGTAGTCGAGGTCGTGCACAGGCTGATGATGAGGACAGCATGGATGCCACTGATGTCACACCAACTCCAGACATTGACATCGCATCGGAGATGGGTGAGATTTTTTCCCCCCTGAGTTTGCTGTTTTTTTTTTTTTTTGCCAGTTATGTAATCGATGACACTAATTGTGAAATAATGTATGTATTGAGTTGTGAATTTAAAGTATGAAGATGTTTTTGGTGTGAATTCCTCTGTTCAAATGACATACGTCACACAATAGCAAATGTTTAAGTTTGCAAGTCACTAAAAATGCATTGTCAATGCTGAATTCTCCCTAATAAGCAAATGGAAATTCTGTCAACTGGCCAGAACCTTTCATTTGTCTGGACCGTTTCATGTGTTCACGGTTGAGCCCTGGAGGAATAAAAGGACTTGGCACTGAAAAAAAATAAGACAAAGACAATAAAATAACACAACAAACACAAGCCCTGTATTTAAGATGCGTTTTTGTCAATCCGAACAAGTGGTCAATTTCTAAGTAAACGGGTCGAAACATTTGATTTTGCTTGAAAAGACATGCTATCAGTTTGCTTGTCGGTGTGGATGCTCATATGGTCTCAAAAGATCACTTCCTCTCTACATAATGACGAATTTCTGAGACATAAACGGGAGAGTGTTAATCAAGTGCGCTAGCCAGATGGATTTATACTTTCCAGCTGACATCGTTTAAATTTGGTTGAAGGGGAAAAAAAAGTACGTGCTTCTAATGGTCTCTCCAGTCCTGATTCTAACACAAAACCCACAGCATTCGGCATAGTTAGCAGAAAACTAATTGCTGTTATACTGTATATTATATATAATTAGTAATATATATACATGTGTGTGTGGCTTGTGGTGTGTGTATATCTGATATATATATCTAAATATAATCTACATTCTACATATCAGTATATATTCGACTATCATTTACAACTCTGTGTGTTTGCTGCATAAAAACATCAGTCGATTTTCGCAGCAGACGGGCTGATTGAAAATACAAACTCATTCTCTGCCAGCAGGAGGCGCTTTTGGGTCGATAGAAACAGTGGTTTCTCCATAAACGGTGTACACAAATCATATCTGGCGTATCTAGGAAAAATAAAATGAAAATGAACATAGAAGCTTTTTGCTGAGTGACAGTCAGTTCACTCAAAGAGTCAAACGTGCAGTGATGGTTTATTTACAAGTCAAACCTTGGAAAATTATTTATGGCAGGCCGCCACAATAATCAGTGTAGGGAAACATGATATTGATGATGTCGAAAAAAAAGCATTAGCCTGGAAGAACTCCCCTCAAAGAAAGCAGGAAAGTTGGACTATTTTCTAAATTATGCTACATTTCTGTCACCGATGGAGTTTTGTTTTCCTTGCCGCTGTCGCCTCTGGCTTGATTAGTTGGGGACACAATATCATCGACTTGATTGCACAGACACTATTTAAACAGAACTGAGCTGGATGATGACATCACTGAATCCAATGATAAACTGTCTTTAACTGAAAAATTAGTGTTTACTATTGTCATTTTGCATAGGACAAACTATTTTCCTATTAATGCTGTGAGGTGCTTTGCACAATTCTGTATTGTTAAAAACCGCTATTATAAATAAAGGTGATGACTGACTGACAAAGAGTGGATTCAAACTAGAAATCGACCGATATCTCGATTTACCGATATTTTTCCCGATATTTAAGAATTTTACAATAATCGGATATCGGTTTTGTAATATCATATTCACCGATAAACGCCGCCATTGTGTGGATGTTTTGAGAATTGGCCGGCCCAGGTCACATTGGCAGCGCATGTGAGGGGAAAACAAGACACGACAACGGCGTGCACGGGTTACTGGTAGTTTACGTAGTAGTAAACGGTATTAACATCACAGCCATTAATGCCCCCTCGATGTATTACAGACTAAATGCATGATATAAAAGTTTATGCAGGACGAACGCACGAGTCATGTAACATAATCCGTCAAGTCATGTCCCAATAAGACGTAACTTTGCGTAATTAAATCATACAGGCCATGAGCATGGCGCATGTTGAAAAAAAAGTGCTGAATTTACATTTTGCTCTCTGGTGCATTCATATGATCACGTCTCATGAAGCGGATAGTCTCAGTAGGTCTAAGAGAATCAGTCAAAGATCCTCTCCCAGTAAGACGTAACTTAGCATGAGTTAAAAAATACAGCCATGAATGAGCGCATGTTTGAAATAAAAATGCTAAATTTAATTCTCTCTGTTGTCTATGCTCATCATTAGTCTCATGAAGCCACTTTCATATTGCTGTTCACTCAACAGGTTGATGCTCAGGAAATGCTCCAGCACAGCCACAGCATGTAACTTTTAACAAGATTCACTTGTTTAAAACACCCTGAATTGTATTAACATTTACTATATAATAATTATTTCGCTAATAAACGTCTAAATAAATACAACTCTATGGAAAATAATTATTTACTATCTCCGCTAGCGATCGCAGTTTGAGTATAGTTATGTGTAAATGCATAGATAAACCGCGCTGTCAGCATGCATTTCATAATCTAGAACGACAAAACCATTATTAGTAATTCTGATATAACATGCCAGTTGAGAAATGCAATAAAATACGATGTTTTGTTTGTTATATTTCAATATTCCAGAGAATATTATTCAGTGAATTAACTTTATCCAGTGAATTATTCTTCACTCTTTTAGCCTATTAAACATCTTATAAACCTATAGTTTAACTGTAGTTTAAAATGAAGTTGATACGACTCTTTTATTTATTTTCTCCATTTGAAAACATAAAACTTTTTACATTTATTTTGCTTATTGTTAATAGTAGTGTTACTGCTTATGCTTTAAATAAAATGTTTTTATATTGTAATATGAAGATTAAATTTAACATGAAAGACTGCTAATTTTCAACACATTTTTTAAGATGACTGAAAGGAGGAAAAACCAAAGTGAAGTATGGACTTACTTCACTCAGTCATTTATTTACTTTATAACAGTAAATAAATATCGGTTCTGCATACGGTTATCGGGCATTTAAACATGCAAATAATTGGTATCGGTATCGGTTATAAAATATCAATATCGGTCGATCACTAATTAAAACCCCAGGTGTAAATGGGAATGTGTCTCCATTGTCCACTTGTTTTCTGATTGACGTCTTAATACCAAGTGTCAACAGGGCCACATTGTCATATTTTTTCCCCTGCATGACCGTTATAGTCCAATTTGCAAACAAATGGCTTGATCAAACAGACTCACAAATCGGTCATGAATTCATGAGTCATGTTTGTGTATGTCAGTATTGTGGCTTAAATCAGTGGAATAACTTAAGGGTTGTTCATATGACAATAATCAAAGATACATATTCAGAAATGTTTTCTGGCAAGTTTCTGGATAGTTTTTTTCTTCTTATGACTAATATATATTTTGGTACGTGTCTTGTGTGCACTATACTTTTATAACAATCTTTTGTGTAATTCCACGTTCATGCGTTTTGTTGTGATGTGGATAGTGTACAACTTGATAGATGTTCTTTGGTGCATTGACTGATGTTCTATCATCTATTTTGATTTGCAGTTATGTGATTCCAGGGGAATATTGTGTGAACAGAAATAAGACCTTTTTTTCTCCTTAATTTCCATTGAGTATTTGTCACTATATCTTTTTTGTAGATAATTAATAAAAAAGGAGCACACCCAATCCCCCTCCTGCCCTTTTGCACTTTTCAGTTATATTCTTAGGTGTTAGTCTGTGAGATGGCAGATGATTAATGCTCACAAAAAGCTTTTAACATCTTTGTTGCTTTTAGTAAGCTAGCACTCACACTTTATCCTGGTACACAGCTTGCCTCTCACCTGAAGTTCATGCTGTTTTATCTGTGGTCTGACTCCATTACTGGCTGATAGCATATGAAACATCAGAAAAACACTTTAGTTGTCACTGCTGCAGTTTTTCATAAACGTGTTCTGGTAACCAGTCACATTTTGAAAGACTACTGAAGACTCATCAGGCATTATAGGAGAAAACTCAGAGCTGTTATTATGCCAAATGGAGGTTTCAAAAAGCAATGAATAAAAGGGTGCCGTTAATTGTGTCCAATGTGTATTAGAGAAAAACATTTATTTCATAATGATATTTCCCCCCCATTTTAAATTCTTATTCTCCAATGAAAGGTTAGATTTATGTGAATTTTTTTAAATAAAAGATCAAAATGATTAACAATGCAGATTTATTTTCACAGCCTTCTTTGATCATATTTACCAAGGATGCCAATAATTCTGACCACGACTGTGTGTGTGTATGTATGTATGTATGCATGTATGTATGTATTTATGTAATGTATGTAGCGCAGGGTATGTATGTATGTATTTATGTATGTTATGTATATATTTTTTTTATAATTAAAAAAAACTATATAATTTATTTATTTATATATATATATATTAGTAATTTTTTTTCCTCCTCTCTCTAGTATCAAAGGCCTGTTTGAATAAGTGTAGAGATGTAGTGGTTGTCAAGACAGTAAGAACAGCCTAAAATAAAGATGCTGCACATGTCTTCAGTGACACAAGAAATTTATTTATTAGATATTAACAATTATTATTTATTAGTTTATAAAATTACCCCCCCCCCTTCCTTAAAAACATCTTGCCAAACAACAGAACATTCCAATAATATGTTTTTTTTTTCATATATAATGTAATACATTCCAAGTATATGTTCCAATAATAGTAATAAGCATGTCGCCAATAACCTGTTAACTTTTAATTATAAGCATAAAAGGAAAACTTAGCTTAGCTTATGAAGACATTCAGATGAATGGAGAGTGAAGTATATTGAGATGTGAAGAAGATGCTTGATCTTACTGATGTAAGACATCACTAACAGGTAAAGTAAAATATAACGACTATATAGTCTATATTTCACAAAATCATTTATTTATAGTGAACTAGCGAGCTGTGGACACTGATGATTGCCTGAAGTAAATGAAATGCTACGTGACATTTTGTTTACAAGCTGATTTATTGTCGTCTTTCTGCGGTTGAAACAAATAATAAAAATAAATAAAATAAATAATTGGATTTTTGGGCTGCTGTATATGAATCTTTTTTTTCTCCCCTTTTGAGTTTTATTTATTTCATTTATGTGTGTATTTATTTAGATCACCAGCATGCCACGGATGCTGTCAGTAGAACGTACCTTTGAAATATTGTGTTTTTTTAGATATATTTCCCAGCTTGATTCAGGGTGATGTAAAGTTGTTTTCTTTGTTCCCTGCAAAAAACTTCCATAATAAATGGAATTTGTTTTGATGACTTTTAACTGACTAAAGAGCTGAACACTGTGTAAATTGTGGTAGCCTTTTAGATCATGCAAACTAGATTTTTATGGCACAAATATATGTCCATACTCACAAGCTTTATGCCATGAGCTACATTTGTGTTATGTGAGAAATAATTCTTCAGCTATTGTCAGCTTCATGTCATATTGATATGTTTTCATCATCTTTAAAATGTACATCAAACTCTGGTACACCCCCCGTTGTCCCGGGTTTCTTATGCCTGCTGACATGCATGCTGTTTTGAGCAATGGAAAAACAATGTTCTGCCATTTTAACAAGTGCTGTGTGAGCAAGTCTGCCATGAGAAGAGCCATTTTCATCCCTTTAAAGGTTGATCTAAAGGTCACGGCTCCCATTGTAGGGGCTTTTTGTGATGCAGCATTTTTTTTTTTTTTGCTTTGTTGTCCAGGAGAACAAAGTGTCAGTATCCACTGGGGAAAGAAAAGATAATTTTGAGGTGCAGTGTTGCAAATTTATTATTATTTTTTTCTATTTTTAAATTGGTTTTATTTTAATATCATTTTCAAATTTGCTATAAAATTCAGTTTCATTTTTATTAGTTTCATTAATAATTTTGTTAGTTTTCGTTTAGTTTTTATTTTGTGAACACATTTCTATTTATTTTTTATATAGTTTAGTTTTAGTAATTAAAGTTTCTGTACTTAAAGTATAGCAGAATGAACAGATTACTTCCAGAGCGCGGACCTATTTTTCAGAGTCAGTGATTCATTATTACCCATTCATAAATACAGTCACTAGCTTCATTCCTGAATGTATCAGCCGTTCAAAAGAATCCATTGAATGAATGATTCAGTTATAAAATCAGTGACTTGCCGCCATCTGCTGGTGGTTTCAGTTTCATTTTTAGGTATAATTCCAATTATTTAAAGGGGTCATATGATGCAATTAAAAAAATTTTCCTTTCTCTTTGGAGTGTTCAAGCTGATTGTGCGTAGATAAGATCCCTGAAGTTGTAAAGACTTAAGTCTCAAAACCAAAGATATATTCTTTATCAAATTTAAGACTCTGCCACGCCCCTGGTATAATAATATATATATATATATATTTATATATACAGTGGTGTGAAAAAGTGTTGCCCCCTTCCTGATTTCTTATTTTTTGGCATGTTTTTCACACTTTAATGTTTCAGATCATCAAGCAAATTTAAATATTAGTCAAAGATAAAACAAGTAAACACAACATGCAGTTTTTAAATGCAGGTTTTTATTATTAAGGGAAAACAAAATCCAAACTACATGGCCCTGTGTGAAGAAGAGTTTGCCCCTCTGTTAAAAGTGTGGTTTATCACACCTGAGTTAAATTTCTCTAGCCACACCAGGCCTGATTACTGCCACACCTGTTCGCAATTAAGAAATCTCTTAAATGGGACCTGCCTGATAAAGTGAAGTAGACCAAAAGATCCTCTAAAGCTAGACATCATGCCGAGATCCACAGAAATTCAGAAACAAATGAGAAAGAAAGTAATTGAGATCTATCAGTCTGTAAAAGGTTATAAAGCCATTTCTAAAGTTTTGGGACTCCAGCGAACCACAGTGAGATCCATTATTCCCAAATGGCAAAAACATGGAACAGTGGAGAACCTTCCCAGGAGTGGCCGCTGACCAAAATTACCCCAAGAGCACAGTGACGACTCATCCAAGAGTTCACAAAAGACCCCACAACAACATCCAAGAACTGCAGGCCTCACTTGGCTCAGTTAAGGTCAGTGTTCATGACTCCACCTTAAGAAAGAGACTGGGCAAAAATGGTCATCATGGCAGAGTTCCAAGACGAAAACCGCTGGTGAGCAAAAAGAACATAAAGGCTCGTCTCAGTTTTTCCAGAAAACATCTTGATGAGCCCCAAGACTTTTGGGAAAATACTCTGTGGAGTGATGAGACAAAAGTTGAACTTTTTGAAGGTGTGTGTCCCGTTACATCTGGCTTTTAAATTTGAAAATTAAATTAATTGTAAAAGTAACACTGCATTTCAGAAAAGAACATCATACCAACAGTAAAATATGGTGGTGGTATTGTGATGGTCAGGGGCTGTTTTGCTGCTTCAGGACCTGGAAGACTTGCTGTGATAAAATGGAACCGGATTCTGCTTTTTACCAAAAAATCCTGAAGGAGAATGTCCGGCCATCAGTCTGTGACCTCAAGCTCAAGCTCACTGGGTTTATGCAGCAGGACTATGATCCAAAACACACCAGCAAGTCCTCCTCTGAATGGCTGAAGAAAAACAAATGAAGACTTTGAAGTGGCTTAGTCAAAGTCCTGAACTGAATCCTATTGAGATGCTGTGGCATGACCTTAAAAGGCGGTTCATGTTCGAATCCTCCAATGTGGCTGAATTACAATAAAAAAAAAAAAAAAAAAAATAAAATTCTGGCTAGATGAGTGGACCAAATTTCCTCCACAGCACTGTAACAGACTCATTGCAAGTTATCGCAAATGCTTGATTGCAGTTGTTGCTGCTAAGGGTGGCCTAACCAGTTATAAGGTTTAGGGGGCAAGCACTTTTTCACACAGGGCCATGCAGTTTTGGATTTTGTTTCCCTTAATAATAAAAACTTTCATTTAAAAACTGCATGTTGTGTTCACTTGTGTTATCTTTTACTAATATTTAAATTTGTTTGATGATCTGAATCTTTTAAGTTTGACAAATATGCAAAAAAATAAGAAATCAGGAAGGGGGCCACCACTTTTTCACACCACTGTATATATATATTTCCTCGTCTTCCTCATGGGTTATTGTACTTGCCGTCTGCCAGCTCTTCTTGTACTGCATTAATGTAGCACCAGCAGATGACATCTTTACAGATATGAACGTCACAGTGCTGCAAGACTGCATTCTTCACTCATACGACTGTTTCCACTGATCCAGTGGGTGTATAAAACGTTTCCCAGAAAACCTGTTTGTGTTTCTGGTTATGTAGGAAAACTTATTGATATATGTATATTTTTTGTATGTTTGAGTTTAAATATGATTCACGGTGTATTTGTACATTCTGTAATTTATCAAATCAAATTTGTGTCTAAGATTGGGTGTAGCTCCTCTCTTCAGTACTAGTTTATTTCTTATCTTAAGTAAGCCAAGGGGAGTGGGTTTTAAACATTAACAAAAAAAAAGTTATATTTATTAACACAAAAGTATGTTTAATAATTCCTGAGTGTGACCTGGTTCGTTTTAGAAGCCTATGTTTTTTCAATAATTTAATGCCTGTTTTTCCTTTAAATCCTACTCTGCACTGTTTTATCATTAATATATTTAATATAAGCTACTGAGGTCAGTGCAGTATGTATGATTATATATATATATATATATTTATATATATATATATATTTTTTTTTTATATATATATATATATATTATATATTTATTAGGGTGGGCCCCCGACTAAGGATTTTCATAGTCGAATCGGAATTTTCGAATCTTGCCGATATTCGACTGATAGTCGAATCATATTATTTGGGGGGCGGGGCAAAATACATTACCAAAAGTCAAGTCAGACATTCGAAAGTCATAATTACTGACATTAACTCAGGGAAAATGTGTAACGGACGCCCGCAGATACAAAAATAATGTTTTATGTTTTGATTAAAAAATAGTTAACATTAAATGTTAGCGAAACCCTAAGAATTCACAACATTTTTTGCAATAGTGCTCTCATTATAACGTTATGTAGCCTGTGTGACAGTATTATTTATGTTCTGCATTTCTGTTTTGAGCTGTGTGCTGAAGATGACCAGTAGAATGAAGCAGCAGGTTTTTAATCAATGGGATTTAACTCATCATTTATCTCATATAGAATACACTTCGTTATTTATACAACATAACGTTAATATTACGACTTATAGGCTATCTGCACAAAAGGCCCCAAATGCGAACATGTCTGCGTGGCTCCTTTGTGGTGCGTTCTATTTTTATTTATATTTTTATATTATCTTTTTATTATAATATGTTCTCATTATAATGTCATGTATATGACAGTCCCAGTCATAGTTATTAATATTATGCATTGTTGTTTGTCCTGCTCGTGCTGCGCGCTGAAGAGATAATCACCGTAGTACTACAATGAAGCACTTTACTGCAGCGCAACTCAACCAAATGCATCTTATATGAGATAAATAATATATAGACAATATATATAAACCGGCTGAAATGTTTTGAAATCACTTGTACACTACCTGATCGAAAAAATTCAGTCTTTCACTCTGCCTGTGACAATTTGAGTCTTGTTAAAGTTTTAAATCCCTGCCACCAAAACGCTCCTCTGTCGGTCACGGATTATGGAAAGTGAAACTTTAATCTACAAGGGTGCTTGGATTTATTCACGCCCGTTAAAATATTTATTTGAAGCTTCTTTCTTTTCAGATTCTTATTTAGAGCATTATTTTAATAGGCTGTATTAACTTATTGGGAGAAAACTGGTAGTTCTATGTGAAATCAGACATTTGAGCACCCCCATATAGCCAAAATGGCATGATCCTCGTTTAGTAACACCTCTGCAAATATTCGACTGTGAGATTGGTAGTCGAATCGGGCTCCTCCTATAGAAGCATCAAATCTTCGACTATTCGGTGTCACCCCTAATAGATATCTATATATATATATATATATCTATATATATATGCACTACCGGTCAAACGTTTGGGATCAGTAAGACTTGTAATTTGTTTTAAAGAATTCTCTTATGCTCATCAAGGCTGCATTTATTGATCAAAACCAACTGTAATCTTGCAAAATGTTATTACAATATAAACTGAAGGTTTCTATTTTAATGTCCATTAAAATATAATTTATTTCTGTGATACAAAGCTGAATTTCCATCAGACATTACTCCATTATAAAGTGTCACATGATCCTTAAGAAATCATTCTAATATGGATTTCTTATTTATAATGTTATTAATGTTGAAAACAGTTGTGCTGCCAATTTTTTTTTTTTTTGGAAACTGCGATACTTTTTTCAGGATTCGTTGATGAATAGAAAGTTTAAAAGAACAGCATTTATTCAAAATATTAATCTATATAAATCTTTGCTATCACTTCTTACCAATTTAACACATCCTTGCTGAATAAAAAAAGTATTAATTTCTTTAAAAAAAAAAAAAAAATTACTGACCCCAAACATTTGAACGGTAGTGTATATTAGAAATATTTATATTTTCAAATAATCTCTTCTTTTTAACTTTTTATTCATCAGAAAATCCTGAAAAAATGTATCATGTTTTCCACAAAAAAATATTAAGCAGCACAACACTTTCCAACACTGACAATAAATTCAGCATATTAGAATTATTTCTGAAGGTTCGTGTGACACTGAAGACTGGAGTAAATGATGCTGAAAATTCAGCTTTGCATCACAGAATAAATTACATTTTAATGTATATTAAAATAGAAAATCTTTATTTTACAACATCATAATAATATTTCACGATATTAAATTTTTTCCCTGTATTTTTTATCAAATAAATGCAGACTTGATGAGCATAAGAGACTCCTTTACAAAAGCATAAAAAAATCGTTCTGATCCCAAACTTTTGACCGGTTTGTGTGGTGTGGTGTGTGGTGTGTGTGATGTATGTGTATAATACTATGTCCAGTGGGGGAAAAAAGTATTTAGGCAGCCACCAATTGTGCAAGTTCTCCCACTAAAAAAGATGAGAGGCCTGTAATTTTCATCATAGTTATACCTCAACTATTAGAGACAAAATGAGAAAAAAAAATCCATAAAATCACATTCTAGGATTTTTAAAGAACTTATTTGCAAATTATGGTGGAAAATAATATTTGGTCAATAACAAAATTTCATCTCAATACTTTGTTATATACCCTTTGTTGACAGAGGTCAAACGTTTTCTGTAAGGCTTCACAAGGTTTTCACACACTGTTGCTGGTATTTTGGCCATTCCTCCATGCAGATCTCCTCTATAGCAGTAATGTTTTGGGGCTGTCGCTGGTCAACACAGATTTTCAACTCCCTCCAAAGATTTTCTATGGGTTGAGATCTGGAGACTGGCTAGGCCACTCCAGGACCTTGAAAGGCTTCTTACGAAGCCACTCCTTTGTTGCCCGGGTGGTGTGTTTGGGATCATTGTCATGCTGAAAGACCCAGCCACGTTTCATCTTCAATGCCCTTGCTGATGGAAGGAGTTTTCCTCAAAATCTCACAATACATGGCCCCATTCATTCTTTCGTTACACGGATCAGTCGTCCTGGTCCCGTTGCAGAAAAACAGCCCCAAAAAAAAAAGCCCAAAAAAATTGAAAATGTTTCCACCCCCATGCTTCAGAGTAGGTATGGTGTTCTTTGGATGCAACTCAGCCTTCTTTCTCCTCCAAACACGACAAGTTGAGTTTTACCAAAAAGTTCTATTTTGGTTACATCTGACCATATGACATTCTCCCAATCCTCTTCTGGATCATCCAAATGCTCTCTAGCAAACTTCAGACGGGCCTGGACATGTACTGGCTTAAGCAGGGGGACACGTCTGGCACTGCAGGATTTGAGTCCCTGCGGCGCAGTGTGTTACTGATGGTAGCCTTTGTTATTTTGGTCCCAGGTCTCTGCAGGTCATTCACTAGTTTCCCCCCGTGTGGTTCTGGGATTTTTTTGACCCCACGGGGTGAGATCTTGCGTTGGAGCCCCA
This sequence comes from Sinocyclocheilus anophthalmus, assembly GCA_018155175.1. Classification (NCBI taxonomy): domain Eukaryota; kingdom Metazoa; phylum Chordata; class Actinopteri; order Cypriniformes; family Cyprinidae; genus Sinocyclocheilus; species Sinocyclocheilus anophthalmus. The sequence goes on from JADLZN010000427.1 coordinate 215,544, forward strand.
GATCGAGGGAGATTATTAGTGGTTTTGTATGTCTTCCATTTTCTAATAATTGATCCCACAGTTGATTTCTTCACACTAAGCTGCTTACCTTTTGCAGATTCAGTCTTCCCAGCCTGGTGGAGGTCTACAATTTTGTTTCTGGTGTTTTTTGACAGCTCTTTGGTCTTGGCCATGGGGGAGTTTGGAGTGTGACTGTTTGAGGTTGTGGACAGGTGTCTTTTATACTGATAACGATTCAAACAGATGCCATTAATACAGGTAACCAGTGGAGGACAGAGGAGGCTTTTAAAGAAGAAGTTACAGGTCTGTGAGGTCCAGAAATCTTGCTTGTTTGTAGGTGGCCAAATACTTATTTTACCGAGGAATTTACCAATTAATTCTTTAAAAATCATACAATGTGATTTTTTGGATTTTTTTCTCATTTTGTCTCTCATATTTGAGGTATACCTATGATGAAAATTAGGCCTCTCTCATCTTTTTAAGTGGGAGATCTTGCACAATTGGTGGCTGACTAAATTCTTTTTTGCCCCACTGTGGTGTATATATATATATATTATATATAATACCTGTATATATATATAAAGCTTTCTCTATTAGTAAGCACGGTTTAAAATTCCTTGATAACAGTCTTGAGTTTTCTTTTGAGAATGTACACGTCACAATATTTCACATTTCAATAAATGAGGTGACATTATTCTACTCACCTTTCAACCATCGATCATTAAAAGGAAATTTAAAGGTGTAAAAGTAAAACAAATTACTTTCAACATGCCACGAATAACCCCTTAAAGTTTGATTATTATATTAATATACAGTATGTCTATATTGTGTAACAAATGTTGCCATAATCAAAACATTAATATTAATATATTCATTAATATTAACAATCAGTGATAATATTTCAGTGATTTCTGTAATTTAACAGATAACAAATATTGTATTTACCTGCTTTAGAAACATTTCAGTAAACACTGATAATAGGGATTAGAAGTGAAAAGTGGAGACAATTACATTTGAAAACAAGCTTGGAGAGAGATTCCTATGCTGCCTTCACATGCTATCGGAATTATCTTGAATACGAGTTTCCTAGTCGGAAATTGGACATGAACAGCCTTTTAAGTCATATTTTCAAATGGGAAAATTTGAGATAATTTGATTTTAAACATGACAGAGGAGAGAAACAGCTGTAGTACTGTAAAGTTTTATTAGTTTTTCCCAGAACATCTACATTGCTTTCTCCTGTCATTAGTCATGTATATTTGCGTATATAAATAACCATTTGATGCATATTGTATGTATTGAAAACAACAAAGATAGTACTTATTTGACTGATATTTAGCAATCATCAGCCAGTTGAATATCTAGATAGCGCAGTGAATGTTTCTATGGTTACCAATGAATGGCACACTGTCTTATTCAAAACCTGTCGAATATTGACAAAATATCCTTTTGGCTTTAATAAGTAGTAGTAGTGTGTAACAACAACACACACATAATAGTGTGTTGTTGCCATGCCCAAGAGATACTGTTTCACAGATCTAATATACTGATACACTTGCAGCTGTTAACACTGAAAGAGATAACTTTGTGGGGGGGGGGACCATATATCAGAAGTTTAAACTGATAAGACTTCAAATGCATGCAAAGAATAAACTTTTCATGAGGACGAAGAACTGCAACATCATGTGAGTGAAACAGGAATGATAGTCATAACCAAACAGTTGTTTTGTTTGCTGTCGTAGTAACCCAGGCATGAGCTGTCAAGGCATAGCCTTTTCTGGAAAGGGGGGTGGGGAGCAGCAGCTCATTTGCATTGAAAGAAACACTGGCTTCCAGCCAAAAGGGGCATTTACAGCATGGTATAATAAATGATTTGTGGGGTATGCCGCAATAGAAGTGATAATCAAAAATGATAATAATCAAAAAACAGCCATAGAACTGCAGCTGATAGAATGCACTTTAACACAATCCTAATGATCTCTTCATGAAAGCAGATCATGGACACTGTAATCATTCACAAAAATTGTGACTGTCCTGTTTGAATTCATAGATGTGGTGGAGCCAGAAACGGATGATGATTTCCCTGAGCCACTGGATCTCAGCCCCAGAGACGAGAGGCCTCTGTCCCCGCTCTTCCAGCGCTCCGTGTCAGAAGAATCTGCTGGCTCCTCTGCCTCCACCACCAGAAAAGCCAAAACTAGGTTGGTGTGAAACTCACACACTCACACACACTCACACTCTCTCTCCTGTGCTCTTCTCTCCTGTGCTCTTCTCTCCTCTCCTCTCTCTCTCTCTCTCTCTCTCTCTCTCTCTCCTCTCTCTTCTCTCGTCTCTCTCTCTCTCTCTCTCTCTCTCTCTCTCTCTCTCTCTTTGTTGACTAAAAGGTGCCCGTATGTGTACATTTAAAGGTTAAGCGGCAAGTTTTTAATGTTGCCCTGAAGAGAGTGATAGAGTTCACACAAACAGTGTGCTGATGAACAATATTTGGACAGAATAAATTTTACAAGGGAGGTAATAGGGTTTTAGAAAACAAAGAGGAAGTGTATGTCAGGTCAACAAAAGCCTCTAGTTGCCTGTATGTTTGCATTAGTGACGTGCAGTGGTTACACTTAATGTTAGCACATTTTTTCAGTTTAAATAAACATTACTTATGCAATCAGGAAAGCATTATGTTTTATCAAGTTACATACAAGTTACAGTTCATATTTATTCCAAAATAATAACTAAGAATGCAGTAACACATTTCTTATTGCATGTATATTTAGGTTGTAAACGGATGTTTTATATTTAATTTTAGGATCATCATTCAAAGCTTGGTAAACACTGCAGGTGTCATGAAGGTCTTGGAGAAAGTGATTTGTGTATGCAAATGTGTTCCCTGCACCGTTGGGAAACACGCATACACTACCAGTCAAAAGTTGTTTCTTTGTGATGTGAGAAAGAAAGAAACGACAAACAAGAAGCGTTACTCTACACTGCTCAAAACTCGCGTTTGAATCATCAGTGGCAAATCCTTTAAATGAAAAACGTACTTACAGTCTGTGAATCAGAACAGCCGGCATTGTAGTGTACTCTTCCAGGATCAGGAAACAGTCCTCCATAAAATGCGCTGCACACAAATGAATATTTGGGTTGAACTGTTCTGGAACAGTGTTGTAAATACAAATTAACCACTGATTTCTAGTCGTGTCCTCTTTTGGAAGACCAAACAAAGTAGTTTCGCTTTCACAACGAAACGAACGGCGGCCTAGAGGAGGAACGGTGGCGGGTTAGGGTTAAGTGGCGGCGGGGCGGGCTGAGAACGGCGCAAGCGGCAATTTGATGAAGAAAGCGTCCGGCGGGCTTGCGGCAACCACATATGACGACTCCGGACTGGACTCCGCTTCGTCCATGGTGAAAGCCGATCCGGCGATCCACAGCAAAATTGTAGTATTTCCTCAGCGACCAGCAAGGATCAACTCCAGCATGACAAAGCGAATATCGTCCTCTTTTGGAAGACCAGCAAAGTAGTTCGCTTTCACAACGAAACACACAGCTTCTTCACGACATGGTGGCGGCGGCAACAATTACTACAGCGAGAATAAAAGTTACGCATTTTTTTCTTTGCGTGAACATTTGGGCAGGGTTATGCAAATCTTCCCACATAGCGAAGTAGATATGTGGGGGCATGTTAGAACAAGACGTTTTAGGTAGGCGTGGTTAACTCTTAACTTTTATAGGTTGTTGGTTGCAAGGGATATGGATCGCGTATCGGGTGACCCGATACTGGTCTCCTGTAATCGTACTCGTACTCGTTAAAATGCCCCGATACCAAACGCCGATACCACACAGCATGTGATAAGCGCAATATTCAGACAAAGAAACACCAACAACAGACAGCAGAAAGGAGTTAAGGATCTACTACGAAGTATGTATGCAATGAATATAACGAATCATTCGTATACAATGCATGTATAGCTGATGTGCCGAGCTGCATCAAAGAGTGGCGGGCGCAGATGCGCGAGCTTGTCGAGTGAATATACCTTTCTCACAGACATCACTGTAAAGTTTGTAGTTCGGTCGGATATGTCAAAAACAAGTAAGTAAAACAATGCACAAGTTACTTAACGGTAGGGAGGGCGAGAGAGAGAGCGCACGCAATTCTGTTGTGTGATCTTTGATGTTCACTCACTTAGCACACGCATAATTTGGATTAAAACTAAATCGTAAAAATAAGACCATTCATAGGGGCATTCACTATAAACATAATCTATTTTCAACCTTAGGCATACACTACTTTCTGGCAAAAGTGAATCTAGCAGCCTGTGTGAAATGCGCTAGGCTGTACTACTGTCCTATCATTCTGCATCAGTACAAATATGTGCACACGTTGAGCATGTTTTGCTTGCTTGAGTGTTTCTGAATTATATGAGTGGCTTTGGAATATAAATCGCAGCACGTTTCAGATGAAAAAACGCGACTTCTATTTCTGAAAATATCACAGTCCGGAGATTTATAACGAGTGGTTCCCTGCATTATTACAGCAAAGCGCGTGATTACAGTACTAACCCGCTGCAATGGAGCAGCTCTAATGCTATTAAATTAAAGATAATGTAGGCTACCATAGAGAGAGAAAAAAAAAAAATTAACAGTGAAAGTAACAAAAACTTGTAAAATAAATTTCAATGAGCATAATTAAGTGTGAAAATAGCCGAAGGATATACAGTGAAACCAAAAATGAATCAGAGACCAGATATAATTTTTTAAATATTTTTATACTAGTGGGTGCAGGACACTATAGTTCATTTATGTAAGTGAGGATAGCAAAATAAAGTAAAAGGTGACATATTATACATACATACAGTGGACTACCAGTAAAACTGATACAAATTTGGGTCCAAAAATTATTCAGACCGAGTCTGGGGGAAAAAAACTGAAGTTGAGGTTTGCATGAAGCTGGATGACAGCATGCTCAGGAGACCACAGGCTGTCATTAAGGCTAAAGGGTTGCCCGACAAAGTATTGATAGTTATGTAAATACCATCATACTAACAGCTGTCTGAATAATTATTAGTTGATTGTAATCCATTACATACCTTACTATCAAAGTTATCTAATATTATCAAGATGAATTTGTTCTCACACAGTTTAACTCTGAGTTCTTGTCATATATTATTACCATTTTCTAAACTATAGCGAAAAAAACTGTGATAATGTGAGAAATGTTTAAGGTGTCTGAATAAATATTGGTTTGACTATCTATTTGATAAATAAAGTTAACTAACTAAACATTATCATTACAACTTTTTGGTTTCGGATACCAAATTAAAAAATTTAAAAATGCATATCAAAAATACTCTGTATCGGCAAGTAACAAAAATAAAAGTATCGGTATCGGGCGAGTACTGGAAAAAGTGGTATCGGTGCATCCCTAAAGAATATCTCTTTGGATTTGAGACTTTAGGCTTTGCAAATTTACAGATCTTCTTTATGCACCAAGAGCTGTAACACTTCAAAGAGAAAGAAAAAAAATTAAATTGTATCATATGACCCCTTTAAAAAAATACTTTTCATCATTTGATCTACAGAATAATGTCTTTCAAATGTGTAAAATGTTTACTTTTATTTGTGTGCACTCACAATAACAACAAAACGTTGTTCCTTTGTAAAATAATGAAAGCAAACTCTGTGAATTTGAGCATGTCAAAAATAAATAAATAATCAAAACTCTGTGCTTGCCTCACAGACATGAAAAATATATCTATAGAAAGCGAAATGTCTACTTTTAAATGAACCCATTCAAATTGAAAACAGATATTTTCGGATCATGTAATCTGTATGAAACATGCACGTCCCCTGTGGAGATGACGAGTCAGTGTCGTCGACTTCATCACTGCAGCCAAAAATACAGAAAACACTAGTTTATCAATGCATTATAATAATATTAAGGCAGTCTTCTTGCTGTTTTTTTCCCTGGCGCATTCATAATCATTACTTCTGCCGGTGTGCTGTGGCAAGTTTTATGCGTGTGCGCTTGAACGGTAATGGGTTATAGGCAATAAAAGGCTAATTTTTATGCATTATATGGTTTATTAATATAAACGTGCCATTAATTGACTAATTGCTAAAAATGAACGACTACTAGTTGACTAGAAAAAACTTAAGTCGAGGGCAGCCATAATTATTTCACTAGATTGTTTTATTCTATTTTTGATCAAATAAATTCAGTCTTGGTGAGGATAAGAGACTTTATGATCTTTAGAGACATTAATAAATCTTAATTATTCCAAACTTTTGACCGGTAGTGTACTGTTTATGTGTTTTATTTTGTGAATTATATGTGTGACGGGATAGACAGATGTGATGTCTAATTTGTGAAGGATTTGCATGTTGAGGCTGTTCATTTTATAGAATTGAAAATTCTTTGTTAATCAGTCTGGGTAGAACTTGATTGGTGTGAATCATGGACTTAATTGGTCACATACTTCCTCACTGGATGTCTTAGTTTTCAGTTGTGTCAGACATAATAACCTACAATTCAGTTTAAAACATACACATATCATTGTTGAAAATCCCAAGAAGCAGAATCCTGTTGCAAACCCCGACACACACACACACACACACGCATGGCCACAGCTAGGTGTGCTTTTTTTGTACACTGAGTGAAAGCGAGGGAGTTGGATGAGGTCTCTGCTACTGTCATTAGTAAAGGGAGGGGGTGAGAGAGCGCTCTCTTTTGGATTCCCAATTAGCACAGATTGTGCGCTCGCTAATGTGCAGCACCATTTGCAAAATGTGCGAGAGGAGAGAGACCCCCCCTTCAGCCAGTACTGCTTGTGCATCACATCTCCCACTGACAGCAGCACTCAAGGGCCACAAAACGAACTGATAAAGAGTGTTTGAGAAAATAAATGAACTCTAATGAGAATGCGCTGACAGTTATGACATTTCAGTAAGATTTCCCATAATCACAATGTTTACGAGCAAAATATTGTCAGCAAATACAAGTAAATACAAAAACCCAAGCTGAAAAGCCCAACAACAGAAGAAAAAAAAAACACACACACACACACACACACACACACACACACACAAAATCATGACTGTTCAGACTGGTGATGCTGTTTCAATGCAGCTCGGATGCTAATTGTATCTCAGGGTGACATCTGTACAAGAACATGCATGGCTCCACAGTTGTGTAATTTTTCATTGCATAGTTTTGTTAGCCATACAACAAAAGTGAAAATTATGTACCTACTGGGCCAAAATCCCAAAATAGCTTCAAATACTGTTTAATATAATTGACAACTGTTCTCATAGAAACATTTGATGTTTTTCATGTAATATTGACTTTAAACAAACAATTTTACATAGCAGGGTTTCCCATAGGGAGGTGCGTGAGTTGGTGAAAAGGTAATAATTATATATATATCACAAAAATATAAACTAAAAATAAATAAATAGGGCTGCGCTATTAAAATAATATTTAAATCACTGTATGGCTTGAGACAATTATCAAATCCCAAAAGGCTGTGATTTAGTCCGATGTGCTGTGTGTTTTAGAGTGAAGCGCTGCACTTGTTCGTTTACTCGCACGAATTGAACCAAGGCTCTGTGAGATATATTTAATATAACATATTAACAAATTAAATAGCAGCCTTTGCTATCACATTATCACGTTGAGCCAAATCACAATATTATGCTGTTTCATGCAGCCCTAGCTTTCAGCCAGTGTTTGAATAAAGATGGCAGTTGTAGGTTGATTAGGAGGTCTTGTCATTTGACTGATTTGTAGTGTGATTTCATTGTCGGAGCCATCCAAGGATGTTATATCCTCTTCTGTAATCCTCTTAGAGTTTGGTCTCCTAGTCTGTGGCACTGGGCCATGGACTGAAAACCCATTACTAGTCAGATTGTTGCACAAATAGTACAGTGAGGATTGGATGCGGAACTGCTTAATGACTTAAAACACTACCAAGTAACTGAATGCAACAGCTTCTGGCAATGAAAGGTCAAATTCAGTTTTCTTTGCCATACAAAATGTGTCAATGAAATTCATAACTTTGCAAGTTGCACATTGCATTCTTATCATTGCACTTTAAGTATGCAAAATGGAAGCATGCACTTGCAATACTGGCCAGGCATTCACATCTACATTTGTGCACTGAATGAATGTTTACTTGGGTTATGTTTCTGATCGAATAGTTGAAAGTCTGAAAATAAATTTCTCTTATCTCTTCTCTTGTCCCTCTCAGAGAAAAGCTCTGTGCCTTCTGCTACTGTGGAGAAAAGAGTCTCTTGGGTCAGGGTGAGTTGAAACTGTTTGGACCCACGCCTGGTTACGTTCCCCTTCACATCCAGAACCGCCGTGGCAGCTCTGAGAAGGACGATGATTACCATGACGACGACAATGATTTTGATGACAATGACAACAACCGCAGCCCAGGGCATCGTGGGATTGGCTTGAAAAAGTGAGTTATTACTGCAGTTGTCTGGTGTAGGTGCTTTGGTTGGATGTTTGGTTCTCCAAAAATGTTTTAAAAAAAGAAATGGAAAAAAAAGGATTGCAATAAAGATGCAAAATATGCACATTCATTGATTCCGTCACACTACTGTTTTTTTTTCTTTTTTTCTCCAACATCTCAGGCCATGAGTGATCAATTTATGTCAGGTTAGGACTCAATTCAACTGTTAAATATGAATCTTTCATTTATTAAGGATGCTCCGATCAGGATTTTTGGAGCCGATCACCAACCATTGATCACAGGAAGCAATATCTGCAGATACGATCACCGATACCGATCTTTTTGAAGCCTTCTTTATATCATGTAGAGTTATTTATAGTGATGCTCCAGTCAGGATTTTTACAGACATTCATTCAGGGCCTGAATTTCATTTTTGAATATGGGGGGAATTCCCCTCTTAGGAGACTCTTGTGGAGGGGATTTTTTTAATTTGAGGGATGGAGAAAGGGCGTTTTTTAGACATTTTTCAAAAATATATAATTATCTCACCTAAATATTTGATAATATCAAATATTTTTACATTGGGGCTATGCGCGCATAGCCTTATCACAGCACACTCGATTTCTGTACACTCTTAAAAAGAGTTTGCATAATTTTTTTTGTTATACAGCTTCTATGAAATTGTTACCGACAACTACATTGGATTAGAAGACTTTAATATGTAATTACACTATTTTTTAAGTTAAAGGCACAATATGTAAGATTTTTTAATTAAAATATCCAAAAACCACTAGAACAGTGTTATGTTATTTTGCTGACCTTGTGTACTTGCCTTTATCCAATGTTCAAAGAATTTTGTGTTTTTTTTTTTTTTTTTTTAAAAATCCAGAGAAATAAGCGATTTAACTAGTGACACGGACCGTGTCCATAGTGTCATTGTGTCGCCTGCCAATGACGTCATAACCCCTCGATTTCTGGTTTTGTTTTGTAGAAAACATGGAAACAACAAAGACGCTTTAATATGTTGTGCGTTTTGATAGACCGGTGACGACACAGAGTAGCTTTATAACAGAACTTTCAAACATATCTAGTATGATAAAACAGCGCTGCTTTTTTTTCCCACATACGCACGACCGGAAGCATGTGTCACGCTCGTCGCGCCGGGCCTCGTTTAGCTTTCGCCTGCTCATCACACCCTGCGTCATTCTACTACGTTAATAAATCATTAGCTCATCCATGAACATGATTTCTGCCCGAGTCCCGTCGAATTGCTTCGGCTGTGGGGATGAAGACAGCAACTCCCATGATTCCACACTCATGGCGTCATCAAACTACGTCTTTGTCTATTTGTTTATTTTGAATACGCGCCCTCTAGCAGTGAAAATTATATATTGTGACTTTATTACTCAAAAAATTAGTTTGCTTCCAACGAATGATTTGTCGGACCCTTGAACCAATGTAGGATCTTTTTTTCAGCTCAATCCACAGCTATATAGACCCTCAATTTACTTACTTCTCATGTCTAATGAACAAGACAGATGTTTTACTTGTACACTGGCATTAGCGCAGCCATTGCAATACGTCACTGTGGGTATCCCTTTCATGTGGTCTCTTCAGCATAATGCACCATAAAAACTTCAACATATACCAGAAACCTTTAATGGTAAAACTTAACCCTCACTAGGTCTTTCCCTTTACTAAAAAACACATTAAACAGCACTTAATTTCAACATTTACTCTCCTGATTTATTCCTATGCAAAGCATGCTGGGAACTAGAACTCCACTGCCCAGTTTCCAAAGTTAACAAGACAATTTTATTGAGTTACTACAACTTAATTTGTGCATTTTGAAAGTTAAAGTGAGAGAGCGTGCGGCGATTCACTCACGCGGTTTGTGAAATTACATATCACAGAAAGTTTTCAAATTACTTTAAGTTATTTAATAAAGAAATATGAATTGTACCTCACCTTCAGCATTATAATTATTTTAACTGCACCTGACAGAGATTGAGACGGTGCCGCTGCATGTCATGCCAAACCTCTCACGGCATGCTGGCGCGTCATCAGCTTGAGATCGGTTTATGAGATTGGCCTTTATAGAGCTCGCGATCAAACTTCCCAAAGTGATTATCGTCCGCTAGCGATCGGTAGCCGATCAATCGGAGCGCCCCTAGCATTTAGTACCATTTTGTTGTGAAAACGGTTAAAAAGAAAAAAAAATTAAATTACAGTTTTTTGTTTTTTTTTGTACATAAGTGGCATGCACAATGATAAAGTACAGGATGTGGTATTCATTGCGGAAGTGGCTTGGTACAGTTCTGAAGTGTTTGATTGACGTGGCTTTAAGCTGTGATGTGTAATGAGGTTGTGTAGAGGTGAGAGTTGAGAAGGGTTTGCAGGTTTTGTTTGCTGTGGGGACTAAAAGCCCCTTGTTTAAAAAGCAGTGACCCCAGTGACCCCCGCAGAGCTGAAATAATGCTGAGTGCCGTGCTAGGCAACATCTCATTAGGATGTCCAGTGTAATTACTCATAGTAATCAAAAACAATGAGTCCGTAAACTAGGTTCATCTTTGTAATGGTGAGGTTTGAATAGATTTTTAAATTCATTAAGCATAATACTCTTAATACCTTAATGCTCACACAAAAAAAGTGTTGCTTTAAAATGAAAGTTCAGAATGTTTATTTTTGATAACTTGACGTTTATTCAAACTTGAACATGGCTTAATGACTGATTTTATTTTTTTAAAGAGTTAAATAGTAAGACCAAATTACTAACATAGTTGCTTTTCACACACACACACAAAAGCTTTGCTGGATGGAATCTGATTATTTAAGTTTTGGGTCACACAAAACTGAAATGTTGTGTTCAGTTCCATTGTAGTTTCTGATGGAGAGGAATGGAGTGCTTTGACCCAAATACGCTGGGAGTTGCTAATGAATCCGAAATCACAATTCAATTTGGGTCAGTTAAGTTGGTGCCAGAATTGCCTGATGATTAGTTACTAGATGGAGGGTTAAAGGAGAAATCTATGAGGGAGAAGTCCACCGACAGCCTTTTACAGCTCTCCACGTGACCTGTTGTTGTCAAAAGTTCCTGTCTGCAGCCACCCTCAGGCTCATTGGATGAGTGCCTAATTTGCTCAGCTCTTCTCAACCAATCAGACAGCTCCCCGAGGAATAGTGACGTAATGCTCTCTGTGCAGTCTCTGGCAGCCTGCCAACAGGCAGTGGATTGTTGTGTTGGAAGCATCTGATAGGTCGCTCTGAGCTGGAACTGTGCCAGTTATTGACAGGGGAGTGAAAACAATAACAGCTTAAAAGAGTGGATGAGGACCATTGCATATCATTTAAGGTGGAGAATGTTAAGGTGGAGCATGTTAAGCATTGTTTTGTGCCATGAGAAATTGCAGACATAAAAAATGACTGACACAGTCTCTGCTTTTCAAAATTTGGTAACACTTTATTTTGGTAGTCCACTTTAGACATTCTACTAACTTGAGTAACTTTGCAACTTAGTAGAATGTAACATAATAGAAACTTAGTGGAATGTCTAAAGTGGACTGTTGAAATAAAGTGTAACCCAAAATGTAATGTTCCAATTTGGGCCTGCGCCCGCAGCCAGATTATTTTGATAGCGGCTGGTTCTGAAATAGATCTGTCATGACAGCAACAGTTACTCACAATCAGAGTATGTGAGCGGAGCGCAGAGTGGAGCGGTGTGATTTTGAATGGAGCGAGGAGCGGATTTTTTAAAAGTCGGAGTGTCGTGGTTTTCACTCTCTCCTAGAGCGCTCCACCACCGTTCCATCACGAGTACAAGGCATGCCAACAGCCCGTAATATAACTGCATATTTGTCAAGAATTCACATGTTAAACATATTTAGCTAGCTTGATAGAGAAGGATCACTCAAATCAGAAAGAATGTGAAGGCTACGATGACGGCAATGGACATGAGTGGGAAGTTATAGGCCTAGTGCTCAAGGAATTTGTTTGTTCCTTCTAGATACTGAATATTTTCAGCTGAAAGCATGATTTAAACAAGTGCTACAACATTTATTCACACGCAGTCACTCTCTCAATAATGCATTCAAACAAATGTAATCTCACAGTGCTACTTCATCTGTTTCTAATGAGCAGAAATCTGTAAGAAATGCATCGATCCGTAGGTAAAATAACTGACGAAAAACGTTATTTTCATCAAAACAAAATTTCATTTTCAACTAAATTTGCAGTGCAAAAAGCAGCGATTATACCTTGTAATGCTGACAACCTTATTCGCTTGTCATGTGGTAGGAAAAAAAGCCAAACTTACTTGCCGACCCCTGATGTAGGGTGTCCCATTTGTCATTTTAGCTTTCAGAAGGGTGCTCACGAGCACCCCCTTTGTGGCCGCTATGCGCCCTCGAAATAATGCTACTTTTACATTTATGTATTTAGTATTCAAAGTGACTTGCAATACAAAAGAGGAACAAAAGCAGTTTGTCACAGTGCCAATAATAAATTTGAAATATACATTGTCAGGTTTATTAGACCGCTAGGTTAAGAAGCAAGCTTGCTTGTGTGTGCGTGTGTGTGTGTGTGTGTGTGTGTGTGTGTGTGTGTGTGTGTGTGTGATTGCGTGCATGCATGTAAGTGCGAGTGTGAGTGTGTGTGCTAGTGCATTATTTAAGGGTGTGGGGTGGTTTGTGGTTGCAGAAGAGGTGCGTCTTCAGCTTGTTCTTGAAAGTTGTGATGGTCTCAGCAGTTTGGATGGAGGTTGGCAACTCTTTCCACCAGAGAGGAGCAGAGAGGGTGAAGGTTTTTTAGAGTGACTTTGTGTCTCAGTGTGAAGGAACAACAAGGTGTCACTCGTTCGGAGACCGTAGTTGGCAGGATGGAGCATACGCTTGTAGGAGTCAATTGTGAAAGGGAGGTGCAATTTTAGCGGCAGCCCTGAAAGCGAATGTCAAAATCTAGAATTTGAAAGCTGATTAAACATAACTCTTTCAAGAGTTTTTGACAGAAAAGGAAGAAAGACTGTTTTGTTGGATTTAGTTATGTTTTTTGAGCAGTGGGGTTACCAGAGCCTGTTTACATACATACTGTACATTGATGATGTGAGTCAGCACGGATAGCAATGTTGGTGAGATCTGCTGTAGTAGGTGGGAGTGGATCAGGTCTAAGGGACAGGATGTAGGATGGCTGGCACAGAGAACTTTGGAGACCTCATTCTCCATGAGGGGAGAGAAGGAAGAGAAGAGTGGAATGTGTGTAGGTTGGCTTTGGATAAGGGGTGCAGAGAACTGATTGCTGATGGTTGCCACCTTATCGGTGAAAAATGTGGCAAAATCATCAGCTGTTATAGAAGTGGTGGAAGGAGGTGGAGGGGGACAGAGTAGAGGGGTAACACACTGACAAAACCAGAAGAATGTGTCTGCTGACGTTGGTTGGAACGACGGTGCAGTGTAAATTGGCCTTAAGGCTGTATCCTAATTCAAAAATAACCTAAGAATGGTCTTTACTCACAAATATAGCTCCTCACGTGAAGCGTGCATTATACTCTAAATTGATTGCAGTGCAGTTTGACATTAGCATGTTGCTTGCTAAGCTAATAACCTTAGGCATAGGAGAGTAAAAAGAGTAAGAGTAAAAATATGCAGCATAATCAGACATTGGGTAAAGCAGTCATTTTTAGCACATTGCACATATTTTATCAATGCATTTTAGTATTGAATAAAATATTTTAATCAGTGTTTCTTTCTGGCTGTCTTGGATCAATTTCAAATGCATTCTTGGATTGTCCTATCAGTAAAGGATGCATATGATGCTGCCTTGAAACTTTTAAGACTTACAGTGGGGCAAAAAAGTATTTAGTCAGCCACCAATTGTGCAAGTTCTCCCACTTAAAAAGATGAGAGAGGCCTGCAATTTTCATCATAGGTATACCTCAACTATGAGAGAGAAAATGAGAAAAGAAAATCCAGAAAATCACATTGTAGGATTTTTAAAGAATTAATTGGTAAATTCCTCGGTAAAATAAGTATTTGGTCACCTACAAACAAGCAAGATTTCTGGCTCTCACAGACCTGTAACTTCTTCTTTAAGAGGCTCCTCTGTCCTCCACTCGTTACCTGTATTAATGGCATCTGTTTGAACTCGTTATCAGTATAAAAGATACCTGTCCACAACCTCAAACCGTCACACTCCAAACTCCACCATGACCAAAACCAAAGAGCTGTCAAAGGACACCAGAACCAAAATTGTAGACCTGCACCAGGCTGTGAAGACTGAATCTGCAATAGGTTAGCAGCTTGGTGTGAAGAAATCAACTGTGGGAGCAATTATTAGAAAATGGAAGACATACAAGACCACTGATAATCTCCTTCGATCTGGGGCTCCACGCAAGATCTCACCCCGTGGGGTCAAAATGATCAGAAGAACTGTGAGCAAAAATCCCAGAACCACACGGGGGGACCTAGTGAATGACCTGCAGAGAGCTGGGACCAAGTAACAAAGGCTACCATCAGTAACAAACTGCGCCACCAGGGACTCAAATCCTTCAGTGCCAGACGTGTCCCCCTGCTTAAACCAGTACATGTCCAGGCCTGTCTGAAGTTTGCTAGAGAGCATTTGTATGATCCAGAAGAGGATTGGGAGAATTTCATATGGTCAGATGAAACCAAAATAAACTTTTTGGTAAAAACTCAACTTGTCGTGTTTGGAGGAGAAGAATGCTGAGTTGCATCCAAAGAACACCATACCTACTGTGAAGTATGGAGGTGGAAACATCATGCTTTGGGGCTGTTTTCTGCAAAGGGACCAGGACGACTGATCCGTGTCAACGAAAGAATGAATGGGGCCATGTATCATGAGATTTTGTGTGAAAACCTCCTTCCATCAGCAAGGGCATTGTAGATGAAACGTGGCTGGGTCTTTCAGAATGACAATGATCCCAAACACACCGCCCGCGCAACGAAGGAGTGGCTTCGTAAGAAGCATTTCAAGGTCCTGGAGTGGCCTAGCAGTCTCCAGATCTCAACCCCATAGAAAATCTTTGGAGGGAGTTGAAAATCCGTGTTGACCAGCGACAGCCCCAAAACATTACTGCTCTAGAGGAGATCTGCATGGAGGAATGGGCCAAAATACCAGCAACAGTGTGTGAAAACCTTGTGAAGACTTACAGAAAACGTTTGACCTCTGTCATTGCCAACAAAGGGTATATAACAAAGTATTGAGATGAATTTTTGTTATTGACCAAATACTTATTTTCCATTATAATTTGCAAATAAATTCTTTAAATCCTACAATGTGATTTTCTGGATATTTTTTTCTCATTTTGTTTCTCATAGTTGAGGTATACCTATGATGAAAATTACAGGCCTCTCTCATCTTTTTAAGTGGGAGAACTTGCACAATTGGTGGCTGACTAAATACTTTTTTTCCCCACTGTACATTTGCTTCCTGATATTTGGAAAGGTCTGTACCTATGATGCCTTAAAATTTTCGGATCCTCAATAGGATATAGACCAATTTGCGAATGACTCCTGTAAGTGCATTCCTTTCTTATGAAATGTTGGAAAACTAAAAGTCCAAAACTCACAAATCAAAAGGGTCACAAACCAAAGACGTTAATGGAATTGTTTCAGAAGCGAAAACAAAATCATGGAGTTCCTTACAATAACCCTAACGTCCCTAATGTCACTCCTCCTTTTATGCAAGTCTTTTTAAAAAGGAAGTTGCACACCAAACGGTATATTTATATTTATGCAGATGTTCCGGACAGAAGAGGGATCGCATACAGTAGTCTTTCATCCTGTCCCCGCTGCAACCCACTTCTGGCTGGCCCTCTTCAAACCAGCTCCCTTTTTAAATGTTAATTCCTTTTTTTCCGCTTCTATGAGTCTCTGTAGCTCACTCTCTCAGCGCCACATCCAAGCAGCGAGTCATTCCAGTCCCCCACCCCCTTTCCGGCTCTCTTTCGTCCTCTCTCTTTCTCTCTCTTTCATACTTTGCTTCTAAACAGCCAGTCCTTGTGTTGCAGCCAAGTATGATAACCCCATACCTCGCCATTGCAGACAGGGCTTCATGGGTGTTGTAGTTGCACCGTAGGCCTTTTTGAAACATGACTGAGATGCTGACATCTAGAAATAAATTGCCAAGTGATTGTAATCTCACAGAGGAGAGGGTAACATTGCTGTCACCTTCAAATATTCTTTTGTGACTCTTTTAGTGTCTTTACAGATTAAACCTAATGTGTGCGTTTGCTGCTTTCCTCAGGGTCAGCTCTCCAGACAGTGGCCTGCACTCAACCTCTGCTCCTGGTAGTACAGACCCTGCTGCTGAGGAGCCTGGCCAGAAGTTCTGGGATGAACTGGGCCAAATTGGCCTTCCCCATGATATTAACGTTGCGTCTTTATTCGACCCCACTGGTAGGTAACCCTACTCTAGCAACACTTTTTGCGTCTTTCAATGGTTGATGTGTTTATTATTCTGTTGCACCTGCAGGCCAGTGTTGCGCTCACCTGCGCTGTGCAGCCTGGTCGGAGGGTGTATGCCGCGGTGAGGGACAGTCGCTGCTGTATGTGGACAAAGCAATTGACTCAGGGAGCACAGAGGTGAGTGACACCCACACCACTGTGTTTGAATGTCTTGTTGGTGGATTTGTTCGGGCTTTCAACTTTGAAATGGTTGTTCCATCAACTTTTTCGACCGACATGCCAGCACCCAATCTGTCCCTTTTCCATGCGCTTTCACCAGTGAAAAGGTAATTCTGTTTTGTAAACCTGCTGACCTCCAACCAGTTACGTTGGAGGCAGAGGAGTGGCATAATTTCCTCACCAAATACACTTTTCAAAAAAGCAACTGAAACGCAAAACAAAACTAGAGCTCTTCCATTACAATTAAACAATTGTATCATGAGATTTAAACATGGCATTTATCAGTTGTCATTTATCAGTGTTAATTTATTAATGTTTGAAGATGAACTTTAAGTGAATATTAGATGACTAATGATACTGTTAGATAGCGTTGATAATCTAAATGTAAAAAATAGGGGGAAAAACACTCTAATATCGAATGAAAGCTGATGTGGTATTAATATATTGTGCATCCCTAAATGGTATTGTTATTTTTATTTTTTACTTGATATATTTCATTCAGTTATGATGACTTGGAAAGATGACTTGAAAAATTTTCTGATTCAATTTGTGATTGTGATTTTTAAAAAAGCTCCAGGTTTGCTGTGTTTGTTTGTAGGGCTGCACAGTTTGGCCCAAAAAAGTGATTTCATATCAAACTGACTGTAAAATAATAATATAGCAATGAGATAAGTAAAAATAAATAAATAAAAAGATGACTTACTCTTATTGACTTGATCTACATTTCAAGTAGGCCTAAATAAAGATTGCAGTGCACTTTGTTTATGGGCGGGTTATGTAGTAACATAGTCAGTTACGCCATTATTTCTCTCTGTGGACTTGTGGGCTGAATTGGCAGAGCTTCACTGAGCCCTCAATCTAGCATCATTTTAGTGGCAAATGGTTATTAGTGGGGTTGAGTGGGCCTGTGTTTGCGCCAATTTGTATTTTTGAATGCAGTCGCAAACTTGAGCCATAACTTTCCCTGAGAGTAATTTTTGTGGAGGAATGACAAATGCGCTCACTGTTGATTAAGTATTCAGAGTTAATCATGAATTATTGGCAGTGGAAGAGACTGGAGAGGTTGTGTCACTCCTCTGGTCTTAAAAATATTTTTTAATTAGGAGCAGAGCAGTTCAGAACTGCCATAGCCGTCTCTCTTGTGCAACTCCACTAATTAACACAATGCAATGTGGCAGACACAAGGGCACACGGAACCCGGGCAGGGAAAGCACATTAGGAGTAATTAATTTTTCATATTCTCTTCACCTGCGGTCTGATTCTTGAGGAAAAACACATAGCATCTATCCAAATGTGTGGTTATACTACTGTACGTGAAATGCAGTTCGGATCTATCAAAACTCCAACAATCCAAATAGAAACGTACGCTTTTAGTGTAATTGTCCATGTTTTCTATGAGATGAGTAATATTAAGCAGACTGTCCTTTTGTTTTGGTGTTTCTGGCACTCACTAATCTGGTATGTCTTGAACACTTTTCTCTGCTTTCCTGCAACAGAAACTGATGAGTCAGTGGGGATATTTGTTAAAAAAATGTATTATCCAAATGATGAATTATATCTACATCACTCTAGGTTTTCCCTATGTGCGAGTGCCCATAGTAACCCTTAGAGTGGTTGCTCTGCAGCTTTATTGCCTGCACGTAGAAACTGTTCAGTAATCCAGCAGATTTTGGCTTAATGTTTTGTTACTGTTTGACAGACGGAGAACAATTTATTACTGGGGTGACCGAGGTCTTTCAGGGTAGACTTGGTCTTCTTAATGCCAAGCCCAGTTGATTTGCTGTATGAGCTCTTAGCACTGTGGCTGCAATTTGGTTGGAATATACTTGCTGGTTTATAGATGTTATATTTTGCATGTCATAATTTTTCTTAAAGGGGTCATATGTTGCTTTTTCAATTTTTTAATTTTAGTCTGCGTGTAGTGTGTATATCTCCAAAGGGAGATATTTTGTTTTTTTTAATCGCTTTTCAAGAACTACAACAAACGTCTCGTTTGGACTACAACGTTTTGTTTTCTCGGGTTTAGTGATGTCACAAAGCGGTCCGTTAGAATATCATTAAAATAAATCCCTCCTACGGAAATTTGAATGTTTGGGGGGTGGGGAGGGGCGAGGTCGTGGTTAGAACGCTTGGTTGAGTGCATCAAACAAGATAACGACGTAGAAGTGCTGTTGTAGCGTCATGTTTTCGCAAGTTATTACACATGCACCTGAATAATTATGTATGTAAATATGTAAGTTACAATTATGAAAATGTTTTTATAAATTGCTGACAGTACAATACTGGACAGTGATGTAATCTGCAGAATTTACACTTCAATTATGAGACTTATGGTATAAATAAATTCAACTGTATAACAGTTTCACTGCAATTCATGTTATAATGTTAGAATTAAAGAACAATAAACATAATACATATGCACTTATCTGTACATAGTAAATGCTGTTATATTTAAGTGGATGTTGACATCCTATCTACAAAACGTGATTTAGCCCCAAAAAAACAACAACAACAATAACGTTACCACTCTAATATGTCTTCCAATATCCGTGTGTGCAAAGGTTCTGCACGATCCTCTTGTTCATAGTCTATTGTCGGGGTCTGAATCCGGCTCAAATTGATATGGCGATATTGACGCCATCCTTAACTATACCAGAGCAGACAGAACATGCTGTTTGGCAAGGGGCGTGGCAGTACTGAAACGCCATCTAAGCTGTTCGCCAATCACAAAGCACCGGGACAGCTAACCAATCAGATCACACTTCGTTTTTCAGAAGGCGGGCCTTCATCAAACCCAGAACTAATCCTTGTATTGTTATTAGGGATTCAGTATCGTGTATCGGGCCCGATCCTGGTCTCCTGTACTTTAAAATGCCCCTATACCAACGCCCATACCACACAGCATGTTATAAGCGCCCTATCAAACAAATAAACACCGACAACACCCACAGACCAGCAGAAAAGAGTTTAAGGATGTCTACGAAGTATATGTATGTAATGAACATAATGTTAAACATTCTGTATTTACGCCTGTATAGCTGATGTGCGCGAGCTGATAAACAAAGCGTGCTGAGTGGATTGAGCGCGCGGCGGTGCAGATGCGCGAGCTTGTCGAGTGAATTTACCTTTCTCACAGACATCACTGGAACTTTTGTAGTTTGGTCGGATATGTCAAAAACAAGTAAGTTAAACAATGCACAAGTTACTTAACGGTAGGGAGGAAGAGAGCGAGAGAGAGAGACTCTTTAATTCATTGATGTAGTGAGGATAGCAATAAGTAACTGTGACAAATGCATAACCAAAATTCTTCATTACAGTGGACTACCATTAAACTTGATACATAGTTGGGTCCAAAATTAGCAGACCGTGTCTGGGAAAAAAATTCGTTTGCATGAAGCTGGATGACAGCATGCTCAGGAGACTACAGGCTGTCATTGAGGCTAAGTATTGATAGTTGTGTAAATACTGTCTTACTAACAGCTGTCTGAATAATTTTTTGTTGATTGTAGTCTATTACATACCTTTCTATCAAAGTTATCTGACATGATCAAGATTAATTTGTTTTGACTCCGTTTAACTCTGAGTTCTTGTCATATTTTATTACCATTTTCTAAACTATAGCGAATGTGAGAAATGTTGAAGGTGTCTGAATACATTTTGGTTTGACTATCTATTTGATAAATGAAGTTAACCAACTAACATTATACATACTCTTTTGTTTTCTGTACCCAATATTTAAAAAATTTACAAATGCAATAAAAATATTGGTATCGGCAAGTACCAAAAATAAAATTATCGGTATCGGGTGAGTACTGGAAAAAAGTGGTATCGGTGCATCCCTAATTGTATATAATTTCAGTATGTAAAAATAATGCGTTTTTTTTTTTCGAACCACCAAGCCTGAGAGCATGTTCTCGTACACCCCCAAAACAAAATCAAGACTTTGTAAAAGAGCATAATAGGACCCCTTTAAAATAACTTGGGTGATAGGTTGAATGGTTGATCTTGACAAATGTAGTCAATACTACCTAGAAATTGAGAAAGGGTACAAATTATGTTGTTTCCTTGATGTCACAATTTTTAAGTAACGTTACTTTTTTTAAATTAACTTAATTAACATTATAGAAAATACAGCATTATTTTTTGTCATTTAAAGTAAGGTTAATCTTATGTAAAAAAAAAAAAAAAAGAGCATATTATAGCTCTCCAAACAAAGTACGTGATATTTATTGTTAGAATTCTTTATAAAAAGTAATGGGTCACCAATTAGTTCCCCAATTGAGGAAAGTGCCAACTGCCGGAAGGCATTGCCAAGATGGCTGAGTTGCTCCAGTAAGGACTTTGTTGTGATGTAGGTTTGTCCTCATAGTGAGAATCGCTGAGCTGTGAAATAGTAAAGGTCAGAGGGCTGAGGATGACCTGAACTGCACACAGTCCTTTCCACCAGATCATCTTCCTCTGACTTTATTTGCACGTATAATCTGCTTTTGCCACATCATTCATTTAGCTTACCACACATGATTTTGTCCTCACTTATAAGCAAATGTAATAGGTTACAAAGATTTTTTGTATACATTTTTAATAAATCATGCACAATAAAACCAAGAGCATGCTTTTACATAGTAAATCAGGTCAATTTTGTAATGTGTTGTTGACTTGGCAGTCGAGAAATGAGTTGCAAAATGTGCATAAACGACTTCCAGGATTAAGTTCTATTTAGGGTCATGTCTGTAAACCATTTCAAATGCTATAAACAGAATCACTGCATAACTGCAGTCCACACACTGACTGACCGAGAGACAAACCAGCCGACATTGTGCACAGTACAGCACACTCATCCAACACTTTACTGCATCTTTCATCACTGGCCTGCTCCGTTTGGAATGCTGCCATTATGCCTCTTTGCATATAAGATTTCAAGGAGGGAATGCTGTTCTACTTTATAATAGTGTCCTTGGAGTCTTGGCAGCAATAACGTATCAGCTGTGGCTTTTTCTCCCCATGAAGGAGATGTCTGAGGTGATGGTTTCTGTTTGATACATTATTTGAGGCATGAAATAGAGTGATGAGATACTCAACACCCACCTAGCCCTGAGAGTGGACAGTATGGCCATAGAGCTCTATACGGCTGTCCTTCAGAGTGATTCAGAAAAGAGCATTGTGGGTAGAGGCTGCCCCAATGGACTCACCGCCTGGGCGATAATTGCTTAAAGCTCAGTGTTAAAAAGTATTTGCATATTGTTGCATTTGGGCTTTAGGCCAAGGGTTTTTAAAGCATGAGAGAGCTAGAGAGACTGCTGACTAGAGACATTTTTAGTTTAAGGCCATTTTCTCAGGCCCAGGCATCCTCTATTATTCAAAGTGTGAGTGCTTTTTCCATGGTGGCGATTTAAATGTCTGGCCAGTTTTCATCCAAGTTCTTATTTTGAATGACATTCGCCTTGATGCTGAATGCTTTATTGGATGTATCGTAAAAGATGAGGGGAAAAAAACATGCTGAAAGAGGGGGAAGTATGTAATGAGCAAATGGGCCTGTGAGAGGAACAGCGTGTTATGATGACCTTGCTGTTCAGGGTTTATAGTTTTGTCCCACTCTTGCTTCAAAAGTCTATTTTAAGAGCGATGCAGTTAACAGATGGAAATTTTTCACCATTTATGTATCAGCATTTTTTGATACTACATCAAAAACAAATGTACATTTTATTTTTTTAAAGATTATTTTAAAAGCCTGATGGTAATATAAATAGCATTACATTAAAAGATAACGTGTTTTTAAAGACATACTTTTCTTTTTAAAGTCTAAAAGAAAAGGTTAAAAAAAATATTGAAAGTAGAAAATAAAGAGCGGTCACATATATTATATTACCCTAATGAATTGAATGATTTTTGTTTTATAAGTAATTGCTTACCACAGCATTTTCTTATTATGTTGTTTGTTTGTTGTCATTGTGCCTTTTTTATATTCCTAGTACTTTGAGGTCAACAGCTTATGTCTTATTGGTCATTGACCTATGCTGGGGACTTGGGATAAAAAAAAAAAGTGTTTCATCACAGTTAAAATTTTCACATATACTGTGTTTAGAGGGATGTGTTGTTTTGTTTTAAAATCTTAAAGGTCACACCAAAAATGTGTGAATACACCTTAATAGAGACTTGGTTTCTCGCTGAAAATAAGCTTTTTGCCATGCAAGGTTCAGTACTTGTTTGTGCCACACTTCATCCCGTGTTTCTGAATGTATAAATATTATATGTGTACAAATTGTGAGTTGTCCATTTTAATAAGTATCACTAAATTGCTTTACAGAAAAGATCATGCAAATTAATGCATTATATTAATCATTCAGGGTCAGCCATTAACAGTGTTTTCTTTTTTGATAGACAGAACTGTTAAACAAAGACAGTAAAGCTCTTGCTAATCTGTGCTAATAAATCATTTGACAGAACTGTTAAACAAAGCAATCAAATGGTATATGAAAAGGTATTATAGTGTTTACCTGGTCTATGTTTAGTAGTAGAAAGGAAAACACTGTAGTACTTTTACAGTTGACATTCAGCAAATACACATTTTTAATTTCAAACAAGTCTTTAAATAGCCAATACATATTTAATTCCACAAATCTGGCAACACTGTTGAATCCAGCTTTTAGGTCTTATAAAGTGGCCATTCGTAGCCTGCATAGAAACTTGTGTACTATCTGTGTAACGGTTTATGTCTAGTTGTCTGCTATGTCATATTCATGCTATATTCACTGTGTACTATAAGTAAAATTAGCAATATCTTGTCTGTATTTGAGAAAATATGATTCCCAGTGGACACAGACTTATCAGTGAATTGTTGGTTACAGTGTTAACTTTTTTATTCACGTTTTAACAACTTACTTGTAAAAATTGCTATAATAGGATTGCAGAATTAATAAATTGATATCTAAAGGTAAATATTTATTTATTTTTATCCAGTTCAAATTATGATTCTCATTTTATAATAAATAAATACATGTAATTGCTACCTCTAAGTCCTGGCATCAGCCATTAAAATCCATATCTGTCGCCACTACCCCTAAATGGAAGCTACGCAGACTCACCAGAGATATGTTATTAACAATAACAGTGATAACAGAAAAACACTCTCGCAAATGTTTCATTATTAGCGATCTGTGCTACTTAATCTAAAGAAAACCCTAAGAGGGAAAATACATTTGTATGTGAACGATTATTCACTTGAGTTCAGTTTGGAGCTGTGAAAAACCCACTTTGTCCATATTGACCTGAATGATCCAATCTAAATGAATCTAATTTCTGCATCTCTAATAGTGATGTATGGAGTATTTATGTAACTGAAACTACACTTCTGATATATATGTTTCTGTATTCACTTTATAGTGCTGTGCATACTGTAAGCGCCTTGGAGCATCCATAAAGTGCTGTGAGGAGAGCTGTGGGCGCTCCTTTCATTACCCCTGTGCAGCTGCTGCCGGAACCTTCCAGGACATAAAGGCATACACCCTCCTCTGCCCGGATCACATCCAACAAGCCCTTGTCCGATGTGAGTTTCTCTGTTACACACATTTCCTTCTGCTGATTCTTTCACAGAATGTTGAGTCTTATATATAATATAGGATCTATGAATATATTCAAATTATATATTAATCAGTTTTAGCTATCGTTTAAGACAAACGAAGCAAACGTTGCCATGACAGCGGTTTCTGTGTTTGTTGTGTCCGGTGTGGAGCCATTTATATCATTATCGTTCAGATCATAAATTACTGCACATAAGAGATACCTGTGTGTATTGGAGACACATTATATATTAACTCTTCCTTTCAGCGAAAGATGCGGTGAACTGTCTGGTGTGTGACCGTTCACGAGACTTGCTCAATCAGCTCTTCTGTTGCACTTGTGGCCAGCATTACCATGGGGCCTGTCTGGACTTAAATGTCACTCCGCTGAAGAGGGCCGGCTGGCAGTGTCCTGAGTGCAAAGTCTGCCTCGCATGCAAGTGAGTATCCAGCTCACCTGGACATTAATTACTTAACACAGTTGAGTAATTAAGTTCGGACCTCTGGAGATTTTGAACACTCATTGTTCCAAAAGTTCTGAACTTTCCTTGGCATTTCTTCTGTTTTTTCTCTTCCCTTCCCTTCTCTGTTTTACCCTTATTGTAAATCACCCAAATTTTCAAATCAGTGCAGAAATTGTGAAAGTGTATTCTTTTCGAGCCTTTTGTTAAACAAAATATTTAGTAAAAAATGTGTTAGTCACTAGGGCTGTCGCGGTGAGGGAATTTCCTTTGCGGTAATTTTGAGTGGCTCAATAGCGCGGTATGCGGTATTATCACCATACATTATTTCTATATATATCTTTATATATATATATATATATATATATATATCGTATATATATCTATATACACACACATACACATACATAATATATTATCTAGATTTTCATGTTTTTTTGTCAAGCTAAGTTTAATAAAGCCAAAGATGTTTTGCCTTTGCCAGCCTCATATTGCTGTTTTAATTAATAGTGTGGCAATTGAGTTTCTATGTCAGTATCTATGCCATGGACGAAAACAAGGCTATCCTTAGGGAATTTTGTTTTTAGCTATTTTTTCATCTCAGCCACACACAAACTATGACTGCTGGGAGATTCATTTCATCTGATGTCAGATACCTTTAATGTGTGTTCAAGCCTTTCTATATGTGTATATTGTTCTGAGGAGACAGAATACGGTAGATCGTAGAACCTGGAGGACAGCCTTGGGGACAGTGGAGTAAAAATGCAACTTCAAATGCAGTGTAGTCAAAATGGATTGTGTTTTATTAACTCTGAATTCTCTAATGTGATGTGCTGCTTGGCTGAGAGAGTGATGCTGGGTATCAGATACAGTAGGGCTGGGAGAGGCAGAACATGGGAAAATGTCTATAATGGCTGAGCAAAGTTGTAAATATCAGATGACATTCTCATTTAATTTTGATTTGCATTGGCTGAAAATATAGACCTGGAAATGGGTAAATCTTCTGAACGTCACCCTCACCTCCTCTCAACTCTATAAATCTCACTTTCTCCCCTCTGATTTACCACTTAGACATGTTTGGGCTCTGAAAAGCCAGAGTGAAAGTGTTATTGCTCATGTGGAGAATGTAATGGGGTGTTTGTTTGCCTGGGTAAGTGTAGAATAAGGTTGTATTGGGCTGAGGAGGTGTGGCTGACTGGTCTTTTTCAATGGCTGACACTGATATCTTGACAGTAGATCAGTCAATATTGTATTACACTAGTGTTTGACCAATATTGATTTTTAAATTTGCTGCAAAAAAGTGGAAATTTAATCAACACTTCAGTAAAATTCACAAAATTTACATTGTTTGGGCCAAACATTCTTTTAGATTTTGAAAAAACAATCTGACAATGGGGAACTAACACTTCTGTTAATAAGCTGTATAATTGATTAATCATCTATCCTAAGATGGTCTCTAAATGGATCATGACAGTTAATTTGATTAAGCCCACCTACAAACTTGAATACCTTAATAACGATAGGTGATGGGAATGGAAGAGAGCTGATTAGTTAAACGCCTGCATTTGATGTTTCTCAGTGATTTATTGTTTCACATTTTGGCAGGCAATAAGCATGAAGCTTTCAATGTAAAGACGAGTACCACACAGCAAAGACAACACTGATTTAACCTTGGCAAAGTTTGCAGAGCGCTTTATTTTGCATTTTTAAATGACAGAAATCGAGGGGATTTTTTTTGAGGGGCAGCACTTAATTGTCTAAAAATTATATAGGTCAGGATGTCTTGTTTGCTTGAAATTTGCAAAAGCCCCTAACACTGTATCATACGGAGGTGCTAAGAGGCTATGGATTATTATTTTTCTCTCTTGTTTTCTCGTGATCTCAACATTACGAAAGTTGTTTTCTTGCCATCACGACTTGATTTTCTCGTGTTCCTCTCGACATAACAGAAGTTGTTCTCTAAGTTACACAACTGCGCCAACGAGTGGGAGTATAGAACTGAAAACTGATGGGGTGTTGTATACTGTATATCCACTTTACTGTACGCGTTTGGGACAGAGTAAGGACCTTCTTCGTGATCGCTATAATTTGTGCAGTATTATTCATTACTGACATTTAAGTAACTTATAAATGTTAAATGCTTGAATCAGTATGATTATTTTGATTGCAAATGTATTTGTTGTTGTTGTATTCTTACTGCTAGATGCATGAATCATCACAATTTCATTACCACAATAGTGTTCGGTGTGATACTAAACTTGCTGCTTAATAAAACCAATGATGACGTCACTGTGTAGTATTCTGTTTTGCACTAGGGATGTTCATTTCGGTTATTTTTCCTAACCAATGCTCGTTAACCGATTATTAACCGTTAACCGACAAGATTATTTTAAATTAGAATTGAATTAAATTAGAAGGGACAAGTGTCTCTGACCCATTAAAAATACTAACATTTGTTTCCGGGGGATTCATTTTACATGCGCAAAAAGCAGCAAACAACAGAACACGAGGATTCACATGGTCAGCATGCCAGTGCTTGCGAGCGGAGATAAAATAAAAAGCTAGGCTATATACTATAATATACTATATATATAGCTAGCTATAATATTTATATATATATATAATATATATATATATACAGTAATATATAAACTAAATAGGCTAATCCGAGAAATATATTGATACTTGAATAATAATTAAGAAAATGACCGAAAACATGTGCCAACAAGTACCTAGTATGGCCGTTTGGTTCATTTTGTGTGGAACGAGAGACCCAACGTTGGTTTCAGTTTCTTTTTAGCCTAAATGAATTCGTTTGGGCTTGTCGTTTATATCGCTATAGCTTCTTATATTTTGAATTCTTTAATATTTTCTGAATACTGTTAATTGAAAGGATTGGTTGTGGAGTGAGGGGAACTAAAATAGCCTAGCTATGTTTTTCAGTGTTTATTATAATGTTTGGAAACATTTCACATCGGCATTAGGCCTATTTCTGAATGAAGTAATAAAATGTGACTTATACGCGACTTGCGTTTTTTTTCTTCTAAAAAAACACAATTATTTATATACACGTAGCATATTTTAACCATGCAGCAAGCCTTTTTAAATATTTTGATAAATTACTGAAAAAAAAAAAAGTATAAATTACTTTTTAAACCATTTAACTGATTGTATTAATCGGTCAAAATTCTTACGGTCGGTTAATGGTTAACCGGTTAAAATGAACATCCCTAGTTTGCACCTATATCTTTATTTGTGCATCTTTGAAGTACATGATTGTAGTTAATAAACGGGGATTATGATGTGATTATCTAGGACGCGCTTTAATGACATATTTGTAATGTACATCTTATTTTTAATCTTTATTGTTAATCATTAAATGTACTGTAGACTGATAAGAAAAGTGACTTATATATATGTAAAAATGTGTGGAATTTAATTCCGTGATGATAGACGGTGTGTTGCAATCTTTTGTATTTTTGTACTTTTATACACACTCAAAATTAAACACTCTTCTCAGACAGCATCCCAAGCTTGTAAAGCACATGGTATCAGTCACAGCTTATCCTACATGACTAGCCTAATAAAAATAACAAATAAATGCTACATAATTTTATTTCAAACAAATGAGGAAAATAAAGTGAGTTGAATCCACCTGCGCTTGCGGAGTTGAATGCTCTGATGTTAGACCATTTAAACATTAATTAAAACACAAACAAAATGTTTAGCGTACCGTCTCTGGAAAAAAAAATCAACAGTGATTGAGTATCCTATATATATTTATTTATTGTAGACATTTTTACTAAGCGAAGCAAAATTTGCTGAAATAGCCTGTCTACAACATACAGTAGCACATGGTTTATCTGTCGATCAGATGCACGGCAAAGTTGTGTTCGTTACTAAAGCAACAGTAGACTCACGATGCATTGTGTTTCAAAAATCAAACAACCATTGTAAAAAACAACTTTTGTTATGTCGAGATCACAAAAAATAAGTCGTGATAACGAGAAAACAACTTTTGTTATGTCGAGATCACAAAAAATAAGTCGTGATAATGAGAAAACAACTTTTGTTATGTTGAGATCACAAAAAATAAGTCGTGATAACGACAAAAACAACTTTTATGTCATGTCGAGATCACAAAAAATAAGTTGTAACGAGAAAACAACTTTTGTTATGTTGAGATCACAAAAAATAAGTCGTGATAACGAGAAAACAACTCCTTTTATGTTATGTCGAGATCACAAAAAATAAGTTGTGATAACGAGGAAAAACTTTGTCGAGATAACGAGAAAATGAAGTCATTTTAATGAGAAAACAACTTTTGTTATGTTGAGATCACAAAAAATAAGTTGTGATAACGAGAAAACAACTTTTGTTATGTCGAGATCACAAAAAATAAGTCGTGATAACGAGAAAACAACTTTTGTTATGTCGAGATCACAAAAAATAAGTCGTGATAACGAGAAAAATACTTTTGTTATTTCGAGATCACGAAATCACAAGAATCTTTTTTATGTCGAGATCACAAGATAATTAAGTCGTGATCATGAAAAAACAAGAAAGACAAATCATCATAATCCATGGCCTCTTAGCAGGGACGTACTGGGAGTAAAAAGCGGCCCTGGATTTTCTGCCAAGTAGGCTCACCACAACTACAAACGCTAACTACCTCACAATATTACAGCAATCCTATCGTATTTATGGCAAATAACATCACAAAACCCATGGTGACCCTGCTGAAAAAAAACAATAGAAAACATCACAGAAATTCTAATGATTTCCACTACAAATACCATTACAAACATTACAAACCATCAACTTTTAACCATTAAAACCATTAAAAATGGTTTCCTGTAGTGTGTTTTGGGACATATTACATTAGGATTTAGTGGCTTTAACAAAAGCCATGACTAGAAGGTGGCCAATTACCAGTAGAGACCAACAGGCACCATTACGGTTTCCATTTAAACCAATACAATTTTCATTATAACCAGTAAAACCATTACAAATGATGTGATGCTTTCTATTTTTGTTTTCAACAGAGGTTGGAAAATGTTCAGTAGGAACACAAAAAAATACTTGAAATCTACATAAAAAGAGCAGAATGCAAAATGTATACTATGACAATGATGAACATAAATCTAGAATCTAGAAACCAACAGAATTCTTCAATTTGATTAGATTTTTATTTGATTTCATGTCTGTGTGTGTCATGTTAATCAGACTAATCACCTTAGTGGCTACTTCTTTTACTCTATTTTCTAACTCAATAGCTCTCAAATGTAATCCGTTGTAGAATCGCTGCTGTCTCTTTATGAATTAATGGAATATTCATGCCAGACAATGCGGAGTGATAAATAGCAGTGGACGCTCGAACCTGGATTCGACTACGGCTCTATCCAGGCGAGAACTGGGCAACACGGTAACCCGATGTACTGTGCGCGCTTCACACTTTTCCCCACCCTCCCGTTCAGTATCACGCCCAACCGCTTCATCTTCACTCAGCGCACAGGTTTGCTTGCCATCACGAGCCCACTCTCTTTCGCGTCAGTTTCGGTTTCTTAAAGCAAAAATAGACTGCCTTAGCGCCCCCTTTTGTCAGCCGTCAACGTCACTTAATCTGACACTTTTTATTTGATGATGAATCAGCCAGGCCGATGGCCAGTCCGCCACTGCCTCTTAGGACTTCTGTAGTATCTTTCATCTTTTTTTTTGGTTTGTAGGAACCCAGGGGATGACAGCAAGATGCTGGTGTGTGACATGTGTGATAAAGGCTATCATACCTTCTGCCTGCAGCCCATCATGGACACAATACCCACCAACGGCTGGAGGTGCAAGGTAAGCTTGAATTTGTGTATGGACTACAAACAGCATTGTGCCAGTGATGCTGGCCTGCTGTGAGTACAGTGACACAGTGCTTTCATTTCCACTTTGAGCCTGTAACGCACAACACACACACACACCTGTTTCTTTTTGGTGTGTTTTTGGTCTGTGGGATTGAAGAGTGTGTTGGTTTTCATCTCACCAGCATACTGTATATTCCCTCTGGAATAATGCTGGAGCTTGATTTAATCACCATGATGAATACATTACCTCCAAAACACTTTAGTTTAATTATTCCTTATGTGCATGCTGTGCTAGGTTTTGATGCACTTCTCCTTAAAGACTGAGCTGCATGAGTGAGTTGTGGAATAGATGTTCTTGACTATAGAAGTTGTGTATTTTTCCACATGTATTTTCTCCATAAGGATTTTAAACTGTGAACCAAACCAGTTCGCTCCCAGATGAATCGGAATATAACAAACTTTGATTTGAATCAAAAAATATTTGACTGATGGTCTTAATTGAATTAGAGGGTGCAGTACAAAACTCTTAACTATAAGTCAAGACTGATAAGTGTAAAAAGCTCAATGCATTTTAAGTAATTCTGAAAATATTCAAGTTGTAAAAGGCCTGTAAGGAAACCGTCTCATACATAACATACACTTCTTACAATTTGAAAACCCACTTAAGATTGTCAAAGGCCCTATGGGAGTGTCCATTGAAGCAACAGATGGTCCATGAACAATACTTTCCTAAAATATGTTTGTAGTCAGATTGTTAATAGACCCCTAAATATCCTGCTTATGTGAAAGAATAGAAAAGCGGAACCAAATTACACGCAGATCCCTCTCAGACTGCTCCCGTCACTTTGTGGAGGTGGCCAAGAAGCCCCACCTGTCACCCAGGATTCAACACAGGAGTATGTCCATCATCAGAGGCTTGGAAAGGCTTGGATTTCTTGCTTAGGGTCTGTGGGTGGTTATTAGAGCTGATACTTGCCCCTCTTCAGCAGGCTGAAATGCTGCTCTTGATGAGCTTGAAGTGCCCTTTATTTATGTATTTTTTTAATTGACATGGAATTTTCTGGTGCTTTGCTCCTATTGAGTGCTGGTGCAGACTGATGAACATGATTTTGAGGATTTATAGAGGCGTAATTATGTTGGAGCTCAATCCAAATTGATTTAAGAGAACCTGCAAAGTTTGTAGTTCGCAATTGTTGTTAGGTTCAAGTGTCATTGTTCAGATGCAAATTGTTGTCAAATAACTCTAAACAATTTTTAACATTCGTTGTAATACTTGAAGCAGTTGGTCTCCGCAGTACAGCAACAATACAATGCACTGGTAGAATTTGCAATACTGTTTACACCACTGTACAGATTATACAGTATATTTATGTATATTTGCTGGCATGAACATATATGTTGGCTTTATATGGATTAGTGTGAAAATACAGAGTGAGACATGTCCGAAACAAATCAAGATGTGGAATTTTTTATTACATTTTTATTTTTTTGTCAAGTTCTAAACGAAAGGA
Source organism: Sinocyclocheilus anophthalmus (assembly GCA_018155175.1). Taxonomy (NCBI): domain Eukaryota; kingdom Metazoa; phylum Chordata; class Actinopteri; order Cypriniformes; family Cyprinidae; genus Sinocyclocheilus; species Sinocyclocheilus anophthalmus. The sequence continues at coordinate 248,001 of JADLZN010000427.1, forward strand.
GAAACTAATCAAATGAGTTTAGTAAATTATACAGATACAAATTTTGGAACGGTAGTGTATTTATATATAACCAATAGATCTGTTTGAAAACCACTGCTGGATATATCGCCGATATTAGGCTATTTATTTGTTAGGCTCTTTTTTGGCGGCTTTTACAGTAACATTTATAGCATAATTATGAATTTGATCTTGAGGAGCCTTGAATCATTAGATAGATTAGATAGCTTCGATATTTGACCACTGTTTATAATAATACATGGTTACAGTGACAGTAATATTTACATTTTCTGTCAGGAATTCAAAATCAATCTGTAGTTATTGATAATTGGAATAGAATAACGAGACTCACACCTGTACATATTCAGTTGCTTTTACTCCCATTCATTTTTGATCACAGGGCGTTGCTACACAACATCCATCAGGGCTTTAAGTCCAAAAGGGAAATATTGATGTATTCACACATTTACTTCTTATCTTTAGATAAAATAATTTCTCTTTGTTTTCCATTAATTATGCAGTCTGATGCGAAGTGGCTTCAACCACTGTCTGCCTCTCTCTCTTACGGGATTGATGACCTGCAGATCCATCAATCAGTGTTATGTGATCATATTTCCCACCTTCCAGTGACATAAACTTCTGTGTTCTGTCTCTTTATAACTATGATGAAACATGAAGCTAAGAATGATATGATTACGATAGGAAATGGTTTATATGTGTTTTTCATGCATTTTGTGGTATTTTTATAATAATAAAATGTGTTTACATGATAATAAACCAGTGTAATAAAAAAAAAACGACATATAATGCGTTTATGCATTATTATATACAAAAACCACAATACAATGTTAATGCAAACAAATACAAAGTGAGTTTTGAGCAGAATCTCAAAACTCTTAATCTCATACTCTCATGTGTAGTTTTCAGTCTGAAATAGACATTCTGAAAAGCCCTGCATGGATTAGGGCACCTGAACCAGTGTCACATATCCCAGACGGTGTCTCTGTTGTCACACAAGTGGGAGCGCTGTCCGTTTATGATTTTATTGTTTGCACTGTCATGTTACAGCATATTACTTTGCAGTGTTTTAAATATAGTGAGTTTGCAGTCATCATTTTGTATAACCGTGCATTAGATGAGATTGCAGTGAGTTGTGTGTTGTGTTTTGCAGAACTGCCGAACGTGTGCTCAGTGTGGCATGAGGCCTAATGGCCAGTGGTCATCTAATGGTGTAATGTGTGAAGGATGTCAACAGCAGCGTGATTCAGCGCTGGTCTGCCTCGTCTGTGGGCAGAATCAGGACTCTGGCCACCCTCTGGACAAACACTCTTGCTGCACTTGTAAGAGGTAGGAAATGAGTCTCAAGTGACCTGTTGCTTTAATGAAACTGATTCTGCATAATAACAGTATGACACATATTTCCATTAAAATTTTATTTTATTAAGGAAATTCATTAAGTGTCATCCTTGTTGCAAGTGAAATGTGTGTGTATTTCCCTTGCATTAATTTATCTTAGTTTTTTCATGGTTTAAAGGAGTGACTGTTCATGTTGGTACCCAATTTGACAAGTTTCTACCACATGACATTAATACTACTGCCATAGTATTATTACTACTACAGAGCTTGAAGATATAATCCCTGACATGTAAACGCTGCTATATGGGGAAGGGATGTTTCACATCATAGCGGTTACTATATTGTGTATTTTAGCATGTCTGTGTTGACCAACTAGAGATATCTGTTTTATAACATTATTCGTACAAACCTGAATACTGACAATATAGCCTCAGGTGTTGTTATCCATTATTTGTGTGAAGACTCAGTGAGTGTTGATGAATAATAGCTGATTATTCTCTGCAGGCTTCAAAGACTATGATTAACCGATAGACAAATTCAGAAAATGCTGCATTAGGGATGCTCATTTTGGTTAAAGGGGGTCATATGACGTTGCTAAAAAGAACATTATTTTGTGTATTTGGTGTAATGAAATGTGTTTATGCGATTTAAGGTTAAAAAAACACATTATTTTCCACATGATGTACATTATTGTTTCTCCTCTATGCCCCACCTATCTGAAACGCGTCGATTTTTACAAAGCTCATCGGTCTGAAAAGCGAGGTGTGCGCTGATTGGCCAGCTATCCAGTGCATTGTGATTGGCCGAATACCTCAAGCGTGTGACTGAAATGTTACGACCCTTACCATGCTGTGATGACGTGTCCCGGCGCGACGATTCAAAAACATTCAAACTCATTATACAAGAGGCATTTGTTGATCCAGTGGGGACATAATACCATATAATGAATTAGACTGTCTTTTTACGCGTTGCGTATCGCGCCACGTAAACATAAAACCATGTCTGCATTTGTGACGGAAAACGACCAACCACGCACTACTTACAAGCTAAAAACTTCGGTTGAACGAAGTGGCAAATTCTTTAAATATGAAAACATACTTACAGGCTGTGAGTCAGAAGCGCCAGACTGTCCTTGCAAAGTTGGAATTTGGACCCACTTTATAGAAACAGAACGGATTGATGGTAGACGGGCATTGTAGGCTAATCTCCCAGGAAACTGTCCTCGTCCTCCATAAAATGCGCTGCACACATCTGAATTTTTGGGTTAAACTGTTCTGGAACAGTATTGTAAATACAAATAACTACTGATTTCTAGTCGTGTCCTCTTTTTTTGAAGGCCAAACAAAGTAGTTTCGCTTCATAACGAAACACACAGCGTCTCCACAACATGGTGGCGGCAACAACAATACTACAGCGAGAATAAAAGTTACGCCGCCTTTCTTTGCGTGACCATTTGGGCAGCATTACGCAAATATTCCCACATAGTGACCTAGAAATGTGGGGGCGTGTTAGAACGAGACATTTTATGTAGGCGTGGTTGACTCTTAAATTTTAAAAAGAATATCTCTTTGGATTTAAGACTTTACTCTTTGCAACTTTACAGACCTTCTTTAAGCACCAAGAGCTTGTAACACACCAAAGAGAAAAGAAAAATTGAAATCGCATCATATGAACCATGAATTTTACAACTGACAACCGCTGACTCATATCCGAACATAACCGTTAACTGAGAAGATGTGAATATTAAAGAGTATTCAAAAAATAACGAATGGAAGAGTATCTGTGACACGTTAAAAGTTTCTTGATAAACAAAGATAAACTGAATAAAATAATATAAATAAAAATAATAAAATAAATAGGCTTGCATTCAATATTTTTCAATTAATAATTAAAATTAAGATCCAAAACGAAAACACCACTGAATCCTTTTATGCCACTTGAAGAACCATAGGTTTTTTCGTCCGACACAAAAAATAAATAGCAGGCTACTCAGAAGCAAACTTACGTGTGTGAAAAGACGTAAGTTTTTTTTTTAATTGACTTTGAAAAAAAACAGACTATCTTTGATTCATGAAGCAAGGGCCAATCAGAGGTGGTTACTTTAGTATCTACTCACTGCCATAAAGCAGGTTGTTTTGTCAGTTTTATGAGTTGTGCCATGCTCGCGAATCCCTCATAGAACAACCAAAATGTACACACAATGTAAATAAGAGGTTAATGGCAGTAGTTTAGACCTTCATTAATATAAAGGAACTTGGTGAGATCGCGAAGCAATTCGTGATGAGATTGCCGTGATGTGTTAAGTGAGCTTGTTAAGGAGTATGACGACTGACGAGACAGCTACTCGTTGCTGCGCACTTTCCCTTGTGTCTAGTCTTGCAGACTTTTACCTCAAATTCACTACCACTCATTTTGATATTGTGCCTTATCTATTTACAGCATTAAATCACGGAGCTGTACACTCTCCTGATAACATTTATACACATATCGGTCACCCCTTTTTTTCTCCTCTGCAATGGTGTTCCTGTATACTTACAGTTCAAGTGAAAGTAGAGCAGGTGCTTGTGCAGCGAAATGTCGGTAGGCACTTGTGGTTGCATGTATCGACACCGCCCCCGTTACTTAACAAATACATATAGAATATTTTTCTTTAACAATGCAGCAAACTTAAAAAAAAAAATACTGGGAAAAAAAAAAAACGTTTAAAACCTTTTAACTGATAGTATTAATTGGTCAAAATTTAGACTTTTAAACAGTCAATATGAGCATCCCTAGTCTGCATAGAACACTGTAATTGAACCGGCAGCTTTAGAGAGTGGTTCAATGATGTCTTTTGTGAACGAAAAGATATAATTTGTGTGGCAGATTGATTTGATTCTCTTGCTTTGAGAACTGACCATGGGTCAGTCATGTAATCATGTGCCACATCATGTGTCATGAATGTGGATGGAGTCTTTACACAACAGCCAATCAGATCTGATCTGTTATGTATCGAGAGTTACAATTTGTGACTGACTTTATTAGTTCAAAGTTCATCGCACTTAACTATTGACTATTGTAGTTATGTTACGGTAACATAACTTGGGGGTGTTCCTTTGCATTTCCCACCCATTTTCCACCCTGTTGGCTTGCATATCATATGTGTTTCCATTAGCATCACCATATGGCAGGTGTGCCCAACCCTGCTCCTGGCGATCGAATGTCCTGCAAAGTTTAGCTCCAACCTAATCAAAGAACCTGCTTTATTTTTAGTGATCATGAATACACTAATAGTTGCTTCAGGTGTGTTTGATTAGGGTTGGAGCTGAACTTTGCAGGAGAGTCGATCGCCAGGAGCAGGGTTGGGCACCCCTGCCCTATGGTATTACACAGATAATGACAGTTTTCAGTCAGATTTCCCAAATACTCCCTCCATCTTCCACTGGTTGGCCAAATAGATAGTCCAGCCTCAAAGTCACAGCATTGGTCGAACCAGAAATTTAGACTGTGGTGGGACAGATTAGACTGTGGCCGGAGTCTAGGGTATTAATGGAAAACACTGCAGTGCTCATGGACGTAAGGCACTTAAAAAACAGAAACTGAGTTCTGTAGTCTGTGTACAAAATGTACACATGTGGATGCAAGAACTATAGCTCAAATAACACATTTTTATTTAACAAAACTTTGTGCTACACGTTTCTGCTTTAGGTGCTGTACATAGAGCTTTAATATGTATTAACACTGGAAATCCCTCTATTGTTCCGGTTAACAATTAGTATCAGCGTAAATAAAACAATGTTGGGTTTAGGCAAAAGCTGTTGCCTTGATTTGGTGAATTGATGGTTGTCACAGATGGTTGTTTATTGTGTGTTTCTCTATCAGATGGGTTCATGTGGACTGTGACAGGCAGGAGGGTGCTGACCCTGACACCCAGATGCAGGATGGGTACACCTGTAGAGTGTGTAAGCACGTGGAGGAGGAGAGCAGGCACAATCAGCCTGTCAGCAGCCAGGAGGCTTCGTTCACTGACCCAGAGCCAGCCGAGGGTGAGTAGACGTCTCTCAGCACTTGATACACTTCTGATGGGTTTGTTATCCATGCAGTTGGCAGTATTGTAGTGTTCTGGAGGCTGGACATACTGCTCCACAACAAAGACCCTGTTTACACCTGCATCTGTGTCCGGTCATCCAATCAGAGGTGGTCAGTTGGGACAGATTGCAGTTTTACACCTGGCATTAACCTGCATATCAAATTCATCTCCTGTCACCACTTGTTATCATATTTCGAAGAGAAGGTCTTACTCACAGTATTGATATAGCACAAAAAGTATTTAAATAAACTGAAGCTTTTATCTCAATCAAATTACAATGTTTACACAACAGATAATATGTGGTTATGTATGTTTTTGACTACCTTCAAATTTATATGATTTATCGGATCATGTTTGCACCTGTATTTAGTGCTAACCACTTGATCATAACAGTCAACATCATTTTAGTACACAATTAAACATGTCTATACACATGTCTAATACAAATATTTTGTATTTGGCTTTCTTTCTTTCTTTCTTTCACCAGTCATGTGATGAGAAATTAATTCAGCAAAAGTGTAGATTCTTTTTTTTCTTCATTCTTCCTTTTTTTTTGAATTATTATCATATATTTTAATTTCTTTTACCAAATACAAGTCAGTTCTACCATGGAATAAGTATATTAAAGTTAAATGTTTAAAAATCTACTCTCCATGCTTTTAGCTTGTACTATTTTCCTGCTATGTTGAGGTTTATTTTTGCTGTTTACTTTGTCGACTGCTGTTCTGTGAGTGCTGTAGGCCAGTTCTTGTGATGTTAAGCACTCTTCATGACTTTTACAGAGGGTATTGCATTGAGTGTGACAAAGATGTAATGCTTGAGCCTCTCTGCTCTTACTGATTGTACATTACTGTCAGTTCAGCCAGAGACCTGAGCGTGTGAGCAGGTTGAGAAACGCCACCGCCACATCTTAATACGTCTTTCATAATATGCCCTAAATGAGCGTATGCATTTTTTAGTGTCATGTAGGGACCACATTTTCCCTCCCTAAAACAATGTGAAGTCAGCATGAAATGAAAATGGCCTCGGTTACAGTGTACATTTTATTCAAAGGGGGAAAAGTGCTTGTCAATGTAATCTTGACTGTCCACCAATCCACTTATTTTGTCAATTCACTTTTTCTTATTCTTTTTTTACCTTGCAATAAATCACATTACAGAAGTAAAATGGCTTGCAGATGCCATTTCATGTTGACTTTATGGCCAGTTTTTGAGTCCACCATGGAGAATTGGGTAAGACATTTTTATTTTATTTTTTTGTTGCACACTACAAATCTCTCTAAAAACTGCAACCAAAGAAAGAAAATAAATCACCTACCAGCTTCCTGTGTTCAGAGACCCAGCTGGTGACCTATCATCAAGACCCTGGAAGCTAAAAGCAAATCTTATTTTCCTTGGGCCCTTTATTAGGAATTGTAATGAGAATGAACCAGGGCTTAAAGTTCTCCGGCACCATGGCGGATCTCCGGCATGCTGCGTTTGGCTGCGGGAAAAAAAGATAATCGTCCTACATTTAAAAACTCCTACATTTAAAAACACTTGTTGATATCACGTTCGAGTTCATGAGTGCGCCTACCAATGTATGAGAGGAACACAGCTTTCACTCTCAACAAAACTAACATTACTAGCCAATCAGAAGTAGGGTTGGGTACCGAATCCCGGTACCTATTTAACCGGTATGTACTAGAACCGAATCAGAACGCAGATTTCGGTGCCTCATTTCGGTGCCATGCCTGAGTGATCGATTGAAATATTTCCTCCGGTTCTCTGAAACGGACGTAAGAAGCATCACTGGCACCGCACATGGAAAATAATTTCCCGACTGAGAAAATGCATGTGAACTCAAGTCGGAAAGCTCTAATACAAATCCAACACATCTTTGTAGTAACAAGAGTGTCCATGTTGTTTTCCATTCCAACTTAAAAGCACAACTCGGGAAATGAGAGCATCCAAGGAGCGCATGAATGCAGTAATTACACTTGCTCTGATGGCAGCAGGTAGCCTTCCGTTAACTAAGATAAACATGCTTAAATTAAAATGCCTAAAGCTAACCTCCCTTGTATTCACATTTCTAAACATGTCCAACAAAAGAGAACATTATAACCTATTTACTCCACAACACCAGTCAAATGCTGCCTTTTGTGATCTGATGAGGCTTCTTGTCACAGAATGAGGCAGAAAATATGTTCCATATGCTACTTTAAAAAGAATACATCGATTAGCAATAGATTATAAATTAGGATGACCATACATCCTCTTTTACCAGGACATGTCCTCTTTTTGGACCTACAAAAATGTGTCCGGCCGGTATTTCTTTATCGTCCAAAATGTCCGGGATTCGGCTGTTTACTTAATCTCGCTCCCGCTGAATCTCTGACCATTACCGCCTGCTCCCGCAACATGTGTTTCACTCCCGTGATTTTCGTGTCCACTCCCTTTAAACATTCTAAATTTGTATTATAATTTGGCGATCGGAGCCGCCGCTCTCAGGATGCGGTGTATTTAAATATTTTTGAATGAGCGTTTGGCTGTTTACTTTCACATTCGATTTTCGCGAATACCCGCACTCTTGTAGGGAGCACATCTTACAAGATCAGATTTTTGTCAATGAGCTCAGAATCTGTTGAGCAGCAAATATTCCAGCATGGTCTTGGCAGTCATCTCTCCTTATTCTCGACCTGTGATCAGTGAAAGCTAACTCCTGCAGCTCTTGTTGGATGCAGGGTTGACAAGTCCGCGTTTTTTTTCCACAGAATCGAGCTACTTTTAAACTGTTGCCATGGGTTGATTTTCCCAAGTGGGTTAAAGGTTTGAAATATTGCATAAATTACATTTGACTGAGATGCTTGTATTAAAACATTTTGCATTCTACCTATGATAAAACTTTCATGGACTTCTACATTAACTGTTCCCTTCTGGTGGAATGACCTGCCCAGCTCAATCCAAGCAGCTGAGTCCTTCTTTTCAAGAAACGGCTGAAAAAACATTTCTTTCATATTCGTTTGACCCTCTAACTCTAGCACTCTCTATTCTAATGCTACTTCTAATTTTTTCTGCTTGTTTTTTTTAATTAAAAAAACTTGATCCTCTAACATTTGCACTCTCTATTCGGTTTCTATTCTAACTACTTGTTTTATTAAAAAAGAAAAGAGCCTTTAACACTAGCCTTCTCTATTCTTTCTACTATTGTGTAAGTATCGGTTCAGGTACCGTTTAGGCACCGGAACCGTTTTAAAAGTATCGATTTGGCACCGGTATCGAAAAAAACCCAAATGATACCCAACCGTAATCAGAAGTTTTTGCTCTTATTAACACAAGACGCGCATAATAGTATCCAATTACAGAGGCGCAGCTGATGAATGGAAAAGAAGCCTGGGTCTCGAGCGAGACACATTGAAAAAGTTGCGAGGCGCAATGGTCAAAGATTTCCATCTAGCGTCATATTTAGATTAGTTAAAACATTTCAAAATACAACTACATTGTTTTACTTTTTGTGATTAAAAGACAAATATTTTGTCATTTGAAAATTTCTTAAAAATAGTATTAAAACATTGTCTCATTCTAGTGAACCAATATCTGTATTTTGTCTCACCTCGTGAGCTAAGTGTATTGTCACACCCCTAGTGTATATGAGCGTGATGAAAGTCATTATTTTCCAAGTGTATGATATAGCTTTCATTCTTTAGGTCAATCATATATTCATAAAAAAAAAATATTTTGAATAAGGAAAGCGATAACTTTGCCATAGTATCCTTTCAAATGTTAAAGTTGCCCCAGTTATTGCATTCTTTGCATGTGCTGCATGTCACATGTGTTTGCACCATATTGTAATGAGTAAACTTTCTTGGTATTGCTGTTTCAAATATCCCACCATAATCTGTAGTCTGAGCCTGTAGATTTATTTAGGTGTAAGTTTTGGCCAATGGTGTTATGATTCACACGACCACAGTTAGTTTCAAGGAAATTAATTTTCAAATGTTCTTTTTTTTTTTTCAAAAACCTGTGTGGTAGGTTCTTGCTTCGCTCTCCGCAACCCCCAACCCGGGAAAACCCCCCGAGTTCAGGCAGAAGGATTTTTTTACACAGACTTTAACCACCCCCCCTCGCACTAAGCAATTTCCTTGTAGCCTGATGGTAAGACCCAATGCCCCCCAATCGACCCTTCGTGTGCCTTTGCAGTGGTTACAACTGCAGCTTATTACCAATTATTTTTTTCTGCCTGTGGTGGGGAGTTGATATATGTTGGCATGTGGTTGGCAGAAAAGGATACAATAAGACCCGGCTGTAAAGGGCTCTTTGTAAAGCCAGTCATGCCAGCAGCAATGCACTGGGCCACTGCCAGCAGCTAGAGGAAGCAATCATCCCATTGTTGGGCCCCCAAGAGAGACAGCTCTAATCAAGACAGAGACGCCCACCTGTTAACCAACCCTACCACACCCCCACTTCCTGATAAACACACACTGAGTGCACACATGCACACATTCATACTAGAGTTGTCACGACACCAGAATTTTCACAGCTTAGCGTTACTAGTGAAATTTCACAACTTCTTTCACCTGTTCCTGGAGACTATAATTATTATAGTATGCATAACAGGTACATACTAATATTTTTTTTGTCTCTGCTGTCTTGAATATATTGGCTTGACTACTGAGACAAAACGTAAATACCGGATATAAGTTAATGTAGTAGTGTTCTTTTTTTTTCTTTTTCAACAAGTAGTTAATTGGTTCTGTGTTAACTACAGTTGTAGATCATAGTTTACTCTAGTTTTTAATGCAAATAATGCACCCGCCCTGCTCTAAGACATATGTATGTCATCTTACATTTCATAAGGTGTTTTAAGACTTGTGCCAAATAACACAAGTGCAAATGTGATATTGATTTTATACAACAGTTCAATAAATAAAAACGTAATATTGTGTTATATTTTAGACAGTGTTGTCTGTTTTTGCTCAATTTTGCCAATGCAAATATTACCTATTAAAGCCACAGCAGAACTGTTGTGCGTCTCCATGCAATGCATACTTTCTGAATGAATCCGTGTTTTAAATGAAGAATGAATCAATGATTCAGTAGCCCATTCATAAAGAGAGCCATTTACTTCATTCTTGAATGAATCAGCCATTTGAACTAATCGAATTCCTTCCACCGCGCACACCTCAGTGGCGTGACTCCACATTAAGAATTGCCGGACGCCACCTACTGGGCCAGTTTCTTATTTAGAGTATCATTTCATTAACAAAAAATAAATAAAAATATTTCCATATTTAAAAAAAAAATCTGGGAAAAAATACCTATTAATAATAATAAAAAAAAACTTAGTAATGGACATGGTTCACCCAAAAAAAAAATAAAAAAAAATATAATATATATATATATATATATTTTTCTTTTTTCTTTTTAAGCTAAGTTGGGTAATTTCTGTTTTATGCTTTTTTTCATTAACCAATAATGAATTTAAGGGAGTTATTTTTAGGGTGATTTCTCAGCCAAATGTATGTGCGATCAGTGCATAAAATCAGTGCGTCAATGTGTAAAAGAAAATTTGCAGAGGGGCTGCAAGCATGACAGTTGGTAGCACTTATTAAAAAGCTGAAATACAGCGGTAACTCCGTTACAATTGTAAATAAAACAGTGCTGCACAACTTTCTTGTCACAGAGAAGTCAAACAGTATTTCCATGTTTTCAAACAAATATTCAGAATTGTATGTTCTCTGTGGTGTATGTTTTCAAACACCACCAGGTTTATTCGCAGTGCAATGGAGAAGAGGTTTGAACACCTCTCCGTGCAAAAAATCTGTTGCATTGGCGACATGCGAATGTTTGTGTCAGTCTGAACAGATTGAATTGAACGCCTTTATTGTCATTGTATTTTTCTGTATACAACGAAATTAGGAGCACTACTCCTGACTGGTGTTAGAAAAACAAACATATAACCACAGACAATAAATAAGAATGACTAAAGTAAAATTTTACGAGTAAATACAACAAGTGACTGAGTCCTGATATTCACATTGAGCAATCAGAGTGACCATTTATAGTATTGCACGTTGGCCTTCACCTTGATATGCACAGTAAGTTTATACAAAAGTACAATTTAAATGGAATGAGTAACTGTGGTGATTTAGTGACTAGAGATAGTATAGTCAATTTCACATTGACATATGTGGATATTAACTGTGTCTTTTGTTTTTTTTTTTTTGCACATATATTATTGCACCTTTACGCAGATATAGAGGTCACATTTAGTAACCAGATATGGTATTACCCGACAACTATTTAGGACATTGTTGAAGTTATGATAAATTAAATTGTCAAAGTATGGTATTGCAGATTGACATACGGCCTATTGCTAGCAATATTGTATATTGTATGTTGTATAGCAGCAATATAGACAGAAGAGATTTGAGTGAAATAAGTGATTGTAGTTAAAAGAATAACGTGGTTGGAATAGTATTTTGGCATTAGTGCATTTTATGAGTTTAAAGTCCTGATAGCAACTGGGAAGAAACTGTTCTGTAAGCGAGTGGTTTTTGCTCTCTGTACCGCCTGCCTGAGGGCAGAAGATTAAACAGGTGGTGTCCTGGATGGGATGTGTCCTTGATGATGTTTTTGGCCCTTGAGAGATAATGGGAGTGAGCAATGCTTTCCAGGGAGGATAGTGAGCAGCCCATGATTTTTTGGGCTGTGTTGATTATTCTTTGGAGGGCTTTCTTGTCTGCTGCAGTTTTGCTTTTTTTTTTTTTTTTTTTTTTTTTTTTTTTTTTTCTTTTTTTTTTTTTTTTTTTTTTTTTTCCCTTTGCCAACTGAAGTACCACACTGAAATGCAGTACACTAACACACTCTCTATGGTAGAGCGGTAAAAGGTAACCAGCAGCTTACACTCTATGTTGTTCTTCCTAAGCACTCTGAGGAAGTGCAGCCGTTGCTGTGCCTTTTTGATAGTTGCAGAGGTGTTAGCAGACCAAGACATGTCGTTGGATATGTGTACTCCCAGGAATTTGAAGGTGCGGACCCTTTCAACACAGTCCCCATTTATGTAGAGTGGGACCTGCTCAGTATGGTGCCTCCTGAAGTCCAGAATGAGCTCTTTTGTCTTAGAGGTGTTCAGGGACAAGTTGTTTTCAGAGCACCACTCCTCTAGTTTCTGGACTTCATCTCTGTATGCTGATTCATCATCTCCTGAGATGAGTCTGATCACTGTGGTACCATCTGCAAATTTGATGATGGTGTTGGTGGGATGAGTGGGAGTACAGTCATGTGTGTACAAGGAGTAGAGTAGAGGGCTCAATACACACCCTTGTGGAGAGCCGGTGCTGAGCGTGATGGTGAAGGAGAGGTGGGGGCCGAGCTTAACAGTTTGTGGGCGGTTTGTGAGGAAGTCCTTTATCCATGTGCAGATGGAGGGGGAGAGGCCCAGTTCAGATAATTTGCTGATTAGAATGTCTGGGATAATTGTATTGAACGCTGAACTGTAATCTATGAAGAGCATTCTTACATAGGTTCCCTGCCGTTCAAGGTGGTTAAGTGCAGTGTTAAGGGCTATGGTGATGGCATCATCTGTAGACCTATTTGCTCTGTAAGCAAACTGGTGTGGGTCAAAGGTGGGGGGAAGGCTGGTTTTGATGTGCTGTGAGACCAATCTCTCAAAGCACTTCATGATTACTGGTGTTAGTGCAACCGGTCTGTAATCATTTAAACTGCTTGTGACTGCTTTTTTAGGAACAGGGATGATGGTGGCTGATTTTAAGCAGGGTGGTATGATGGCTGATGTCAGTGAAAGATTGAAGATCTTTGTAAAGACTCCAGAAAGGTGGTTGGCACAGGCTTTGAGTACATTTGAATACATACAAGATGCATTAACAGCCGTTCATTATAATGAAAATTTGATCACCAAATTTGTGCACTTTTCTTTGTGTGAACAGGACATATGTCAGATTTTGTTGATGTTAATGTTATTTAAATGTGAGTTTGGCAACCATTTATTGAAAATTGTTCTCATTAAAGTAGATAGTCTTGCCATTTAGTCTTGCGTGCTTAATGCTTACCATTCACATAGTCCTGCATGTGCTGCGTGTGTCTGAAAAGGAGTTCATTTGGAGTGTTCAAACTGAAATTCTTGTGAAAAAAAAAAAAATAATAATCCAGTGTTGCCCAGAGGCGATTGGGTCATTCATGACAATTCAAAATGCATGAAGGTGACAATGGGAATATGCATAATTTTACTTCTGACAGTCTCAGCGCTGGACTTGCCAGAAACTGCAAGTCCAATGATTAATGATGCTTCACTTCATGTCTTAATCCATTCACGTGTGGTAAACATTGACCCATCGACTAATTGGGTACTTTTGTGGATGACTGGTTGACTATTAAAAAGGGGTAATCTTGTAGGCCCTAGTGTTGTTTTGGCATTAAAGTAAAAGTAATTTTGACATCTTTAGTACATTTATAGTAATTATAGAAGCTCTTTGGTCTTATGGCCACATGTTAGAGGGAGGGGGTATTTTCCCAACGGTGCAGTAAAATGACTCCTCCACCAATCTAAAGGTTTTTTGTTGCCATGGATGCGTGATGCCATCAGTGATTCATCCTGACACGGCTGAAAAGAACCACAGTCACTCTTACTCACATGACCCAGTGCACAAACAACACAATCACCTGAGCTGGTGCACAAATTGCTGATTGTAGCTGCTGCATAGCTGCTTTGAGATCTGCTTCTGTCATGATGTTATGAAGTGTTAATCTGTTAGGCTGGAGGCTAGAGCCTGTCTGATGTCATACCCACACTGGGAATAGTAAATCCTTTATGTTCATCTGCTTTGCTCCCAGGCAGTGTGCAACGCTGCCAGTTGACACTGTCAGGTGAGTATTGATGAGTGAAGTCAGAGCGAGGGCTTATGGGAGTTTGCAAACCCTGAGGCGCACCCGATCAGCAATAATAGATGTTTGAAACCCAGCATCAGTGTGCAGAATCAGCCAGAGAGCATACTTGCTCTGCTCTCTGGAGTAGGAATGTGTCAGTATCTTGTTTTGAGCTCCTCTTCTTCCTTGTCTGTTCAGTCGGACTGCAGTCATTGCACATCAATGCCTCATGACCTCAGCGGCCTTTCCTCTTGTTTGAACTCTAGATGTCCACTGAGGTGCCCCGAGGCCTCTTTACATGCTGCCTCTACTGGGCAGCTCAACTATTCTTGAACTCTTGTCTTCTCCCAGTGGCAAAACGGAACAGAAAAGCCTTTAAAACACTGCTTTTAAATGTTGTTTTAAAGTTGTCACACTATTCAAAAAATGAAATATCGATATCATGTTATTATAACATATATGATAATATTGTAAATAATCCAACTCCTGTAACTATCTGGATGACAGTCCAATGTAGTAAGTGGCAGTAGTGCACCTAACCGCTGGTTGACACCTGTCATAAAATGGATAAAAAAAGAAGACAATGACGATGCAGTGTGCAGCTGCTACTGCTGTACAAAATCATGTCTGAGATGAAGTGACAGATGAAGGTATGACACTCTACCTGCACCTGAGAAATATTAGCTCGCCAATGTGGGAGCTTTTTGGATTCTGTAAAAAAAAGATGATGGGTTAGACACCCCAGTCTGCAGGAAGGGCTGACATTTTCTCTCCTCCACCCTCCGTATTTGAAGTGTGAGAAAAATGATAAAACACAAAAATATACCAAATTAAAGATTCATTTAACTTATAATGTTATTTATTTATGTGAATATTGTAATAATATTATCATCTTACCAGTGAACACAGTTAATACATTTATATAATTCAACAGTACAACTGTTTGATTTAAGACAAGCACACCAATTCTATCGTTCCTGCTTATTTGTAGATCCTCAAACCCGTCATTTTAACTATTACATTTTAGTGCGTAAATGATCCTGCATATTTGTGCAGTACGTACTGTGTATAGTACAGGGGTTCTCAATTCTGACCATCGAGGTCCACTTTCCTGCAGAGTTTAGCTCCAACCTTGTTCAGGTGTGTTTGAATAGGGTTGGAACTAAACTCTTCAGGAAAGTTGGCCTCAAGGGCCAGAGTTGATAAGTCCAGACACATCAAATCGTGTGGCTTGTTGAGGAAAAGTCATTTCAGGTGTGCAATTTTCTAAGTGATTGGACTTATGTCACAGAAACACCCTATCACAATTATCAAGCTCAACATATCTGATGTCCTTCATTTTTTAAAGTCTTTTAACTGCAGGAGACACAAGGGGATGTATTTATGCAGGTATGTAGATTGTTAGTTGTAGGTTGTGTAGTCTGGGGGAGGAGAAGACATTCTCTAGACTTTGACTTGTCCGCCTGGGTTAAAAATAGCTAGGAGCTCTAAACCAATGAGGCTTTCATCTTCCCTGTGCTGCTAGTGGATTGTAAGTGTGGAGACGTTATCAGGACACCGCAACCAACCTCACTTCTCTTTAGCACTCTGAATGATGGCTGCTCTGTCCTGAGTCTTTGATGGCTCTACACTGTTTCTTACTCCCCAGATTAGATTCAGATTAAGGGTTTACATTGCCAACGCAAGGTGGTCATACAAAATAGGATTTTCTTGCCGTTTTAAAACAAGTTAGTTTGATATGCTATGTAATAAAATACTATATCATTCACTTTAAGCTTCTTCCCAGGCAATTCATTGAAACTAAACTACAAAAATTATTCAGAAATTGTCATGTCTGTGACATTATAATAATAATAATAATTAATAATTTATACATTTAGCAGACGCTTTTATCCAAAGCGACTTAAAGTGCATTCAGGCTTTACATTTTTTTACCAGTATGCGTGTTCCCTGGGAATCGAACCCACAACCTTTTGCGCTGCTAACACAATGCTCTATCACTGAGCCACAGGAACATACTATTACATTATTTATATAAGTCTTCTTTATATCGGCTAAGCAACAGTGTCCCATGATCTGTTTTTTTTTCCGTTGTCGTTGGAATCCACTAAATACATAAAAAAACAAAACATAGTTATGGTTTTGTTTTAGTGGGTTCTCATTCGTTCAACCTACAGCTTATCAATTTTGTTCGTCATTGTGGGAATGTATATTTTGAAGTTTGAAATCCTGCACATGTAGGCGTTAGAATACTGTTTGTTTTTTTGCTCTTACAGTTATTCTGGATTCTTGTGTATGAGTGATTAATGAAGAGTGCAGAGCATGGCTCGTGTTTGTTTATTCATTTCTGAGTGCCCTGTAAGAGACAATCTCAGCAGTGTCTTACAAGAGCAGGGCTCATAAATATGTTGTCATGGTGATGACTGGCACGATGGGCTGCAGTGGCAGCTGAAGTATTCCTGTTCCCTGTTCAGTGAGGGAAGCGTAAATGTATGGTAGAGGAGGGGGAAAATAGAGCACTGTCGAATTCGATGTGTAAGATAGATATAGAAAATGCTGATTATTAATAGTAGAAAATAAGATGTCTTTTTTTTTAGTTGCTCTTTTAATTCTCTGAGCAATCACACTATTTTGATTGCCACCGAATGATAAATTATGCATTTAGTTGTGATTTAGGATTGAAAAATGGTTGTTCTGTCAAACCAAAGCAGTTCTAATCATTTGCATCTCATCTGATTGATGGTGTGAGTGGTCACTTTTTGAATATACTGTAACTAATTTTCATGTTCTGTCTGAACATTTGTCCAGATGCCTGATTTTTGTTGTGATGGGTTAGAAAATTGTTGTACCCTTTGAGTAATACACTAAACCCCAGGTTGCATCAGGACAGTTGAACATGTAATAAGTTAGCAGTGCTGCTCTGTGGCATAAGTCACATAAAACTCTCAAAAAAAGTATACAGACTATATATATATATATGCATGGAGATAAAGATTCTAGGCTACCTGCTGTTTCATTATTTCGAGGAGTTTACTAACTGGTGGTCAAGTGTTCTGTGTGTCAGATTTTTTGGTGCATGTTGTGATGCAGTTTGAGCAAAGATAATTGGAGTTCTGACAACCAAACACAAGCAATTTATTTTAATTCAGGAAGTCAATGACAATAGTTTCCAAGATAAAGACAATTTGCAACAAAAAATGTCATTGGTGTAAAAAATAATAATGTTTTCCTTACGCCTTGAATACATGTGAATTCAAAGAAAATATTATTAAAATAGTATATACAGGTGCATCTCAATAAATTAGAATGTCGTGGAAAAGTTAATTTATTTCAGTAATTCAACTCAAATTGTAAAACTCGTGTATTAAATAAATTCTATGCACACAGACTGAAGTAGTTTAAGTCTTTGGTTCTTTTAATCGGGATGATTTTGGCTCACATTTCACAAAAACCCACCAATTCACTATCTCAACAAATTAGAATACTTCATAAGACCAATAAAAAAAAACATTTTTAGTGAATTGTTGGCCTTCTGGAAAGTATGTTCATTTACTGTACATGTACTCAATACTTGGTTGGCCTCCTTTTGCATGAATTACTGCATCAGTGCGGCGTGGCATGGATGTGATCAGCCTGTGGCACTGCTGAGGTGATGTGGAAGCCCAGGTTGCTTTGATAGCATCATCTGCATTGTTGGGTCTGGTGTCACTCATCTTCCTCTTGACAATACCCCATAGATTCTCATGGGTTCAGGTCAGGAGAGTTTGCAGGCCAATCAAGCACAGTAGCACCATGGTCATTGAACCAGCTTTTGTTTTTTTTGGCAGTGTGGGCAGGTGCCAAGTCCTGCTGGAAAATGAAATCAGCATCTCCATAAAGCTTGTCAGCAGAAGGAAGCATGAAGTGCTCTAAAATTTCCTGGTAGATGGCTGCGTTGACTGTGGACTTCAGAAAACACATTGGACCAACACCAGATTACATGTCAAGCCCAGACTGACTGTGGAAACTTCACCCTGGACTTCAAGCAACATGGTTTCTGTGCCTCTCCACTCTTCCGCCAGACTCTGGGACCTTGATTTCCAAACGAAATGCAAAATGTACTTTCATCTGAATATAGACTGGTGTTGGTCCATTGTGTTTTCTGAAGTCTACAGTCAACGCAGCCATCTACCAGGATGATTGCCTCCATGCCCCACCGCACTGATGCAGTAATCATGCAAAAGGAGGCCCCACCAAGTCTGAGTCCAGTACATTAATTGACCATACTTTCCAGAAGGCCCACCATTCCATAAAATGTTTTTATTGGTCTATGAAGTATTCTAATTTGTTGAGAAACCCACCAATTCACTATTTGTTAAATGTGAGCCAAAATCATCAATTAAAAGAACAAAGACTTAAACTACTTCAGTCTATGTTCATTGAATTTATTTAATACCCGAGTTTTCGCAATTTGGAGTGACTTACGGAATAAATTGACTTTTCCACGACATTCTAATTTATTGGGATGCACCTGTAATATATATATTAATATATATATATATATATATATATCATGTTACTTTAAGTATGAATTGCCTTTTTGAAAAAAATGAATGTAATTTCATTGATCCTTGTAGATGTTCAGAATAGTAAATAGTTAGTTGTTTCCTTGTGCAACCCAACATTTCTCTTTCCTATCCAGATGTCTTCATGGCTGTTGAGGAAGTAAATGAGGCTGAGGGGGAAGTGGCGTTGGAGCCAGAGGCCAGTACTAGTCCACCTCCTACAGTGCCAGAAGAGTTCCTGTCATGTAAGTTTTTCTTTTAGTCAGATAATGTTGTCCATAACGTGTGCATAATGATTTGTAGTAATGTGTTTTTAGCCACAAATGCCTTAGAAGTTTTTTTTTTGGCACAGCTGCTGAACCTGCCCAGGAGATCCAGGTTACTGTTACTCTGACAGAGGGTTCCGAGCCTCCTCCATGCGCCTCCACTTTAGTAGGTGTACCCTCCCTCTCCTTTCAGGCCTCTTCCACAAATGAAGACCATAACCAGGAGCACAGCTTCATTGGTGCTTTAGAAATGGGGAAGGAAACGGAGGATAAACTGTCTGATGCTACAGAGGATAAACCTGAAGCGGACGTTTCAAAAGCTCTTCCTGCTTTGCCTACCAAAGAAACTTCCCCTAAACACTCTCGAGCACAAGAGGAAGAACCCATGGATGCCTGTCCCTCAGACCCCTCCAGTATGAAGGATAAAAGGATGACGAATGTCCCAGAAGCCCAGAGTGTTATTGAGGAAGTTGAGCAGGGACAGAAGCAAGACAAACAACAGCACGGAGAGAAGGTGGCAGATCCTGAGGTCACTTGTATTTTACCTGAGCCGGATAGCGTCCCACTGGTTGCAGAGTGCAGTCCTACTGTGGAAATGGACACTACACCTGTCAGCGACCACAGTTTCTCCAGTTTCAGCTCTCCCATTGAGGATAAGAGCCTCATCTTGAAGCATTCCCCAGGACTGTCCTCCGAGGGCTCAACCAAGTTGACCCAGTCCCCATTTTCCACTGAAGCCTCGCCGAGGGAGACATCTCAAAACCAGACACCTACCCATGGCCTGAATTCATCTGGATACAGCCCCAGTGTTTTTAACACCAACTTCTTTCCCCTTACGCCCAAGATAGGTATGGGGAAGCCAGCCATCTCAAAGAGGAAGTTCTCTCCAGGAAGGCCAAGGGTAAAGCAGGTAAAACTCTTGGTTTTTGGCCTTCCTTTCTTGCTGCTTGGCTCCTGGTTTTCCTAGCCACACAGTAATTACTCCTTTGCTCTCCTTGTTTCTTCGTCACATTGATTAGTGCCAGAGCGTAGCGTGTATTAATTAACATGGAAAGGCTCTTACTGTGCTCTCTCTGGCTCAGTCTCTGCTTCACTTGCTCATTCTTTTTCCCGCTCTCTCTCCTGCCTCCAAGTCCCCCCATTCCCCCCACTGCCCTTCTCAAATACATCACTCACAGTATCCCGGGAGAGAGGGGGCTGGGAGTTGGCTCCAGAGCCAGGGGTTTATGCTAGTGGAAAATAAAGGAGTCTT
This sequence comes from Sinocyclocheilus anophthalmus, assembly GCA_018155175.1. Lineage (NCBI taxonomy): Eukaryota > Metazoa > Chordata > Actinopteri > Cypriniformes > Cyprinidae > Sinocyclocheilus > Sinocyclocheilus anophthalmus. The sequence continues at coordinate 268,349 of JADLZN010000427.1, forward strand.
TTTGGAGGTGTGTAATTCGGATAACTGCTCACTGAGCTGGAAAGCACAGCACAAACCCATTTCCCCTTTGAGCTCTGGAGCAGGGAGGATGCTGAAAACTCCTTTTTAGGGCCTTCTAACTTGTCATAAGTCTAAATTAATCCTGGCATTGCGGTGTCTTTGTGCCCAGTAGAGTAAACTTCAAAGTACAATTAATCTAAGCATTCTTTGAAACAAAGATTAGTGTGTTCTTTCCTGTCTCACTGGTGCTCACCTCGGCATCTCAGTTTGGGAATTCTTTCATCATTATTGATCTGATTGGCAGATTATACGGCAGCTCCCAGCAGGGCTTAGGCCTGATTTATAGTCTATGTGAATATGCAAATGCAGGTATGTACATAAGAGCCAAGCTATTGTACATAAGAGTTAGTCCACCCAAAAATGAGAATTATGTCATCAGTTACTTACCCTCATGTCGTTCCAAACCCTTAAAATGCTGATAAATATGCACAAATAAATATACTTTTAATAAAAGATTTATTTTTTAATGAAGAAGGGTTTATCTCCCTCTATATGAAAATCCATGCAACCACAACTTTGATGTCTCAAAGTGTTCATAAAGACATTTAATTTAAGCAGCTTACTCCAAGTTCTTCTATCTCTTTATGTGATGAGCAGATTCAGTTTAGGCACTTTGACACACATTCATAGACCATGCCAAATATGGTAAATGGAATATCAGTCGTGCTTGCTTGACCATTTTTTTCTCGCATCTTCATTTGTTATGGCTGAAACTAGTATGTTTGTGTTCCCGCAAGAACCAATGAGGTTTGTTTCTCGTACGTCTTGCTAGTTTGAGTTTTCATGTTTGCCATGTTTGAGCTCTATTTATATTTGTGTGCTGTGTATATGGGGGTATGCTAACGAGAAGTCTGAGAATTAAAGGGTTAGTTCACCCCAAAATGAAAATGCTGTCATTAATTACTCCACCCTCGTTTTCGTTCTAAACCCGTAAGACCTCCGTTCATCTTCGCAACAATTAAGATATTTTTGATGAAATCTAAGAGCTCTCTGACCCTCCATAGACAGCAATGTAATTACCACGATTAAGGTCCAGAAACGTAGCAAGGAGATGGTAAAATAATCCATGTGACATCAGAGGTTCAACCGTACTTTCTACAAAGCTACAAGAATACTTTTTGTGTGCGCAAAGAAAACAAAAATAAGACTTTATTCAACAATTCGTCTCCTCCTTGTTGCATTCAAATCAAAACGTAAACAACGTAGAAAACGTATCCGTGTGGTGCAGCTGACACAGAATAGCATACGCTGGTTATGTTCAGTTCGCTGCTCTCCAAAATGTCACCAAGGTGACGCAGAGGAGATGAATTGTTGAATAAAGTCATTATTTTTGTTTTGTTTTTGTGCACAAAAAGTATTTTCGTAGCTTTGTATAATTGCGGATGAAGCCCTGAAGTCACATGGATTATTTTACCGATCTCCTTGCTACGTTTCTGTGCCTTGATCGTGGTAGTACGCTTGCTGTCTATGTGAGGCTCAGAGAGCTCTCGAATTCCATCAAAAATATCTTAATTTGTGTTCCGCAGATGAACAAAAGTCTTATGGGTTTGAAACAACATGAAGGTGAGTAAAATGATGACAGAATTTGTGTGAACTATCATTTATCAAATAGATAGTCGAACCAAAATTTATTCAGACACCTTCAACTTTTCTCGTATTATCACAGTTTATTCGCTATAGTTAGAAAATGGTAATAAAATACGACAAGAACACAGAGTTAATCTGTGTCAGAACAAATTCATCTTGATAAATGTTAGATAACTTTGATAGAAAGGAATGTAATGGATTACAATCAACCAAAAAAATAGACAGCTGTTAGTATGACAGTATTTACACAACTATGAATACTTTGTCGTGCAACCCTTAGCCTTAACGACAGCATATAGTCTCCTGGGCATGCTGTCACTTCAATTTTGCCCATACCGTCAGTCTGAATATTTTTTAGACCCAATTTGTATAATTTACTGGTAGTCCCACTGTATGACGAATTTTTTTGGGTATGATTTGGTCACAGTTTACTTTATTTTGCTATCACTTACATCAATGAACTAGAGTTCTGCACCCACTAGTAAAAAAATAAAAAAAAAATTATATCTGGTCTCTGAATAATTTTTGTTTGACTGTATATCCTTCGGTTATTTTTACACTTAATTATGCCCATTAAAATTTATTTTTTAAGTTTTTGTTACTTTCACTGTTAATGTTTTTGCTCTATGGTACATCATCTTTAAATTAATAGCATTAGAGCTGCTCCATTGAAGCAGCTTAGTACTGTAATCACGCACTTTGCCATAGTAATGCAGGGAACCACTCGTTATAAACTAACTGTGATATTTTCAGAAATAAAAGCCGCGTTTTTTTCATATGAAATGTGCCGCGATTTATATTCCAAAGTCACTCATATAATGCACAAACACTCAAGCAAGCAAAACAGGATACGCGTGCACATATTTGTACTGATGCAGAACAGTACAGCCTAGCACATGTCACCAGGCTTGTATCCTAAGCCTTGACAATAGTGATGTTTATAATGAATGCCCTTTATGGTTTTATTTACGATTTCGTTTAAAGTGAAACATCAAATATCACACACAGAATTGCGCGCTCTCGTCTCGGTCTCTCTCATCTCTTCTCTGTCTCTCGCTCTCTCTCTCCTCTCCCAACTGTTAAGTAATTGTGCTTGTTTTACTTACTTGTTTGACATATCCGACCGAACTACAATCTTTCCAGTGATGTCTGTGAGAAAGGAATATCACTCGACAAGCTCGCGCATCTGCCCCGCCGCGCGCTCAATCAACTCAACGTGCTTTGTTTATCAGCTCGCGCACATCAGCTATACAGGCGTTAATACTGAATGTTTAACGTTATATTCATTGCATACATATACTTCGTAGTAGACATCTTTAACTCCATTCTGCTGTCTGTTGTTCTGTTTGTCAGTGTTTCTTTGTCTGAATATGGCGCTTATATCACATGCTGTGTGGTATCGGCATTCGGTATCGGGGCATTTTAACGAGTACGAATACAGGAGACCAGTATCGGCCCGATACCAATAGTCCGTAACTCAGTGTCAGCAAGACCTAACAAATTGATTCACATGCAGAGTGTGTTTCTGATTAGCTAGTTCTCAGATTGGCTAAAACTGATTCTCTTTTTGCTCTTTATACAATCTAGGTTTGTAACAAAGACTAATATAGAAGAAGAATGTATGTGTGTGTCTATACTGTTGTGGATATATATATATATATATATATATATATAGATATATAATATATATATTAAGCTATATATATATATCATGTATTTAATTATATACGGTATGTTTAGTGTTCACCAACCCCATCTGGACACAGTGAAATTTGAAGGGTGGGCTCATTGGCTCGAACTGAGATTTCCGGTTTGGTGTATAAGTGCGTTCTTAAGTATGTGCACGCCCCTGTGTTATCGTGTGTGTGCGTATGAGAGAGAAATAGATTTTGTTTTGTTGTGCAAATGAAGTAACTCCTGCTGACTCTCTTCAGAGACGATCAGGGATGCTTTACGCTCTAAATTCTGTAGAAGTTTCAGTGTCTTATAGGGATTAGCTTGAGTTTTCATTTGGATATATGTATCTCTTGTTAAAGTGTCTCTTGGATGCCTACCCAATAAGCTAAAAGTGTTCACCTCTCCATTTATTTTACATTTGTACCATATTTGTCCATTTTGAAAGGCTCAGAACTGGAAATTCAATACAAAGACATGCTTCTTCCTCAACATACTCTTACCGAACTAACATTGCATGGCTGTCAATAAGCAATCACCAATATCAACACAATTATTTTTTTTTATACTTTGTCAGATTTTATTATTTTATTTATTTATTTTTGATGTCTTTATTCACAGGCATGTTGGCATGATGATATATTTGTTTGTTTCTCAGTTGCCTCCTTCCACTCATTCTTTAATGTTTCATGTTTCAGGAGATCTATTATTTTCTTTTCCTTCCTTTCTTTTTAATCCTTGATAACAATTCTTGGGTCTTGTGCCTAAGGAATGGTCATTTGTTTCATTAAGTACTTTTGTTTTATTAGGAAGCAATGTTCTGAGTTCAATACAAGTTGTGCCCAATTCACATCAAGAATTTGTTGATTACCACGGAAAATAATGTTAGATAAAAAATTGTGATGGAAATGGTATGCAGTGTCTGCGTTGCCCAGTTTTTTTTTAAAGCTAAAAAATTTCATATTTTGATTTTTGCAATAATGTGGGACAATATTATTGTGTCTGGTAATCAACAGCATATTACATAGACATTAACTTGTATTGGAGCTCAGACATTCATTTAAAGTAGTAGTTTGGGACAAAATGATACATGACAGGAAAAAAACAACCAACCCGTGGCTGTTATTTATAATTTATAATTTAGAAATAATTTTCATTTTGTAAAACAAAAAAAAGGCCTTGCGGTGATTGTGTTATGCATTGTAATTATACTGACTAACCCTCATTAGCTCGTTAAACAGGCTAAATGCTCCCCATGACGCTTTGTGCTTTATGAAATTCTCTGTTTATCTCAAAGAGCTGCTTGTTGTCATGCTGACACGATCACGCTTGTTTTGTACAAACAAATAAACTAGGTTGTTTCCATGGAGGTGTAATGATGCTTTAGAATGAGGATCCTCAAATTTTTTCTTTGTAATGTAAGGTTTGTAAGGTAATTTAGCAGACTTCCCTACAAATTGAAACTCACTCAAAGCAAATACTAACAACTGCTTTTCTTAAGACACAAAAAAATTATTACGTAATGTTACGGTCATGTTTCAGGAATTTGTCCCAAACTTAATATTTCACTGTATTGGCTTGATATGATGCATTTGTGTAGAAGTTATTGCATTAATTTGACATGCTGTGTTCTTGTTGCTGGCTTTCACATTTATTTTGCTGCATTTTGTCGCCCCTCATCACCAATATACCCTCCCCCCTCCGTCTCTTCTTCGCCGCTTTACCTCAGGGTGCATGGAGTAACCGTAGCGCAATGAGCTCGCCCTCCTGGTCTCCAGAGCGCTCGGACGCCTGGGAAAGCCCTAAGACCAGGCCGATGTACGGGCTGCCCATCTGGACCATGAGATTGGTAAATGAGGGGAGGGTGTTGAAGGGTTTGAGCCCTGCAAGGGACTGAATTTTTAAGGTGGGTGTGGGTGATAAAGTATCAGCTGGTTTAGTCTAGAAAGTAAGCTCAAAAATGGTGCAGGAATTATGGGTGAGTATACCTTAGATGGCTCTGTGGTTGTTGTTGCTCAAAACCTTAATTTTGTTACTAGTGTAGTATTCAGGCCTTGATATTATGTTATTCATCTAGTTCATGATATAATGTGTCATGCTTCTGACATTTTTATCCAAACACTTTTTCAAGCACATTCATTTTTAGTGGCGGATTGGTTTAGTAGTTCATTTAGTGGTTATTCAACAGTAGAAACAGCCACTACAACCAACAATATAGCCTCTGGGCAATCCCAACTAAAAACATCAAGATATCTGTGAATGGGCCTTTTATACAGGACACATTCTTGTGTTCAAAAACAAAAGAAACATTTTTAATGATGCAACTATTTTTAACCTGACATGCTGTCTTAAAAACATAACACTCATTGCATGAGATTCTAAAAATCTATGAGAACATTTGAAATGAGGGTTGAAATAATGTACGCAATTGACTATAAATGTCCCCGGTCATGATTCATCCGTGCCTTTTACTCGAAAAAATGTCAAGTTTTCATAAAGTCATAATCATATGCTCATACAAACAAGGTCATGCATCCAGGTAAACAATATTAACCAGTGATGTAATAATGTTTAATCCCCCTCATGATTCACTGAAGTCCTGATAGGCAAAATCAAGCCTCATCCCTTATTATTGATGACTAAATATTCAGTTTAACTCTGAAATGCATCATATTGCAAAGGTTAATTCTTTGATTTACTGTTTTATGTTCTTATCCATTTCACATTTCCATGTTCACATTGTACATTAATATAATAAATGTTTCATATGATAGCAGCATGTTCATATAACAAACCCTGCACATCTCTACACATACATGTGCATGAGACACCAGAGTTGCATTCTTTCCATTGCAGCAGTATCTCATCAGAATTGCTGTTCTTCTCTGTGGCTGCACTCGAGCAGATTTAGAGGAGTGCCTTCCTTAACCCTCGTCTATTTTTTCCCTCTCCATAATTAATTTCTGCACAAATTAGACTCAGACTGTAAAGGCGACTGAGTACGCCAAGCTTCCTTAGGCAATCTCTCTAAATGAAGTTGACATCTCCTGTCTGAGTAGAGCTTGGCTACAGTGAGGTAATTACCTGGGAGGAAGTGGGAATTGGGCCAGAGCTTCAGCCTCGATGCAAACGCAATGTGACACCTTCAGAAGCAGGGCGAGTTGGCAGAAGCCTGGCCTGAAATGTGATCTGTAAGTCAGTGTAGTGTTCAGGGAGTTGGGCTGAACCTCAGAGGATCAGATCTTGGGATGGATGGATGATTTTGTATCACAAACACAGATGCAACGGGTTTGGTGCCTTCCAGAAAGTTTTCCACCATGTCAAGCTAGGTTATAGGTGGGTTCTGGAAATTATTTCTCCTAAACCGCAAAAGCATTTTCAGTGAAATCAGCTCTTTTACCATTTTTAGTGAGTTTTAAATCAGTGATGCTATTATAATACAGTGAGTCTGTAGAAAACTTAATGGCCAGATATAAAGCACATTAAAGTCATCATGATATTCCCATGCTGGTTTATGGAGTGCATGGTGTATTCGCCCATTAGTGCTATACATCACACTCAATTTTCCCAAAGTGTGCCTTCAAAGAAATGCAATGATATCCTTTCTCCCTGTCTTTGTCTGCTAGGGTCGTGGATCTGGCTTTCCTGGAAGGCGGCGACCCAGGGGAGCTAACCTCTCTGGGAGAGGTGGCAGGGGACGCTCCAGGCTAAAGATGGAGAGCAGCCCAGTGGTGACCCCTGGGGTATGAAGCCCCCACCTCTACAAGCATAAATAAAACAGCACTCAGATGTGCCTAATGCTCACATTAAAGCCTGAGAAATGCACTCACGCTCAGATGGCCTTTTCAAAATAGCAAATGCTGACATTTTCCCCAACACAAGCGACTTGTGATGAGGGAGATTAAGCCAACATGTACTTGACCGCTAGTATGATAAAATAGGCAATTTTGTACTCAACAGCCGTCCTGTAGTTTACACACACAATGAACATCTTTACTTTGTCAGCCAGTCTCATTACAAAGCAATGGCACACTAAATTGTGACGTAAAGGCCTGTGAATTTTCACCATGACAAGCCTCTAAATTTAAACAGTCCATTCCTATGAAGCCCATTTCACCAACTAAACAAAGCAGCATTACTTTTCTCCTCATCTATAAGTTGAATACATTTTGCATATTTTTTCATCTAGATGTTATCTGTTAACAGATAATGAATAATAATATAATATAAATACAACATTCACATTGCACATGTAAGAAACGTGACCCTGCATTGCGGAACCAGTACTGCAAACTGTTTTTACTTTTTTTAATTAACAGCACTGCTATTTTTACGGTGCATTGCAAAACTTAACGGATAGATCAACCCAACAAATTTAAAATTTTGTCATCAATCACTCACCCTAATGTCATTCCAAAACCCATAACACTTTTATTCATCTTTAAAACACAAAGATATTTCTGTATAAACCTGAGAGATGTCTGTCCATTTTCACCAAAGATTCAAATAGTTAATAAAGACATTGTAAAAGTAATCCCAATTAATCAAAACATTAATCAACACACATAAATGAAACACATCAAATATGGTCAATTGCAGCTCAACCGTACTTGCTTGATGTACAAGGACCAGTGAGGTTTGCTTGTTATGCAAACATGTATATGAGCTCCTGCAAGAAGCAGCGAGGGTTGTACTCACACTTCAAGCAAGTACGTTTTAACTTCCATTTACCATATTTGATGTGTATACTGTTGAAAATGTCTACGTGTGAAAAGAAATCTCTCAAGTTTTGAGAAGAAAAAAAAAAAAGCTGAAGTCTAATGGGTTTGGACATGATAATAATTAATTGATGATGATAAGTAATTGATGACAGAATTTTCCCATTAAGACAAGCTGGGCCCAATGTATGCATTAGTTGGGAAAAAAAATCTAGTGCAGACATAAAAACTGTACTACTGTAATAGCCTAGCTAAATCTAGATAATTCAAGCAAGTTTGTAGTCTATTTTGGGATTTGGGTTCCATGTAAATTAATTACCAATTATATCAAATTATATCAATTAATTGAGTATATATTATCCATAGCTGTTTTTAATGCTAACCTTTTCGGTTGCATGATTACATTGAATTTTTTTTCCAGAAACAACCGTGATGTCATTAGACACAGTATAGTAATATGTTACAAACAGCTGGATGTGACCCGAGCAAATGTAAACAGATGTCATGTGCTCTGTTACAGGTGAGCTTAATGGATTCTCCATATGTGGTAAAAGAAGAGGAGGAAAACTCCATGCACAACACTGTAGTCCTGTTCTCCACCTCTGACTCCTTCACACTTAAACAAGTAAGTCTATGAGTTCAAAGTCAAAATAGAAGTGAACTTACGGCAAAAGGAAACATTTTTGCTTTTTCGCTTAGTGGTTTCGTGTTTTTTGTCACATACACTAGCCTCAAAATGTATTTGCACACTTATCAACATCAACATGCACTAAGGCTGCACATCTGTAGTTCAGTTACACAATGAAAACACTTGACACTTGATCCTGCTCTTAAAAATATGTGCCTTAGTTGATCTTTATATAAGCATGGGTGTGAGAATTAACTTCACAGGTGGATGTCTGATCTCTCTTGTGTCTCCAGGACATGTGTGTGGTGTGTGGGAGCTTTGGTCAGGGTGCTGAGGGCAGACTGCTAGCCTGCTCCCAGTGCGGCCAGTGCTACCACCCCTTCTGCGTCAATATTAAGGTAAGACACCCCCCCCCCACATCTATCACAGCTGACCCCGTTCACCAGCACAGTTCAGCACCGTTTATGAGCTGCTCTTATCTGGAGTGAAGGTTAATGGTGTGTGAGATAAGTGTGACAGGTCAGTGTGTGAGAGGACCTGGATGAAAGCAGCCCGAGGGTAATGAGTAAAATGTTAAGAGGATTATGAAGCAGACTTTAAAGACCGTGTTTTATGTTGATAGACTAAAGCAGAGATCTTTATCACGTAAAGACAGCAGTGACAGAAGAATACGTCAGGGTGCTTTCGGTATCGCTCAGCACTTTGAGATATGCCAGAAACGTCCTGATCTTCATTTAATATAAGAGGCCCAGATGGATTCTACTGATCTCCCCCCTCATATTCCCAGTGCAGATTCTGAAATCTGTTGAGATTAATGTGGAGTTCTGTGCACGGAAATTCAGTGTGAGCCTTATTAAGAACAATTAAAGTAATAAACCTCAAGTGGCGGTGGTGCATTAAAGTGATTGTTAGTCGTGGAGAGTGGCAGCACCAGCAATATGATAAGAACACTAGAGTTCTATAAATGTATTATTATTAATAATAACCACAGTAATATAGTTTTGTGTATCCTGATATTTATTTTCTTATTTACCCCTGCAAACTCCATCAGTAAGTACCCCTTCATCAAAACCAAACCAAAAATGTGTTCCTTACAACTTGAAAGAGGGGGGGGGGGGGGGGGGGGTGAACTACATGTGTTAAGATTTTACTACCAAAAAAATTATTAAATGATTAAATAATAATTTATTATTTTTGAGAGCCCTGTTATTTTATTTTAAATAGCAATTAGTTTTTTGCTTTTTTTTTACCCCCTGGAATCTGCAAGTACCACCTGAGGGAACATGTATGTACCCCTTGTTGGGAATCCATAATGTAGTTCATTAGCTTATTTGCAGGCTGTTTAAGGTTGCCAAGCAACATACACTTCTTCCTTGTTTTATTTCAGCTTAGTACATTAGAATAGAATTTAGCTGATGGATATTCACAGGTGCACATTTATCAGCTATTTTACAACATCTTGTCCCATCAGAATGAGTTTTTTTTTAGTATCAAACAGGCAAATGTCATGGCCAGGTGTCATGCATTCTGATGTCTAAGCCAAGCACCTGTGAAAGAGCTGTCTTCCTCTCATTCAATCATCCAGTTGGTCTGTGCAAACAGCTGACTATTAACAATCACAGCTGCTGAAGATAATTGCTCTTATCCTAGATACAATGACATTTATTTAAAGATAATTGATGAAAATGCTTCTATTTACTCACCCTCATGCTGTTCTAAACTCATTTGACTTTCTTTTTTCAATTTAACACAAAAGGAAAAATGCTACTGTTTTCATGCAATGAAAGTTGTTTTACTCTGAGCTGCAGCAGAGAAAAAGTATTATATATATATATATTATTCTAATATGCTGATATATATATATACAGGTGCATCTCCATAAATTAGAATGTTGTGGAAAAGTTCATTTATTTCAGTAATTCAAACTCAAATTGTGAAACTCGTGTATTAAATTCAATGCACACGGACTGAAGTGGTTTATGTCTTTGGTTCTTTTAATTGGGATTATTTTGGCTCACATTTAACAAAAACCCACAAAAGGAAAAATTTAACACAAAAGGAAAAATGCTACTGTTTTCATGCAATGAAAGTTGTTTTACTCTGAGCTGCAGCAGAGAAAAAGTATTATATCTATATATATAATATAGATATATATATATATATCTATATATATATATATACAGTGGGTATGCAATAAATAAGAATGTTGTGGAAAAGTTCATTTATTTCAGTAATTCACCAATTGGTTGAAAACTTGTGTATTAAATAAATTCAATGCCACAGACTGAAGTAGTTTAAGTCTTTTGGTTCTTTTAATTGTGATGATTTTGGCTCACATTAACAAAAACCCACCAATTCACTCTCAACAAATTAGAAGCCCTACATAAGACCAATAAAAAAAACATTTTTAGTTAATTGTTGGCCTTCTGGAAAGTATGTTTCATTTCCTGTACATGTACTCAATACTTGGTAGGGGCTTCTTTTGGTTTAAATACTGCCTCAATTTGGCGTGGCATGGAGGTGATCATTTTGTGGCACTGCTGAGGTGGTATGGAAGCCCATTGTTCTTTGACAGTGGCCTTCAGCTCATCTGCATTTTTTGGTCTCTTGTTTCTCCTTTTCCTCTTGACAATACCCCATAGATTCTCTATGGGGTTCAGGTCTGGTGAGTTTGCTGGCCAGTCAAGCACACCAACACCATGGTCATTTAACTTTGGTGCTTTTGGCAGTGTGGGCAGGTCCAAATCCTGCTGGAAATGAAAATCAGCATCTTCAAAAAGCTGGTCCGCAGAAGAAAGCATGAAGTGCTCCAAAACTTCTTGGTAAACAGGTGCAGTGACGTAGGTTTTTTTTTTAAAAACACAATGGACCAACACCAGCAAATTACATTGCACCCCAAATCATCACAGACTGTGAAACTTAACACTGGACTTCAAGCAGCTTGGGCTATGAGCTTCTCCACCCTTCCTCCAGACTTTTGGTTTCCAAATGAAATACAAAACTTGATCTCAACTGAAAAGAGGACTTTGGACCAATTGGCAACAGTCCAGTTCTTCTTCTCCTAGCCCAGGTAAGACGCCTCTGACGTTGTCTTTGGTTCAGGAGTGGCTTAACAAGAGGTATATGACAACTGTAGCCAAATTCCTTGATACGTCTGTGTTTGGTGGCTCTTGATGCCTTGACCCCCGCCTCAGTCCATTCCTTGTGAAGTTCCCTCAAATTCTTGAAGCGATTTTGCTTGACAGTCCTCATAAGGCTGCGGTTCTCTCGGTTGTTTGTGCATCTTTTTCTTCCACACTTTTTTCCTTCTACTCAACTTTCTGTTAACATGTTTGGTTACAGCACTCTGTGAACAGCCAGTTTTTTGGCAATGAATGTTTGTGGCTTACCCCCTTGTGAAGGGTGTCAATGATTGTCTTCTGGACAACTGTCAGATTAGCAGTCTTCCCCATGATTGTGTAGCATAGGGAACCAAACTGAGAGACCATTTTGAAGCCTCAGGAAACCTTTGCAGGTGTTTTGAACTGATTAGCTGATTGGCATGTCACCATAATCTAATTTGTTGAGATATGAAGTGGGGGGTGGGTGGTTTTTGTTAAATGTGAGCCAAAATCTTTACAGTTAAAAGAACCAAAGACTTAAAACTACTTCAGTCTGTGTGCATTGAATTTATTTATTACATAAGTTTTACAATTTGTTTTGAATTACTGAAATAAATGAACTTTTTTCACGACATTCTAATTTATTGAAATGCACCCTGTAGTACTTTTTTGATTTTTTTTTAGGACTTACAAATTCAAAATGTTTGGTTAAGATATTGAGAACAATCCGTTGAATTTAGTGGTTATTTCGAGTTTTCTGAACAGACCGTGATTGCCTTATATGATGTAACAGTTTTAATTTAGGTCAAGTCAGCTCAACCATAACAAACCTCATTGGTTCTCAGCATCAAGCAAGTAACGTTTGAGACTTTTAATTTAATATGCTCTATGTATGCGTGGTAATCATGTGAATAAGCCAAAGCAATGTGTTCCTCTGTAAAGTTGATTGTGTCCTCTTCAGAACACTTGAATTAACTGCTCGATTCATATTGATTTTTTGAGTTTCCAAGTGTTGGTTTTGTGGAACTTTTAACAGGGCACAGAAACTCTCAAATCTTTCAGAAATTTATATTTTATTTCATTTTAATTTTTAATTTTATATGAACTATTCTGTTAACTCAAACTTTGCATGTTTAAATAGGTTATCAAGTTGTCCGTCGGGAAATTATTTCCAGCCATAATGCATCTTAGAGCCGCTAAAGTGTGTCTTGTGTCGTCTGTTTTTCTATAAGATCTAAACGGGCTGCTCTCCTGTCTCGGTGTCGTAGTCTCTGTAGTGCCTGTGGTGAGATCATGGCTGGTGCATTGCCAATGCCCCCCGGGCGCCGTGGCCGGCTCTGTGATGACTGTGACTTACGACCACCCTACTTGTCGGGACCCACCACTGCCAGAACTAGGACACACCCATCGCAAACAGAAGGTCTGTCTAAAATAGATCGCTTTGGACGCAGCCCAGTTTTGTGGGCTTTCATAGCTCTGTCCCTTCATCGTTGTCTTTTGGGAACCATCAAGAGTACTTTGCAGCCCATATTATTGCATAAATTAACACCTTGTTTTCTTGTTTTATTGTAACTGAATGTGCCTGCAGTTTAGAATGGCGGTTGGGAGTGAAATTTTTTGTATGGAGCTACATACCTCAAATTCAATATGATCAAAAATGCTTTGATTGAAAAAAAAATCTTAAAAAACAGTCTTAACCTAGTCACATGAAAGCTATGAGTGTATCCATGGTGTGGTTTACTGTGTATATTATACACGCAGATACATTATATATTTAAGAAATAGCTAGTGTATATATATATATAATATATATATATTCTATATATATATATATATATATAATTCCTGTTATAGATTCTAATTATTAAATCGATACCTGTTGTTAATATGAGGGTTTGAATCGACTTCTCTGACGTTTTGAGTCGACTTTTCCTGTTATGAAAGTCGAGTCGAAGTCGACTAGTTGCTGATGACGTCATTAATGAGCAAATAAGTCTGGAGCTGTGATAAACCGCCTGTGCACAGCTATGGCATATGACACAGCGCTGCCCACATGACTATTGCTCCTAGAACAGCTTAATTTTTATTAGTTCTTTTGTCTTTAGGTCATTATATTTTTCACAGATTTCTGTTCGTTCTAAATCAGATACAGATAAAGTTGCACTATTATATTTATATGAATGTATTAGTGAGAGCGATTGCGTGTGTGATTGAATTCTACCTGGCAGCGTCTCTCTACTAATAGTGAAGCAGTGGAATTTAGTTATTAAGAAATATATGCTTGAGCTTTTCAGTTTCTAAGCTATTTTATTGAGAAATCACAAAACAGTGCTGACAATACATTTCCGCACTGAATGACTCTGTGCGCGTGATGTGCGCTACTGTCTGTAGCCTATGTGCCTATGTGTGTGCGTTACAGTGCAGCAGCGCATTAGATTAGAACGGCGATTAACATACCTGTACAATAAGCTGTTTAAAACATGCATTCTCCCATTCAATTTCGAGCATACAGATGGTATATCACATGTCTTGTGGAGCGCTTTCAGAATATGCATTTATTTGGCATTTGAACTGTTTGGAAACGAGCGTAAATGTGGAATCTTCAAGATTGCTTATCCTGTTGCTCCCCTATAGACCAGCGACTCGTCGCGTCAATGTTTAAAGGTGTCATATGATGCTTTTTTAAAGATCATTATTTTGTGTATTTGGTGTAACAGATTATGTTGGCATGCTTTAATGTTCAAAAAACAGATTTTTTTCAAATACTGTACATTATTGTAGGTCCTCTATCCCCCGCCTCTCTCAAACACATCGTTTCCTACAAAGTCCCTCCTTCCGACAAGCACCGTCTGCTCTGATTGGCCAGCTGACCCAATGCATTTTGATTGGCCGAACACCACAAGCACGCTTCGGAAATGTAACGCCCCTTACCATATCGCGAGCTTCATCTTTCAAATAAATGTAAAGACAGAACCAGAAATGGGAACAGAGTCGTGTGACAGACAAAGTGATGAAGCTGGTATGTGTTTCTTTGCAGTACACAAGCCACGGTTAAGACGGTTGACTCCACTGTGATATCTCTCTCTCTCTCTCTCTCTCTAACTCTCTCCCTCTCTCATCAGTCATCACTCCAGTCTCTCATCTCGTCTCTCTCTCATCTCGGCTCAGCCCATCTCTTTCTCTCTCTCTCTCTCTCTCTCTCTCTCTCCTCTCTCTCTCTCTCACACACACACACGATGCGCAAAACTCCGCATTTGAACAGTCAATAGCAAATACTTAAACTAATAAGAAAACATACTTACAGTAGCTGATTCAGAAGCGCCAGATTGTCATAGCAAAGTCAGAATTACCTCCTCTCCTAGGTTCACAAAACGGTCGTCCATAAAATGCATTGCTGTTCTGTTGTAAGTGATCTTAAGATTCCTAAATGCATCTACTTTCGAAGGCCAAATAAAGTGCTTTTGCTTTCGCCTAGAAACACGTAGCGTCTCTCTGACATGGCTGCTTCAATACTAACTGTGGTTACTGAAACCACGCATTCTTTATTTGCGTGAACATTTGGGCTGCATTATTCTAATATTTCCACATAGTGAGGTATATATGTGGGGGCGTGTTAGAACGAGCCGTTTTAGGTGTGCGTGGCAGAGTCTTAACTTTGATAAAGAATATCTCTTTGGTTTTGAGACTTTAGTCTTTGCAACTTCAGGGATCTTATCTATGCACAATCAGCTTGTAACACTCCAAAGAGAAAGGAAAAATTTAAAAAAAATCACATCATATGACCCCTTTAAAAACGTCATGGCAGAGCATGAAGTCGATTAGTCATGCACCCCTAGTGTGTGTGTGTGTTCTATATCAATAGATATATAAATATGCACAGTACAACTCACATATATTATGTAACACCACACTTTATTTGGATGCGAATAATTGTGGATTAAAAAAAAAAAAAAAAAGAAATCGATTATGACCAGCACTATATATTTTGCAAATAAGATACTTCTCAGTCAATCAGACTGCTCATTAGGATATGTAGTAGTTAGTGATTGGTCTATAGGCTCATTAAGGCATTCATGCACGTCTGTGCAGTGTTGGGGGTACTCATTACAAGTAATGCGAGTTACTTACTCAGATTACTTTTTTTCAAGTAACTAGTAAAGTAACTCATTACTTTTTAATTTACAAGAAAATATCCGAGTTACTTTTCCAAAAAAGTAATGCCAGTTACTTTTTTTTCCACTTTATTGACTGACAGCTCTCCTGTCCCCATGTTGGGAGAAATCGGGAGTACAGAGGAGTTTTGTGCGCTGTGTGAACATGATGTTACTGTAAATGTGAATTGCATTAATTCATCCCACTCACAAAAAAAAACAGATTTAGTATTCATCAAAATGATTTAAAACAGTGAAATGCAAACTCAGAATATCACTCAAACCTGCAATCATTAAATATGTTAAATAACACAAATGTATATAATCCCATTTTATTAACCAATATCTTTACTGCTGACCTTTGATGATCCAATTCAACCACTAATAAGCAAAAATGTCTTTAGAGAAACTAACAATTGTGCTTTTTTTTTTTTATTGCTGAAGAGTGTTTCTTCTGCTGTGTTCTACTGTACAGACCTGAATTTACTCTTCCTTCAGCCTGAGGTTTATTCATTAAACTTTTTGGTGTGAAATGGCTTTTACATTTGCTATAAACAGAACTTCTTATATTAAAACCATTTAGCCCTGCTATATTTAAAAAGTAAGGAAGTAATGCAAAAGTACTATAGAAAACGATTACTTTCCAGAAAAAGTACCATAGTAGCGAATTAGTTACTTTCTTAGGGATACGCAATACTGTAAATGCATACTTTTAAATTAATTTCCCCAACACTGTCTGTGTTTGGTTTACAAATTCAACTCCAGCACAGACTTGTGGAGCAGCACCGTGGTACACCTACAAGTGCAAGGGAAAATCCCCACTCTGACTGTTGACAAATGCCATTTTAAAATGGGATTAGTTTTTGGTGAGCTATCCCTTAAACACTTGTATAGATTTTTCCAAGACAAACATACAACAAGCTACACACAGATATCAATCCCCGCAGATATTACTATATAACACCGAATGGCACAAATTTTGCACATTTCAAGAAGATACATCCACACTGTCAAAAATGACCGTTATTAACGGTAAAAAAGACCTGTACAAGGCTACAGTAAAAAAATTTTAAATGGTTAACGGTAAATTCCCCTAATATATATGTTGAAAAATTGTATTGGACATTACATGAATTGGCCATTAATTTTACGGTAGTATACCGTTTTTTGGAAGTGAAAAATACCATATAATTTACAATGAATAACCGTAAATTGACATCCCAGAATTCCCTACTTTTTTCCCAAAAATATCAAATTTTCAAATTGATGTTTTTTTTGTTGAAATAACTATGTTTCTTCTTATCAGTTTTTTATATTAGGGTTGTGTGTTACACCTAATTTTGTTAAATGAATGTTTATTGCATTATTATTTCAGTTTCATGTGTGTTACCGTGTTGGTGTTTAGTGTTTGTGTGAATGATACTGTGGACCTTCTATATATGTTATTGTTTAAGAGCTGCTTGTGATGGGCTTTGTTTCATCATGTGACTTTCTCATCACCATTTGCATTTGGTGGTTATCAGTGTATTACCAAAGGTACAAAACAGATTTCAGTACATCAATATGTTGGTATATTAACATTATATCAGTTAAAATACGGTATTTAACTGTAAATTTAAGTTATTTATAATACGTATTTTTTACCGTAAATTTTACAGATTTTTATTTTTTTTACAGTGAAAGTAGGGCTGTACACTTAATCAAATCACAATATGGACTAGTGTCTGTGAATATTAAAGCACTAAAAGACTATTTAAAGATCTAGTCTGCACATTTCACTCCAGTTTACTACAAATACTGAAAGACACATGACGCTTATGGTAAAAAAAAAAATCAATTCTACAGAAAAAATTCAATGGATTTCATATGAGATGTACTTTTAATATATTGTTGTTAAACTTCAAAATTAATTATTTTAATTGACTAGACGTGCTTTTTGATTATTAAAATGTAATCAAATCAAAGCCGATTCAAGAAAAATATAGTATAAGATTCTTGATTTCAATTAATTAGAGGTGCTTTCTTATTACTACAATTTAATTTATCCATTAAAATGGAATGCTGAAAAAATAAAATGGAAATAACAAACCAACAAACAAACACAGCTTTCTCAGTGCACTGTTTCTCCCAAATGAAGAGTAAGCTTCACACCACACTTTCCTATTGCTCAGACACAATGACAGACCTCAACAGCATAATGACGCACTGGCCTCGGTTCAGGATTTCAGCGGCGCCCAGCGCAGTGATGAAGTCAAGAGGCTTATTATGTTCAGTTTCTGGATGGGCGTCTTGCAGACAGATGTGAAGTTACGCTAATGGAGAGCACTCTGCACCCCCGTTGAGTTTAAGTCACTCCTTTGCAATCAGCCACAAACCTGAATGCAGGCCTCTGTCTGTTTGCAGTTGCACAGATGCATTGTGGGTCTG